>JARGCU010000003.1:6045000-6522500 GCA_029227775.1 Morpho helenor | reverse complement strand
ATTTAAAAGTTGGAGACGTTTCCAAAATTCAGAAAAATATATATAATATATATACAAGATTAACTCATTTCAATATTAAAGATAGGATATTTTACATTTTAAGTATCAATTTATAATATTTCAAGAACATTATAATTTATGAACCAAGCTGATCCATGATACATTGAATGTAAAGCCAATCAAGACGCTTTGTGTCGTAGCTGTAAAATGGTTAGATGGAAATTAGGCCAAGCAATTTCTCTGCGCAATCAGGTTATGGAATATTGAAAGCGAGGCGATACATTTATATTATCTAGCCACACCTAAATAAGCTGTATTATAAATTGTTCAAAATTCAAAGTATTAATGTTTCAATCCACATAGTTTAAACACAATTTGTATTTAGCAATAATAAAAATGAATAGGGGTAAGGTAGGCAATCATGTACCTCCGAGCGATCCGAACGGGGTTTTATCGGACGCTCGCTGCAGTTAAGTCCCCGAGGCGGTCGATGCATATGGTGCTCCCGAGGCATCGATTAGCGGAGGGAGCGGCCACTTTTAGAGAGGCCCCGACCTAGAGGTGGCGCACTCTGGGGTCAGAGTTACTGCTGGCGGGGATGGGGGCAATGTGTACAACGGTACCCTGTCCCCGCCACCAGCAGCGTGGTGGAGCACTGTCAGGTTTTTAGTCAATGAGAGTCCGACATACCCGCCGCTCGTCCCCGTCGGGCGGTGATGACCCATAACAGGTTTTCCTGACATAAAAAAAGGTAGGCAATCATTCGTGGAGTAAAGCAGGAATGTATTACCTACATTTGTATTTATGTATGGAATCCACCAGAGCTCTGAGCTTTAAATCAACAATCCCGTGCTCCATTCCATTTTATAAATAAAAATATATATGAGACAATCACAAATCGTTATCTCACACGTAATTACACGTCTGTTATCTTTATTACTGTAACGTAGGGGTTGGCTGTAAGAGATCACTTTTAGTGATAAGACCGCCCTTGCACTCTTAAATGTTCTTATTTCTTTTGTTTATGTCTATTATTTAACTGGTGTGCAATAAAGAGTTATTCATTGATTCATTCATTCATTCATCGTTTACTATCCCATATACTCATCTACTCTTATAGCATTCTCTATGAACAACTGCACTAACACTAACTTAACATATATACGTATCCTTTCGTATACTAACAACTTCATTTCTAATATAAAGAAAATATTTGAAAGTTAAATTAAATTACTCCGAAAGTGGTTAACTAAAACCGTTTCGTATCATTGCTGGCTTGTGAAAATCCCGTTCATTGCATGCAACGGACATTTATTGGTGGAAATGCGTTTTATGATTTAGATCGTTAACTGTAGAATATTGCTCTTGGAACCTGGATCTGACGTCATAAATACAAGCCACGACTGGCCATTTCCCTTATACAGTACATTCCCAATATTTAATCTTTTTATTAGTCCGGGTAGTTACATTGTTTATAGTGCAATAAATATATGCAATGTAATACATCAGATATAAACTTATTGTGCTGATTTTCAAAAGTTTTATTAGTGAAATAGATTCTACTATATATGGATTATTAACCAACTTGCTAAAAATGACAGTAACTATCATTATAAGTTACAAATAAAAAATTGGATAAGTAGTTACAAAAATAAATTCAAATTCAAAATTAAATTTTTTTTATTTCCAAACAGATGGTTACATATTATTTTCTTAGATAAACTTAACTTAAATAGATGCTAAATATCGTAAGTAAGTATTGAGAATAGAGCATTAAGTTACTACTTATATATAAACATTGCAAATAAATATTTGATTGATTGATTAAGTTTAATTGATATTATTGAGGCTTTAAACAACTTTCATATTGTTTTTAATTTAATCTTCCGATCCGCTCTGTTTTTCTGTGTAATTTAACAAAAAAATATACAAACAAAATTTTATATTCAGTATTTAATATCCAGTGGAGTCTAATAACTAATTCTTCTGAAAAATAGATTGTAGCACGTTACAACTACTACGGCAAATATACTAACTGGGAACTAAACTACAGTTTAATGTATTAAAATTGTAGACAAAATTGTTACTAACAAAAAGATTACATAAAATATATAGTTCCAGAAACATAAATACATCTGGATGCGTCAGCAGAACTTTTGGATGCCTGTTCATTTTGAGGCAAAGACTCGAACGGAGTAAAATATATACTATATCTTATACTATATAACATTTTTATCCGGCTCGAAGGACAAGTTTTCTTCTTAAATGGTGTGAGGATATTATGCGCCAGTAAAAAATACAGAGATGGTATTTTGCATCAGTTTTAATTGATGAATAAGTACGCCCGTTACAAGGTTTGTATTATGTCAATTTCAATTTTGAAAATGTCAACAGCGATAAAATTAAAAAAAATATATATTGTGGCTGTGTTTAGAAAGTACTTAGTCAATGTTTTCTCTAAAAAAACCAAAAAAGTCCTTTAACAATGTTTGATAAAGAAAAACAAAGTCGCTCTTTCTATAACTGCTGTGGAAATTATAATAAGGGCCTTGGAATAAATACTCCTTGATATTCCGATATTTGTTCAGAGTTGAACAATGCATTGTACTCTTTCTGTCATACTGTTTGAAAGGCTCATTTGTCTCGAATGTATTATGCTTATAAACGGAGCAAATATGTATTTTATACTCAAAATCATTAATAATATACAAATATTAACTTGTAAAGGTTGTATATTACATCCTATAACAATAACTTATAAATAAAGAGCTAATAAAAATACCTTTAAACGAATTACGAGAAGTTGGTTACATCGGATAATAATTGATCAATATCTATAGACGTTTACGCTTTTAATAATATTTTTTGGTAATATACATATGAAAGAAGTTTCAAGATCAAACTAATTTTTTATTATTAACACTTATTGCGAAGGAAAGATGAAATAATGCTCACATTTCTATTTTTGTCGTTGTGAAAACTAAAACTTAAAACAAAAGTTGTTTATCGGAAAAGTTGTTTGCAATAAATCTTAGACGAATAGTATAAGAAGTCTGTGAACTGTCCATAAAAACTTTTAATAGAAAATGGGCAATTCGAAAAGAATTTGTAAGAATATGCTGTTAAGAAAAGTTTGTAACTAAGCCGTCCAGTAGTCATTGTTTGAACTCCCATATAGTTTGGAATAAGAGAAAACACATAGACACATATTAATCTGTCCAAAAAACATACTTTCAGCGTAAAGTCCGATGGTCTCTTTCTGCGAGGATATTATCGCGTGGAAGGAGGCGGTGGGTCTGGTCCGGGAAGTCGAGTCCTTGGATCCGATCCGCTGCAGGCGAGCGGGGCGAGACGACTGACGCTGAAGCCCATCATATGCCGTCCTAACGGGGACCTCTGGGTGTTCCGAACAGAGTTTATCATACGCCCACCGAAAAGATCCCCAAGCACGGTCGATGCATCTGTTGCTCCCGATGCATCGTCTAACAGAGGGAGGGGCCACTGTTAGAGAGACCCAGAGGTAGCGCGCTCTGGGGTTCAGAGTTGCTGCTGGCGGGGATGGGGGCAATGTGTACAACGGTACCCTGTCCCCGTCACAAGCAGCGTGATGGAGCATTACAGTTTGTCGATGCGAGTCCGATATACCCGCCGCTCGTCCCCGTCGGGCCGTGACGACCCATAATGGGTTTTCCTGACATAAAAAAGCGTAAAGTCCGCTTTATCGAAGTTTTCACTGAATTTGTGAATTGTAAGAGGGTAGATAGTGTAATTGATCGATTTTCTTAAAATCTACTAAACGGATTTTTGTACTGTTACTAAAAGATATTGCAATTCGGAAGGTTTAGCTTTATATATATAAACATAACACAACATGTTATAAACAGGTCACATGATTTGGCTAGGTATTTTACGCCTGGCGTCAACTTACTTTAGTTGTATTTTACGACACCTCGATAAGAAATGAGGGTGGTCGAATATTTATAAAATGTCTACAAAAATGTCCGCATCAGCATGTCTCCATCTGTTATGGTTATCTCGCTACTTTTATGTTAAAAATTTCAATCAAATACACTGGTTTCCGGGCGAAACCGCTGGCGTATCTAGTATATTATAATTCATAATAAACTTACTATACCGTAATGTTGAAACGAAACACGGCGTCTTTTATCCCTTGGTAAATAAATATAGATAAATTTGTTTACTTTTATCCTTTTTATTGCAGCCTCATATTTCAAACTGGACAAATGGGATTTGGTGCGGTTGTACTGCTTAAGTGACCTATTTGTTTGAGCATTACATGAATGTTTTGAATTTTGTTAAAGCTACGGGGATGTCAGGGCGTAAATTATACTTTTGACTTGTCGAGTTCTGAACCGGTACCTACGAGTTTCTATAAAAACCCTGTTTATGTAGTAAAGTAACGACCTGTTATAATCCAATGCTGGGCATAGGCCTCTTCTCTCGGTTTTTGGAGAGAAGGATTACTTACCTACCTACCACACTGCTTCAATGCGGATTGGTATATAGCACATATCCCAAGAATTCTTTAAAGATATGCAGATTTCCTCACAATGTTTTCACTCGCCTAAAAGTGTGTTATAAATAGCAATTATCAATGAGACACTTATTTTTTAACAGAAAAACTCACGACCCCCTAAAGGGTCGCACGTTCTCACCGCTGGGCTATCACAGCTTTTTAATGTAGTAACTAAAATTTATTTGTTTACAATTTACCTCAAACTTTTCAGTGAATGTAACGATTGTGAGAAAACTTATATTATTTTATGAAAATTCTTGGGAAATTTGTAGCATTTCATAGTATCTCAACTCTTATGCTTGACTCTTCAAGGAATGAGGGCTTTTCTAGTTGGATAGTAGCAAGCCGATACTTTGCAGCTGATATAAGGCTGAGTCTTAATTCGGTCCCAGTTTTTTTTCCATATCAATTTTTTTAAGAGTGTACTCGTATATTAACAAAATTTACCTAAAACATAATAAACACTTAAATAACATGAACGTTAAATAAAACGTAGTAAATTTAATTAAATGCCATTCACAAGACAACAATTTAAATGGAAATTTTCATAATAGCTTTTCATATGTTATTATGTTTATAAACAGAGCACCCATTTAGGTGGTGAATATCATTAATGTAGTCTCAAATGCTCCGCTACACTAAAAGGGATTAAAAGCAATATTTACTGAGTCATAATAGTCTAACGGTTAAAGCGTGTGATCCTTAACAAGGGTGCAAACCACGAAGTGGTTTTTATAACAAAATTTATACGTCACACCTTCTTACAATACATCATACGCTGTACGGTAAATATTGTAGAAGAATCGTATACCTTTTTACGCCCCCCCCCCCACCCTCTCCCCTTCATGGGTACTGCTATCTGCGGGGAATGGAAGCAGTTACCGGACTCTTACCAGGTAAAATCTTATTGCGTCATCACGTCAACATCCTCGTCAGTAGCATCCTGCTACTCCTGGTAGAGCATGGACGCTTGACCACAGCCCACGCATTGGGAACACTATATCGGCTATTAAGGAACCTTTCTCTAGAAAGAGCGTCGAATCCCCTCGAATGATTCGACACCCGGAGGTCTTCTTCAAAGACGGTCTTTGACAAGAAAATCCTAAAGTACCAAGTGGGGTCTTAGTTCCATATTCTTCCTTCCTAGAAGGAGAGAGCCTCCCTAGCATAGAATTACTAAGCTATTGATTTTGATTTATTAAAGAACTAGCTTTTACGTGCAACTTCGTTCACGTGGACTGTTGTCGTGTAATGGGTTGATAATAGATGGCGCTTTTCAATGTTTTATTTTTATAGCCTATGTATTATCCCGATGTATAATAACAAACATACATCCATACTCACAAACTTTCGCATTTATAATATTAGTAGGAGGCTTATGTGAGAATCTTTATATTCTAAGTTAAAATGTACAATATTTCACATTTTTATAAGGGAATTCGTTGCGAGAGTTTTGAAAACTAGCTTCAACTCATAATGCGAGTAAACCAACAAAATCAATACAAGTGTATCAAAAACATAGGACATAACAAAGTGGGGGTCCTAACCCTCAGCGATGAGAAGATGGGACTTTATTATTATTTAAATGGACTTCATAAATTTCAGTCTCTTGCAAACTTATTTGAATTGAACCCAAGAAACTAATTTGGTACACGAATAAACAACATTCGCAAAATTTCAAACAAAATCCGAGTAGATACCGCATTACAGAACGCATAAATATTTAATTCCACAGCTGTATCTCATTGTTGTTTCAGTGAATAATAAAAATACATCACTTAAAATACCTAGTAAGTCGACTGCAAAGTAAAAAGTAAGAAGCTCATAAAAGCTGAACTGTTTTATATAGCCCTTATAAAAATATCGTTCAATATTTATGACTTAAATTTATGGTAACATACAGTAAATTCATATTTTGCAAAAATTATATGTTTTTAATATTTGCTAAAATATTAGTTTCGTTGTCAACACGGATGCAATTTTAGCAAAACGTCACTCCGGCAACGTAACAGGGCACCTATCAGTTTATATAGCGACTAGCAATTGCCAGCGGCTCCGCCCGCGTGGAAAGATTAAAACCGTAATAACCATAAAAATGGTTAAAGAGCCTTAAAAGCTAGACATATGGTGTCGCGAACTTTTATTTAGAACTTTTAGAGAGGAACAATTTTGTAATACATGATTTCTGAATAACTTTCACCGTTTACTTACCGCACGCAAGGAAAAGACTTTACATTTTTCGTAATGTTTTTTATTGCTGCGCCTCTTCTATTCATCTTAGCGTGATGTTATATAGCCTATAGCCTTCCTCCATAAATGGATCTTACACTCTAGGACATCTTAGTCTGTCTTCTAAGTCTAATCTAGGAAATCTGAGTCTACGTTCAGAACGAGATGGCGACTCACTAAGATAGGAATCCCATTTCTGCTACTACAATAACAATAAGAAACAATAGATGATATTTGTCTATTTTTGTCGAAACAATGCATACTTCAAGGTGCGGTGTATTTTATAATATAAGTTATGAATATAATTGTAAGAAAAGCGTATTATTGTATTATTGGAGTAGAACTAAAACAATGAACACTTTAACAAACAATGAACAATAAACGAATGAACAAATACTGTATTAACAACCTGAGTTTCCACTCAAGTTCAAAAACCGCAACAAAATCCAAGCGGATGTCATGTTATGAAATTAATAATTAAATACGAAATAATGAAAAGGATTAAACACAATACGCTTACGTTTACCAAACACATGTCACGTATATATTTTGTTAATCAAATATTTGAGTTTTTAAACCAAGCATATTTTTCTTTTTAAAAAGTAATGGTTGTTTTTTTATAGGTGTGCCTGAGCCTTCGCCAGCGTTGAAATCAGTGTATTTAATTACCATTTTAAACATAAAAGTAATTATTGTGAGTTAAGAATGAGATACAGATATGCTGTCGCAAACTTTTTAAGGCTTTTTAAGTTTGCACACTTTAAAAGTGTTTTTTAAAAGTGTGCAAACTTTAAAAACTGCTGTGAATTTTTTATAGATTTAGTCTGAAAGTTGCGCCCATTACAGGAAAGATGAGAAGTGCAAGACTAAGTTGGTATGGTCATGTAATGAGGAGGGATGAAAATCATGTGAAAAGAGTTTTAAATATGAATGTGGATGGATGTATGGCTAGGGGAAGGCCGAAAAAAAGATGGATGGATTGTGTGAAAAATGATATGCATGATAAAGGAGTGGCACAAGATAGAGGAGAATAGAAGAAGAAGACATATTGTGCCGACCGAGTGGGCTAAGGGTAAGAGAATAATGATGATAAATATATTTTTAAAAATAATTGAGTATTTACATTTATCAAAACCTTGGTAATCTTACTTTTCATTACAGCGGCAGATTTATTTTCAGACAGTGAAAAATTTGAATTTTGTTTGTGATTTTCTATCCGAACTGTTAATTTAAGTTTTTTATATACAAATGGATAAGACTAGGAGCTTTTGAAGATTTGTGGTGTATGTTTGTAAACACGTCTAAATTAAAATAAAATTCATATTTTTTTGGAAAAATTGGTGAAATGGTGTTTGTGCAAATAATTTCAACATTGTCACAAGAAGATGAGTATAGGCATGCCTCTAGTCTCTCACTTTGGTTTATGTTATTCTATTTCGCTCGCAATTGCACCTACATTCCGTTTCTAACAGTTATTTACATATTGATGATCTTTTGTAATTGATACGTTTCTTACAGATTACATATCGAATGATGATATTTTGTACTTGATAATCGCTTGTATAAAATTGATATTAATTTATTAATTATAGAATATGATTATTTCTTTTTTTTTAATACTGAAAATAAAGCGAAACCTTTCGAGTGACTGCAAAATGTTCCCCATTGTTTCCAACAACACTAAACAAATATCGAAATATCACAGTATAATTTTCACGACCGACCCTTATTTTAAATTACATGTTTGCGAAGTACGAATATAGCGCCATTTTCTGTGTGTCCGTAAAGGTTAAGCGAGTTTAATTTTAAATGAATCAACACATTTCGCATAGATTTATATTTCTAGTCTTCTCGGTCGTGGTGATTTCTTAGTGCAAAACTTATATAATATGTTGCCTTAATTAAAAACGTTCTAAGGTATTAATGAAAGCTCATGCTTTCTTATATTGCAAAACCTCATATGTCTATGAAGCGCGAAAGTCATTTCGACGATATACATAAACTAAAAGTATGTAGAACCATTTATACAACTTTACTTAAATGCCAAGGATAAGTAAAAGGAAGCTTTTTGGAAGAAACAGAATGATCAAAATTAGCGGCGTAATTAATGATCTTGTGTAATTGTCTTGTTTAATATTCTTGTATAATTGTCTTGTATAATGGTATTGTATAATTGTATTGTATAATTTTCTTGTATAATTGTCTTGTATAATTAGTATCTGGTTCTTTTATTAAATAAGTTTGTCATGCAGGGTAATTTTATATTTTTTATTGTCACTTTTAGGTCTGTTCAGCTAGTAGGCTAAATTATAGTACCATATCATGATGATGCATCGATCGAAAAACAAGCTTACGGATTAAATTTAAACTATCGTGAGTGTTATTCATAATTAATGTATAGAATCCGGCTATACTCACCTCTTATTTTATCGGATGAGCCCGACTAGTTTCAAGCCCGTTTCGCGTCTTCTATGCACTCCCCGTCGGTGCTCTCGAGTCGCGTGTTGCGAGCTGCTACACGCAGTTCCCGGCGCGCAACGCCGCACAAAGAGCTCATGAATAAGAGCCTCGTATGGGTTTGAAACTAGTCGGGCTCATCCGATAAAATAAGACGTGAGTATAACCGGTTTCTATACATTAGTTAAGCTTAGGTACGGGTTGCCTGAGCGAATTTGTGTGTACTGTTGTAGTGTTAGTGGTATGTATACTTGCTGTTAACTAATCTTGCATATATAAGGAAGGAAAAATCTAACAATTCAATATAAAAATGTCTTTAAAAAGCTTTCAACAAAATTTCATGTCCCTACTGTTAACCGTTGGGGAGTTCCCTCGTCTGGAGCCAATTCTGGAACCAGCATCAGGTCATGCTTATCATAAACATGCATTGTCATCGGGACTAGATCAGTATGTAAAATTTGGGCTCAAACAGACCCCAGGAAGTGGGTAAAATTTATCTTGCAAGATTCCACCTTCACGTACTTACATTGCAAGTTGGATAAAAGCTTTTAATACATTTTTTTAAACGACGATTCTATATAAATAACTGTTTGCTAGGTTAGTCAGTAGTAAGCAAAATTTATATACTTATAAAAGACTTATAGAAGCCGGTGGGAACGACCATGGTTTTTTCTTTTGACATATTTATTTCTTGTGTTTCAAAGTTTATATAAATTTGTGGATTACAAGCTGTTCGAGATTTAAGAATAACCCAAGGAACATACACCTAATTGTATTTATGATAATAATATGCAAAAGAAGGCCGAAATTTTATATCCAACAAAAACTCGTTTGCATTGCCGACCTTCAGAAGAAATATTAGTTCAATTTGGAACGGACATTATTAGAAAACTTTATCTGGAATATGGTAGAATAGGGTTGGCAATTTGGAAAAATTATGGTGCTTGATATTGACTCTCATACTTTATACAAGACATTCAAAACTTCAAATGTAAAAATAAATTGGCCAAACGTTTCATTCATGTTAATGTTCTATTAGCGAGTGTTCATGGACTGCATATCATTCCTAATTCCTACGTTTGAAGAGAATTAGACGAGGAAAAATTATAGATATGCACTTTAACAAGATAGGTATTTATTATTATTTATTACGAAACAATAGATAGTTGGTTGTAGCACGTCTTCTCAACTTCATCCTTTAAATGAAATATTGCTTTAAGTTTCTGTCATGGTATCTTTGTTAATGATTTCGTTATGTTTTGGTATAGCTTTATTTTTTCTTGAATTATCTTATATATTTAATACACTATTCAGAAGCATTAAGTTTAGTTTCGCTTGTTCTACACTGTTAAAATATTTTAGCTACCAATGTTTCACGCAAATACTACCCCGTACTATTTTATTAAATTATTAATTAAAGTACTATTTCTCACATATTATTAACTAGTATGTCCAGCCCGCTTCCTCCGTCAAAGATATATGAATCAAAGCAATGAACGAAAGCTCCGATCGCCACCAAAGGTTATAGGATCATCCCGTGGGTCAATGTAAAAATTATCTGAATATTTCATTTAAATCGGTCTAGCTGTTTCGGAGTCTATAAGAGACATATATAGACACATATTAATATTTATATATCAGCATTCTTCTGCCCATATCCCACTCTAAGTGGGGTCGACGCAAGATGTTAAAAACATGTTGTAACATGATTTGCTACGTATTCTACGACCGGCTGCCTGCCTGACGTCAACCTACTTTAGTCGCCTTTAGCGACACCTCGGTAAGAAAATTAATTTTTATATATATAGATAAAAAAATGTATTAACTCGAACAAAAGAATTCGAAATGATTCTTTTACTCCTAACAGGGCAATTTGATATCAGCTTCATCACATCTATGTTTTTTTCGTTCGCCAATTCCGAGAACACGTTCCGGAGATATTCATCTGCTAAAGTGCGGTTGAATGACGTAATACACTTTTTTCCCGAAAAAAAAAGAGAATCGACATCTGCAATTTTTCCTCTCGATGATCCTTATCGTTATCAGTATATTTTATACTAAACGACAAATCGTACAAGATATAATAACTTACGTTTAATTCATTTATTTTAAATTTTATTGATGTTCCTAGAATACGATAACATTACAATAAAATAATGTGATTTTAAAATAGGAATATATTTCTTACAGTGATTAGATTACTTCAAGTTAATTATAATTTATAAATTAAGTCGAATTAAGAGTGATTTAACTCATAGACTATGTTGATTAAAATGTACATAAAAATAAGAGATGTAAAAATAAAGAGATATTAGAAATAAAACTCAATGTTGGTAAAGGTAAATCAGTTGAATTAGGATTTATATACAGGACATTTAATTTAATTGTGTTGTTTTTTATACATACATATTTACACGTTAAATTTGTAAAACAAATTTCGATCCAAATGGTATTATATGCAAACAATACTAGTTTGTAGCCTCACCCAGCGCCACAGATTGTCAACATAATAATCTCACCAAAAGATTATCCACAATATATTTAAAAATTATATATAATTTACTTATTTAGTGATTATATGCAGCAAATCAAACTAACACAATATAGACAAATGTTTATCATTTCTAGGATATGTTTGTTCAGTTACATATCAGACAAGTCGTGTCGCAGTCGTACAGTATAAATAATCAATCCTTTTTGTGACAATAAGCGACGTTCTATTTGTTACTTTGATTACTATCTGTTGGAAATGTTTGTGCACGGACAAAGTACACGGTGTATTGTTTGCAGAAAGCTAAGATGTAATGTGAAAATATAATAGATTGTATGAAATAAAGTCACTTAAAGTTTTATAAAACCTGTGTTCAATCAACCGTAGTAGTTTATTTTCTACCGGTTGTTTTCTTTATATTTGCCCAACGTATAGTATACTTGGAAACATCACTAGACTGTCAGCTACGTAGAACAAGATTTATTTGAAAGCTAAGATTCAATACTTGTTTTGTTCGTTTAATACGATCTTGACGTTTTTAGAGGTTTGAGGAAGTTGTGATGGACGCCGTGTGGTATCAGGCTGAATAGAATAGTACAACCCCCATTTCTTTCCGAGGCGTCGTAAAAGGCGACTAAGGTCAGTCGACCCACCGTGTGGTATCCGGCTAAGTACAATAGACCACCCTCATTTCTTACCGAGGTGTCGTAAAAGGCGACTAAGGTAAGTCGAACCACTTAATAGTATCCGGTTAAGTAGAATAGACCACCCTCATTTGTTACTGAGGTGTCGTAAAAGGCGACTAAGGTAAGTTAAACCAACGTGTGGTATCCGGTTAAGTAGAATAGACCACCCTCATTTCTTACCGAGGTGTCGTAAAAGACGACTAAGGTAAGTCGAACCACTTAGTAGTATCCGGTTAAGTAGTATAGACCACCCTCATTTCTTACCGATCTGATGTAAAATACGACTAATGTAAATGCCGTGTGGTATTCGCCTGAGTAGAATAGACCGCCCTCATTTCTTACCGAGGTATCGCAAAGGGCGACTAAGCGAATCAGAAATTGGTTAAAACATGATAGATAGCCGACAATAAGAGTTGAATAAGGACAGGAGAATGATGATAATGTATGTATATTTTTATTAATGGATATTATAAATAAAACTATACGGATTTCTGAAACTGTTATTAATTTTGGATACTCCCGAACTTTGAGTTAACCAAATAAACTAACGTAACGGTCGTGCTATACAATTAGTCCAACTTGTCACTTACCGCAACCACTCCCAAATTTGCCATGCATAGGAAAATTAGTTTAGCAAACACGACTCTGAAGTGGATATGGGACTCCATTTTCGGTTTCATTTATACAATTGTAGGGGTTAATACAATCTCTCCAAATATTTTGTTAAGTGTAACTTTATAAATAATTGATTTGTGTTGTACAAAAGTTATAATGAAGTTATTTTGCTATAATCCACGATTAAGTGTATAGAAATATATATTAAGTTATTATGCTGTAGATGGCAGGTAGCTTGGTCTTATTTCTTCTTATCTTCTTCTTATCTTATCAATAGGTTACAAAAAGTATGCATTAATGATGTTCGGTCATCTGGATCGTTTAACGTTATGGGTGTCCCACAGGGGTCAATCCTTGGTCCTTTTCTGTTTTTAGTATACATAAATGACTTAGCTTGTGTTCAAAATATTTGCGATATTGTGCTGTTTGCAGATGAAACCTCTTATCTTTTTAAATTAAATAGAGATAAAGATAACTTTGAAGATGTAAATAGTGCCCTATCTCAGATATCAAACTGGTTTTCAGTAAATAATTTACTTATAAATACAGATAAAACCAAATGTTTGCAATTCGTTTTACCGAATATAATTAGGTTAGACATAAACTTAGATATTAATAAGCAAATATTAAAAATATAAAATACAACCACTTTTGTGGGGCTCAACTTGGGGGATGATAAACTCCAGTGGGGCACCCATATATCTGCCCTCGCAGGTAGACTTAGTTCTACCGCTTACGCTGTTAGAAAAATATGGCATCTAACCGATGCTGAAACAGCACGGCATATATATATATATATATATATATAGGGTAAAAAGTGACTAAAGTCAGTTGATGTCAGACAGGCGGCCGGTCGCTAATACCTAGCTGAATCATTTGATAATATGTTAATAACATGTTGTGCCGACCCCACTTAAAATGCGATAAGGGCAGGAGGATGACTGTGTTCGATTATAATAATGATAATTTCTATTTTATTATGACAATTCTTAAATAACTAACTATTTAGTGTCAACGTCAGAATAATAATAAATGTTAATTTTATTCAAGGTATTAATAATAAAAAAATTACGTAAATATCACTCTTATGAGTATATGAGGCCGTGTAATGCCTTATTTAGATCTTCTCTAAGCGTGCTCATTCCCTTAAAAAGGCCTATAAAAATTGTTTTGAGTTATTGGTATATTATATTTTTTTTCCAGTTGATAATATAAACATAGCTTAAATGGTATTTCATTTTTTTTAATGAGAAAACGAGTTATTACTTTTATTTTATGAGTAGGCCCTCAATTCCGAACTGGTGTTCGATGACAAAAAAGATGAACAAAAGAGACAGTGTAAAAGTCTATCATTATTATCTTTTGTATTATTTCACGTGATGTATTTTTAGAACAAAACACATATCATACGACGTAACCTTTTAGCGAATAAGCTATACAGGGTCACATAAAACAATAAATGACATTACTGTTTTCTGCCTTGAAATGAAATTCATCTAAGCCCAACAAAAGAGATATAAATCCAATCTGAAATAGTACCCCATCCTCTAAATTGCCCGTAATATAATATTTTTACGTTTCCAACCGAGACCATAATATTTTGTCCCTGCTTTGTTATGTAGATACGTTCTATTTTTCATACCGATCAAGTTTTTTGTAGGTAAGGTCGCCAACACAGTGAGCTGTACAAATGGGCATAACTTTGCAGTATTGTGTTAAACCAGGACATAAGGTATGTAAAATAATTTTGCTGTAGAAAACTGTAAGAGTATTAAACATAGAGAAAATTTAGTATTAAACGTAGAGCTCTTTATGCATTATCCATTTTCCAACTTGATAGTTGCAGGATTAGCATATTCATATATGTATTGTAATCAGCAGAAAGACAAATTTTGTAAGTACATTAGTACTTTGGTTGTTTATTATTTGTTGGTTTATGTTTGTACTGTCGTTTGGGTCGTCAGTTGTATCAATGATTCTGTGTCTTATATCTATATTTACATATATATAATGTTACGACTTTTCTTTCATTTGGTAATACAATTCAGTCATAATATATCCCTAGCTCGCTGACTATGGACCTCATAAGAAAGCTCAGTCACTCGGACTCGCACCGACTAAAATAACCTGTGTGCTCCACTACGCTGCTGGTGGCGGGGATAGGGTACCTATAAAGACATTACCCCCATCCCCGCCAGCAGCAACTCTGTACCCCAGAGTCCGCCACCTCTGGGTCGACGACTTTTTACAACATGCACGGCGAAGATTTTTTACAACATGCACGTGAATTAAAATGGCATTGGGCAGGACACTTAGCTAGAGTTGAAGAGGAAAGATGGACACGTGTGACTACTGCATAGGCAGGACCCGGGGGAACGCGCGCTCGGGGTAAACCAGCGCTGCGATGGGCAGATGACATTAAAAAGGTGGCAGGCGACCAATGGATGAGAACAGCAATGGATCGGGACACTTGGAAGAACTTGGAGGAGGTTTACCCTAAGAGGGGTTCTCACCAACTAGAATTCAATTTGACTAATTATTATTATTATTTTTTTTATCATTTTTTCGATTAATCAACTTGTATTTTTGACTATGATGACTATGTATTTTTTGTTATATTTGACATCCTTGACATATTTTATATTGTAAATATTGGTGAGAAATAAAAGGCTTTTTTTTATTATTTATTGGCGACGACGCACCAGAAAACGCAGCGTCGGTAGACCCTCTACGAGATGGACTGACGACCTCAAAGGGGTCGCGAGGATACGCTGGATCCAAGTGGCACAAGATCGTGTGGAAAGATCTCATGAAGAGGCCTATGTCCAGTAGTGGATGGCCATCGGTTATTGAATAATGATTTATCCTTGCTAGCTTCAATACTTTTCAAAAGATATAGGTATATTTACACATACTGACATAGCTTAATTGTCTTGGGAGTCGTGTGTAATTTTTTTACAACTCTAAAACTATCACTGAAGGTCTTAAAATAATGTGTATATATTTATAAAACTAGGTGATCCACATAAATAAAATGTCTGTGTTGAGAGGTTTTCAACGCAAATATTTTCGCGGATATTTTCACTTTGTTTCCGCTGTTCATATAAATTCTTTCGCCACGTCGGGGAAAATGGGATTCCCTTTTTTTATTTCGTATTAAGTTTGTGTTTGGTCACATACGAATGACATGTCATGTGAATGAAAACGCATAATCAGCGAAGTTTATTATATCTGGTTGTTACAACTTGCATATTTATGCTTATCCTATTTGTAACCGTGGTGGTCAAACAGTGAAAAAAATGACCCACTAGAAGTCGCAATCACAAAATCAATGATTTCTATGTAATAGAACCTTAGGAAACCTTCATACCTCTGTATATATATATAACCTGCATATGTGCATTTTAACAGCCATGTTTATATCCAATTCTTGTATCTATAGAGAAGGATAGAGCTTTTTCCAGCTGTTAAAACTAAAGCATAGCTTTATTTTCCTTTATTGTCTATGGGTAAGTGATTCATTATATATGTCTATCAACATCAAATATATATCAGAATATATAACCCTAAATTATGACTATACATAATATAATAATTTAATCACGAATTATAGTAGAATAATATTATCATTATTTTTGTATTATGGACAAAGTAACGCCTTCTATAAATTAGACTACACATATGTGCAGTCTAATTTATAGAAGGCGTTACTTTAACATATGTTCAATAAATATTACTTGAAGTAAAGATTTTTACTGTATATCTGAAATTAAGTTATTGTTTAGCGTATTCTGTCTTTTTTCTTTTAGATCTTGTTTCTCATTGTAATATTAACATTTGTCTTTTTTATGCATGTTGTGGCTGCCTTAATAAGCTGCACATTTAACGAACGCTATTAATATGTTTATAGTAAAATAATGTATTTAAATGTAGTAGCTACTAGTGGTCCTTTAATAAATAAAAAAAAAATAACGAAAGATGAGATTGAAAGATTCTGCAAAGATAATGCCATGATATATTAAAACCCAACTTAGAACATCAATTTTTTTATATAACACACTAACTCTAAATCAATGAATGACGAAAATTATCGTTTAACTTATAATATTGAAAAAATTGTTCCAAAACGATATTCCTATTGAGAAAAACCGACTAATGTTTTGCAAAATTATTTAACGATATATCATTTTCAAGTGATAAAAGGTGAGTTAAGTGATTCGTGAATAAAATAGTCGCACAATACAAATTGCCGTTAGCACCGCCACCTCTACATTTATATAGAATATAACAAGTGAATCACACAGAGTAAATGCCGTACTATGAGGCTCGTGTTCTACAAAGGAAAAGGAGGCAAGGGGGAAGGAAGGAGTCTGTAAGATCAAATTGAGAATTGCTCTCGGAATTTTACCTTATTTGCTTTCTTGAAGACGGAACGCGTAAACATGGAGAGAATATCGGTATTTACCATCGTTACTAACCCCTATATAAATTTAAGGGAAATTAAAGTTTAATATATTTTCTATTTAAAATTTAATCTTTTTCTCCTGAAAACTATATTTGTTCTGTTTCACAAATTAAAAAGACGACACTAATTTCTTACCGATTTCTAGTAAAAGGCCACTAAGGTATGGTTTATAAATGTATATATGTGTACACATCATGATTTACTATAAACTTAGGAAATCTTAGGGTATGTTAAACTATATAAAACTAAAAAGTAAAAGTTAATTTTAAAAATAAAAAATATAAATTAAACAGAAACTACGAAGTGTGCTTTAAACTATTTATAATTGTTATCAAATACGTCCAGAGAAGAATTGTTAATAACAGAATCTTTGTAAGTAAATAGTAAAGTAATAGTAGCTAGTAACGTTTGGCGATGCTTTGGTGCCCACCCAACAGTAACACTGTAAAGGAAGTAAAGGTACAATAAAAAAATTAAGAGCGAAACTGAATAATACAAATTCACGCCAGAAAAAGCTTGCCGTTTCACAAAGGCCTGTCTCACAACTGTGTAAAACTAACTCAATAGAAAACTAAATTAGGACTGCCCACAAATTCCATTTCACGTTATAAAATTTGGTCTTTTGTCTACGAATTCACACTAAAACTTTATGAGCCTGTACCCTTGTTTGCGGAGGTAATAGCTACATAGAGATAGGTCGAAATAATACTAACCTGATAGGGTTGTCACTTAATTAATTCTACAGCTATGATTCACACTAATATTATAAACTAGCAATCGCAAGCGGCTCCGTCCGCGTGGAAAGATTAAAACCGTAATATAGTATTAATCCCTATAGATAAACCCTAAAAGCTAGACATATGCTATCGCAATCTTTTATTTAAAACTTTTTAAGGTGAACAATTTTGTAATACCTGATTTTTGATTCAACGTTTACTTAGCGCACGCAAGAAAAGCTTTAAATTTTGCCGTTTTCGTATCATTTTTTATTGCTGCTCCTCTCCTATTCATAGCGTAATATTAAATAGCCTATAGCCTTCCTCGATACATGGACTATCTTACACTTAAAGTATTTTTCTAATCGGTTCAATAGTTCCTGAGATTAGCGCGTTCAAACAATCAACCAAAGTAATAAAACAAACTCTTCGGCTTTATATATTAGTATATATTTGAAATATTGTAGTTATATCTGTCTGGTACGAATATCCATCCATCTATCTGTCTATTCGAAAAAACTGTAAAAGCATAACAAATAGTTATGCTTTTACAGTTTTTTCGAGTGGCCGATATTGATGAAATAAGGTTTGTACCTAATCACGCAATTAAAGCTTCTATAACCGGCTTACTCATTATATTATCATTTTTCCTTCTGAAAATAATTTTCCAAAAACTCCAGGGTGTTTTACCACTCATCTGATCCATCTAAGCCATAGGGAAACCTTGTATATTATGTTTGGACTTCAGTACTGAAAAAAATAACCTTTATGTATCATACCAGCTTTAAAACTACGTGTGTGTTAATTTAACCAATCCTTTGTCGTTTTTTGATTGTGTAAGCAATATATATTATACATTACATTAGTCCTCTCATAATTAATGTTATCATTTCATTAGGCCTCTCATTATAAATGTTTTTTTTTTCATTTAAAACTTCTCTGGTTAGCATATTCATGATTTATTGCTAATAACTAGAGGTTCTCTTAATATTAAAATAAAAAGTTAATTTGGTAACTAAAATAGTAGTTGATCTTCAATTATAAAAATAGATATAGGCACTTACAGTTCGTACGTTAAAAAAAATCTTACGAAAATTACGAAAAAGTAATTACGAATTAATATAATTAAGAAAATTGTAATTACACAAACATAATTTTATTTATAATTGTTTGTAAATAAATTAAAATATAATTCGTTATACATAGCAAATTGCATATTTGTGGAAACAACTATTAAATGTAAATTTCAATATTTAACAACCCTAGAATATGCTAGTTTTACGAGATTTTATTTTGTGCACGCTTCGATGTTCATGGTATTTCGTAAAAATTGATGACGTGACATTTTATTAGTGTTGGCGTACATTTGTAAGGACTTCAAATTCTACTCCTATGAATAGTAAAAAAACCATGTAAGCTTATTACTATTGTTATTGAAGAGCGAGATTCTTCTGATACAGGCATTGTCATGCTTACTAGAAGGTCTCAATACCCTGTTATTAATTTTAAGCATGAACAGAAATAAACATTATTATTATTATTATTATTACTCCTATTTTCTCGTGGCTGGTTTTACATCTGATGGTTAGTATACTGTTTTAAAAGGTATGGAATATTGGAAAAATCATTCTTTTTATTTGTCACGTATTTCCTTAAATATGAAGCTATAGGAAAGCATAAAATATAAATATGTTTTTACTTTACTTTTAAAAACACTTTTTACTGTATTTTTTACTTACTGCCTTTATTCCATAATCCAATTAAGTTTATTTATTTATTTATTTTTATTAGACACACAAAATAGTTCACAACATGATTAAACTTAAAATGTATACATATTGTTTATATTTAAAATCTAGTTGCTCACCAAAATATGCATGTACAAAAGAAGAAAAAGAAAAACATGGTGCAATAATAAACTTATTCTAAAATTAAATCTAACTATATTAGTAGTAATAGTCTAATCTTATTATTTTATAATTTCTTGAACAGCACTACGAGAAGTCACACAACACTTGACAATCCTTGACAATCTTACAAGTTATCTTTTCATTATTATTTCAAACTTAAGTATAACTTAAAATGATGTGCAATTCCTTGAAACTATTTATACCAATGGCTAAAACTATTTTTATTATTTTAAAGGGTGGAAAACGTAAACTTGTTCAGTAGTCAGAATATATGTTCTTCTAAATCTTTAGTAAAAATGTGTTCTTATGCACAAAAATGATATAATTCAAATAAATCACGGCACTCGGGACACTTATTTATATAAATTTATTTCCAAAAGCAAGCGGAAGGATTCAAAAAATATATCCCATCCAAAATGGATTTGCGTTTAAGATATTCCAAAAAATTGGCAAGTTTTATCGAAATAACGTCATATACGTAACGTAAAAACAAGTTGTGCATGTGTTTTTACGAATCCTCCATGTATCGGGTTACGAAAACGGATTGTCATTTCTATTTACTTCATCGCAGTTTATATCAAAATAATTTATAACTTTTGTATTATGGATCGCCGCAAAAATTAAGTAAAAACAAGTGTTACTATTAAATTATAATACGTCGCAAGGCTTCAACCCTATGTAAACTACTGGCCTAGTCATTACCGCTTTCCGTGTGATAAATCTATATTTAGTTTCAATCGCAATAAAAAAGCGATAGAATTTTCAACATTCCCAGCTATATTGAAATCGCGGAGATGTGACATTGGGCAAGATTCCAAATATCCAAGCACTGTTATCTGGTTGACCGATTGCGAAATAATATCTGGCCGGTATATTTTCTGATTTTTGTTCATGTTCTGACATGATTTCGCTAGGTATTTTACGACCGGCCGCCTGCCTGACGTTAATTACCTTAGCCGCTTTAATGACACCTCGGTAAGAAATGAGAGTGGTCTGTTCTAGGCAGCTGTATACCACACGGCGGCCAACCGTGCAAATAAAGAGCAGTATTAACAATTAAATCTGTTACATACATAATTTACTTCTCATTCTAAAGGGGGGGGGTTGTGCCGCACAACATGTTTTTCTGTTCGATTCTCTCTTAATATTAGTCAACTCTGGCGCTACTTTCTTATATGCATGTCATACTTTACACAATCCAATCATCTTTTTTAGGGCTCTTTCTTACCTCACATAAATCTGAAATTGATGCAGACAAAGTAGCCGGCAGAAACTAATTCAACCATGAATAATAATTCCGATGTATAAGGAATACAAATAACTATGTATAAGGAATAATTGTGACAAATTTCATTGATATTGGTTCGGCGGATTCGCCGTGAAAGAGTAACAAACATACATCCATCCTCACAAATTTTCGCATTTAATATATTAGTAGGATTATAAACGAAACTCAATGGCAGGAGTTCGACTTATAATATTATCACTAGCATATAATGTTACCAATCTATGATCGCAAGAACGTGATCCTTACAGTTATAATACACAAGAATCATCATATTCCTTGCTAAAATATCAACCAAAATATAAACCAAAACGAACGATAAAGAAGAATATGTTAGATCTAAAAAATATTCTATTAAATTTAAACTTTAATAGTGAAGGCATTCAAATGATTTTACCGCCCGTGTCAGCAATGTTAATGGGTAAAGTTTATCGTGAAATAAATCATTTTTATGGCGCGAAAGTGTTTTAGTATATCAAGTCTTCAAATTCTTAGTTCTTAATGGAGTGCGAAGTATCCATGAAATGAATTTCTTATCAACGAACTTCGGTAATAATAAGTTTTATTGGGGGTGTTCGGAAAACGAATAGCCTGAAATGCAATTTGCGATTGGATTCATTATTTGTTTTGAAGAAGGCAAAGGCGCAGTAATGCAATTATTTATTTTAAAGACTAGCGATTTTATGGAAATATATGGGACACTTATTTACTTACTCTTTCTTACCGAGATGTCGTAAAATACGACAAGTTGACGTCAGGCAGACGGCCGGTCGTAAAATACGTAGCCAAATCATGTGACAATATGTTTGTAACATGTTGTGTCGCTCCCACTAGAGTGGGATAAGGGCAGGAGAATCATGATGATATGGGACACTACACATGGTCGTCCGTCCCTGGGGAGGGACAACAACCTTTTCTCTGGAGTAAGTAACTTAATACTTGTGTCATTGGTGACAGACAACAGGTGAATATATACATCTATAATTTTAAATACAAATATATACCCAGGCTCGAAGAACCAACAAATAGTTTGTAGAAAGTGTGGAACCCGCGACCTGCAGGGCTGAAGGCAGGGTTACTACCCACTGCCCCAACGAGCCATATTTAATAGAGTCAAATCAAATTATCTGTCTTAACATTATAGTCTAACGGTGTATTGCGGTGCACCGTAAAAACCTGTAAAACCCACGAAGTGACAGGTTAAAACAGGAGTTTATAATTAAGTATCTTTTTAATATATGAGGTTATTGATTTAAGATTTAAGGCCCGTCCAATTATCATCATTAATGCTTCAATATTAACCTGTGATAATGTCTAAAATACTCTTAACAAACGCGGATTACAGCAAAATAATTCTATTGTTACTTCTGTGGTATGGAAATCCGCAAAGTAACGCCTGCTTCTATAAATTGTTACATCTTTTACGTAACATAATTACATTTAAGTTATTCTTTGGCAATGCCTAATTACTTTTTTCAAGTACACCGATCGCAGAAGATTGTTACAGAAAAAAGGTGTTTCCCTTAAATTGGACGCGATGAAATGAAGTAATCAACGCGAGTGAAGTCGGGATAATTAATCTTGCGCAACTTCCAACGTCACGCAATCAAAGCCGCCCATCATTTATAAGGCTTCAAGTTAACAGTTTGATAAACGGAAAGACGGTTCAATCAGTTTAAAATTGAGTTTTCGAGTAATTGGCTCTTTGATAGTTGCGCTGTGTCGAAACCCGTTGCAATGGAAATCATCATCATCATTATTCTCCTACCCTTATCCCACTCTAAGTGGGGTCGGCACAATATGTCTTCTTTTTCCATTCTTCTCTATCATTCGTCAAATCTGGTGCCACTCCTCTAACATGCATATCATTTTTCACACAATCCATCCATCTTTTTTGCGGCCTCCCCTTTGCCATACATCCATCCACATTCATATTCAAAACTCTTTTGGTCACATAATTTTCATCCCTCCTCATTACAGGACCATACCAACTCAGTCTCGCACTTCTCATCTATTCTGTAATGGGCGCAACTTTCAGACTTCCCCTAATATACTCATTGCGTATTCTATCAAGTTTTGTCACAGCACACATCCACCTTAACATTCTCATCTCATTCGCATGCACATTTCTTTCATCCTTTTCTTTTATTGCCCACCCGTTGCAATGGAAATGTTAATGTTATAAAGTTATGTATGCTAATCCATATACAATACTTTTTACCCAATTTTAAGTGAGTCACTTGTGGTTTGTTTTATATGGCTCACTGCTGAGAAACGCCTAGCTGGGCTGACTCACGCAGATCGAGGGTGGTGGATTGGATACATCCACCACCACCCTGTCACTTTTAGTGATAAGACCACCCTTGCACTCTTCTGTTCTTTTTTCTCTTGCTTATGTTTATTATTTACTTCGTGTGGAATCAAGATAATTCATTCATTCATTCACCCTGCCTGTAAAGTATTTACAAATACGACACAGTCTTTATTAAACTTACAACTAAATCCTTAAACTAACTTTACAATTTACACTTAAGACACAAACACAAGTGGTTATCTTATCTTAAATTTATTATTTGAAACAAATGAGTTACTTAGACTAAATAAATTTAACACAACACATTTATAACATAAATGGACATCTGACATGAATGTACTGTAATTTAATGTACAATAATTTATATTCGAACTTGGATTAATTGCATTTGTCCAAAGCGCAGCTAAAAAAAAACATCCAATTCCATTGCGATAAATAACACACACACGCACATACACAAAAACACACGCACAAGCAGACACAATTTAAGTTAACTTGTTTTAAGTTTATGCTACGTCGTGTCGAATTTTGTATTATCATTTAAGATTTTATGTAATAAATAATAAAAAAGTATGTTCGCACATGTTGTAAACATTTTTTTTATTCTCAATTTTTTAAACTTTCGTTTAATTTTTATATCGTCTTTGTTCTGATCCTTAACACATTAATATTTTATTTGCTCTGTCAATGTAAATAATCTATTCATAAATGTTGTAATCTAGTTATGGCTTTATTGTATGCTTTTAAAACTTTTAAATAAGTATTATTTGTAACACTGTTGATTACAAAATAAACGCCGTGTGGTATCCGGCTGAATAGAATAGTACCAACCTCTTTTCTTACCGAGGTGTCGCAAAAGGCGACTAAGGTAAGTCGACCCGCCGTGTGGTACCCGGCTGAGTAAAATAGACCACCCTCATTTCTTAGCGAGGTGTCGTAAAAGGCGACTATGGTAACTTGACTCACCGTGTGGTATCCGGTTAAGACCACCCTCTTTCTTATCGAGGGGTCGTAAAATACGACTAAGATAAGTTGACATCAGGCAGGCGGCCGGTCGTAAAATACGTAGCCAATTCATGTGCCAACATGTTTATAGCATGTTGTGCCGACCCCACTTAGAGTGGGATAAGGGCAGGAAGATGATGATGTTAATTACGAAATAAATAAATTACAGTTAATCATATATTAATAAACACGTTACAGTTAGGGTGACCACCATAAATAAATTAAATAAAAATAAAATGTCACTTTCTAGCACAGCACTTGGTGTATTTGGACATAAAGAATAACAAATAACAATTACTTTCACATTTATAATATCAAGAACAAATACAATATCTATATAAGTTATTTAATTCGACAAGCACAATACTTAAACAAATAATCATCCCTTAATAAACCGTCGGCTTTTCTCATTATTGAAAATTTGAAATTGTTAACAATCATTATATCGAAACCCTCTTTTAGGTTTTCCGATCGAAAAGTTTTGAATAGATACCGCAGCAAATATTGCCTTTCATTATTAGTAATTAGGAATCGTATTTATATTAATAATAAATAATGAAAATAAAACAATTTTAAGAGTTAAAATTATATAAAAACAGATAATCCGTTCATCCATTAACTGCGGTATTCGGGAAATATGTCTTTTCCGTTGCGTGAAATCCGTATATTTTAATATTAATTTTTACCCGCGATTTTGATCGCATGAACTGTTGTTTTGTGATATGTCAATAATAGGTGGCCCTTTTCATTAACAGGATTCCTACAGCCTATATGTTATTTCGGTGTATAATTGTGCCAAATTTCATCGATATTGGTTCAGCAGATTCGCCGTGTTAGAGTAACAAACACATCCATACTCACAAACTTTCGCACTTGTAATATTAATAAGATGCAATATATAGAAATTATATCAATATACGGAAAAAAAGTATTGCTTCTTTATTTCTTTTATATTGAAATGAGTTAATCTTGTATATACGAGATTATAATATCTAAGTAAAATTTCGGAACCGGCTCCAACTATTTTCATGAACATGTAGGGGGTTTAGGGGGTTTGAATCGATCTAGTTAGGTTTTTAAAAAAAATTCGTTTTATCTCCGTTTTCAGGCATTGAAAAACTGCTAAAATATATTGTATTTTTTATACCTTAAAAAAATATCAATAAAAAATTCCCAATCGCCCAAGTACTAATATTTACAACCAATATAAAAAATAAATTAATTATATCACATTTTGAAATGTTAATATTACACGTTACGGCATATACTAAAAACCTGTATTAAAATTATCTGCCCCAAATAAAACCCCAGCGTTCCTCGTTAATGAAAAGCCGAAATTGTTCGTAGTCTGCATCATTATATCCGAACGCTCTTTCGGTTTTTTGGACAAAAACTTTTTTAGCCAAAGTTTAAAATCAGTGAAACTCTCGACTCTAATTATATAAGTGAGCCAAAAATTCTCTAGAAAGGGGCAAATTTACTTTATACGACTGCTATGACTTAGTACCTAGAAATGTTTAAAGATTTATGTCACGAGCAAAGGTTAGTTTGTTAGATTTCAGCTTAATTAAATAAAATAGTTTAAAATATTGGCTTATATAGAGTATTTCATTAAGCACGTCCAATCTTAAAATTTAAATAAAACAAAGCGTGTGTGAGATACTACTGAAATTTTAATATTCGTTTGAATAATCATTTGATGCCATCATCATCATCCTCCTGCCCTTATCCCACTCTAAGTGGGGTCGGCACAACATGTTATAAACCAGCTGTCACGTGATTTGGCTGCGTTTTTACGACCGGCCGCCTGCCTGACGTCAACTTACCTTAGTCGCCTTTTACGACACCTCTGTAAGAATTGAGGGTGGTACTATTCTATTCAGCCGGATACCACACGGCGTCAATTGATGTCATAATATATGAAATATAATATACCTACTCCAAATGTCTACTACGGCTTTTCTGGGTGGAAAGGATCCAAATTATCCAATTTTCTATGACTCTGGCGCATAAATCACGCTGAATGTGACCAATGGCAGGGATTCTGTTGGCTTTGAGGTCGGCTATGGGTTGTGGCTTATTCGCATACACTTAAGAAACACCCTCAAGGTGAAGTCTATTGGAGTCGAATCGCACAATCTCGATAGCCAGTTCATGCCTGCAAATTGCCCGTGCAAAATATACAATTTGAATGCATGAGCTGTGTGACACGTAGCCCCATCTTGTTGAAACTACATATCGTTGATATTTAAATCATCCAATGGAGATCAAAAGAAGTTGGCAATAATCGACGTATTGACAGATATGGTCTGGCCAACGTCGTTTTCAAAGAATATGGGCCGAAGACGCCACCAACCCAAAATCCAAAACAAACAGCAACTACTTCGAGAAGCTTAGGACTCTTGTTGGATCTTAGGTGGATTGGTATCGTCCCAAATTAGTCAATTTTTAGCTTTTAAGATGATCATAGCAACTGTAAAATGGAATTGGATATTTATGTCTAAATATACATGTACTTGTGTATATGTACACGTTTTTAGACAAACTAAAAAAATTACTTAAGTCTTACTAATATTAAAAAACACACGTCTTGTGTAGACGTGTGTTTTTTAACTAGGTAAATTAACGATCACCGTGGCATAATCGAAGTAAAACGTGTACAAAAGTGTTACAACATGTTTCAAATAGAACCTACTTCATATTATAGTTGGTCAGTAATATAAAAAAAACATTGTCGCTGTTATTAAGTGTCGAGTTGTTGAGAAAGAATAAATGTGTTGACTTTTGAGGAAATAGCTTCTTATTTATAGAACAAGTGTAAAGGAAAAATATCGTTGTTATAAAATATTAATATAAATGTCATTTTATAAATATCCGCAAAAGTATAAAGTAAAGATTTATTCGATATCTGCCAACAAGTTTAAATATATAAAGTTACAATATCAATAAAAAAGTGATCATTTCAGTGTCTACTTTGTTTTATATTTACCTGCAAAATATAAGTATCAAAGAAAAACTTCAGCGTGCTCGTTAATGAAAACCGGAAATTGAATCCGCATCATTATAACCAAAAGTTTTTGGTACTTTGTACGAAAATAACAAAAATTTTGTCAGGCAAATTTTATTTGCGATTTTATATTCTTTATTTCTACAAATTTCTATTAAATTGTAAATAAATTTATTAATTATAAATCATCATTCTCCTGCCCTTATGCTGCTCTAAGTGGAGTCGGCAGAACATGTTATAAACATATAGTCACATGATTTGGCTTCGTATTTTACGACCGGCCGCCTGTCGGTCGAAGTCATCAAATTACCTTAGTCGTATCGTACGACGCCTCGGTAAGAAATAGGGTGGTCTAATCTACTTAAATGGATACCACATGGTGAGTCAACTTACCTTAGGCGCCTTTTACGACATCTCAGTAAAAAATGAGGGTGGGCTATTCTGCTTAGCCGGATACACCACGACGAGTCAACCTATCTTAGTCGCCTTTACGACACAACGGTAAGAAATGAGGGTGTAGATCACCCTCATTTCTTACCGGAAAGATACCTCAGAAAGATACCACACGGCATGAAGATACCACACAGTTCATGAATATAATTATTTAAAAAAGATTACAGAGATTATTTGAAAATTCACATTTTGCAGGTTAACTTAATTATTAAATGGAAATGTCGTCCGTGGACACGCAAATATCGGTGACTATGGCTGCATATTAATTGCTCTGCATATTAATGATAAAAACCAGATATTGGCAACACACTTCCGATTTATGGAATCTTTTTATAGAAAAAATGTAATTAACGAATAGAGCGATAAAAATAGAGTGAACCTTCAATCGGTTTGAAAAAAAAAAAGAAGCAGAAGATGAAGAATAAATTTATCGCACAAATAAAAATACAGAGAGAGAAGAACATCATCATCATCATCATTCTCTTACCCTTATTCCACTCAAAAGAGAGAAGAACGTCAAGAGACAAATAATAGTTACAGTTAAATGTGCAAAGGGCGGTCTTATCACACTGTTGTGATCTTAACCCTACTTAGAGTAGGATAAGGGCAGGAGAATGTTGATGATAATATAACTTAGGATTACAAGTTTAAAAATTGTAAAACTGTCGACCTTAATTAGGTAAATGCGGGAAATGTTCTTTACGAAAAGTAATTACTTATTTTGGAAACGAAATACAGTTTTTTGCGGGTCACGCGAGATTATATGTATTTCATGTTATGAAGTCATCACGTATGTAATTATATTTCATTAACTTAATGTCTTTTATACATCGTATTATTATTTTAACTTTTTTGAACCGTCACAGTAAAACTTAGTACAAAATTATACATATTGAAAGTATCTTTATTTCTTCTTTTCTTCTTATGTTATTTATCAATGAACTTTTTATCATAATATGGAATATTTAAACGTATTGAAATACACAAATAACAACATATAAATAACAAAAAATAGCTCTTTTTGTATTCAAATTCAAATTCAAATTCAAATTCAAATTCAAAATATTCTTTATTCAAATAAACTTGTAAACAAGTGCTTTTGAATCGTCAACTCTACTGCTGGTTCGGAAAGCTGTTCCTACCGAGAAGAGCCAGCAAGAAACTCGGCGGTTGCTCTTTTAAAAATATAATTCTTAATACTATTTACATTAAGTCGTTACTGTCTTGTACAGGTTCAAAGAGAGCTATACCCACACATTCTTATCTTCTAAATAATCATCAAGAGTATAGTAGGCCTTCTGTATCAGCCTCTTTTTAACAGTGTTTTTAAACTGCTGTAATGGCAGTGCTGAAATTGATTGCGGAATTTTATTATAGAATCTTATACCAAAACCCACAAACGAGTTACGCACTTTTGCAAGGCGCAAAGCAGGAACCGCAAGCTTATGTCGGTTCCTGCTTTGTCTATTGTATACATCACCTATCGTTTTATAATTCTTTATATTTTTATGTACATAAATTAAATTGCTTAAAATATACTGTGAAGCAAATGTAAGAATACCTGTTTCCTTAAACTTCTCTCGCAGGAAATCACGCGGTCTTAAATTATAAATGCCACGTATAGCTCTTTTTTGTAAAACAAAAATTTTTTCACTATCCGCGCATTTACCCCATAGCAATATTCCATAAGACATAATGCTGTGGAAGTAGGCAAAATAAACAAGTTTTGCTGTTTCGACGTCTGTGAATTGTCTTATCTTTCGAACAGCGTAGGCCGCTGAACTCAGTTTCCCTGCAAGAGTTGTTATGTGTGTGCTCCATTGGAGTTTTGTATCCAAGGATACTCCCAAAAATACAGTTGAATTTTCTGTTTTTAGTGGTACATTATTTAAAGAGAGTCTATTTGCTGTTTTTGCAGCATTAGGTAATGCAAATTCAATACATTTAGTTTTATTCGAGTTCAGTACCAAGTTGTGTAAAACAATAACTTCGTGAATATTAGCCGCTTTACCTTATAACATGATTCTATATGACGTATTGCTATGAAAATAGAAAAAAAATAAACAAGTTTTGCTCGTTCAATATCAGCTAGTTGTCTAATTTTCCTAACAGCATAGTCAGCGGAACTAAGAACGAGGCAATGAGTTTTCTCATTATTACTTACTAACTTACAATAAAAAGTAGAAAGTAAAATGTGTAGTACTCTTTTTTATTCTGATATTGCGTCGTGAGATGAATTAAGGGAGGCGATAAAGATTTTATTTCTATAGTTATTGTAAAACATCCGAAAGCTCTATCTGTGTGTGATTTTCTCAAAATCTACTCAACGGATTTCTGTGCGGTTTTTACTAAACAATAGTACAATTATTCCGAAAGGTTTAGGTTAATAGTACATTACGATTTTATGTAAATTGTGTTGAAGAGGTCGCGCTGTTGTAAAAAATAACTCGCATTCTAGAAGCTTTTCTCGAAACCAGAAGAGATACACTGAAGTAATGTACTAGAGCATTGTAGATCTATAAAAAAATACTCCAAAAAAGTCCGCCGAAACATGTCTTTGTCGCTGTTAACTCATAACAATTACTTTATTTTGAAAATTTAAATTCCGGATTTTTTTTTGATTTACACGTTGATTGAAATTTTCTGAATTGCACACGGGTGAAGCTACTGGCAAAACTAGATAATGGAATAAGTAATAAATTTGTGACAATATAAATTTTTATTACCAAAGTATTTAATAACTAATTACAGAAGTTATAAATGAACGTGGAATGCTATATAAATTTCCATATAAATGTAACATAATGAAAGACATCAAAGAAACTGTGATTTTATTCAAAGGGTTAAGAAGCTGAATTCACTCGAGCGCTTGATCTTCTACTTATACCATAAATTAAATGTCTTTTATGAGTTAGCTGATATGCGCCCGCATTTCGTGTAATCTCTCCCGTGGGGCTCTTAGGTCAAGTACACGGTTTGAGGTGGAGCGATATTAGTAGCGGTGTTAGTGATTTAATGCTGTCAAGCGTAAAGTTAGATCTTTATGTATACTGTGCTATCAATACTAACATCTTTCGATAAGCAATGAAATTTCGCCAGCTGAAACAGGGGGCTTTGAGCCTGCGTTCAGCTCCAGCGGTCGCGCGTTTAATTCTCGCCGTGTGCCATTATTTTCTTAAAACAATCGGACACAGTTTTTTGATTAATATATTGTATTTAGTAGGCATCTCTTTATAAATATATGTGTTAAAAAAATTATATTTACCAGTTGTCCGTACCCCGTAAGTAGTAAGTAAGTAGCTTAATACTCGTGTATTAAGCTATTTATATGGAGGACGGATGACCGTGTGTGTAATTTTTCCAAAATAAAAACAGGTTGAGTAGTCAGAAAGAATTTTACCGTTAAATGTCGCCTAACAAACATTTACTTTAAATTGCAAGAATTTTGTTAACGTGCAGAACTTTCTCGGATTTTCATACCACGCCCAACTGCCCCCAGCGGCGCATTTGTTCCGTATCATTGAAACTAGTATTCAAAATCGAAAAACGCCTGTACATCACATAGAGATCCTATGTCAATCTGTTTTTTAAGCTGAGATTTCCAAGTAATTTTAGCAAAGCGTGATAAAGCTATTCTTAGCATTCAAATTAATTTTTGAGGTTTTAGTTACATATTTACTAACAAAATAGTAACACATTTTTTGTTACCAACAACCATAGAATAGGCCAACCTTATTTCTTACTGAGGTATCGTAAAAGGCGAATAAGGTAAGTTGACATCAGGTGGGCGGCCGGTGTAAAAATAGCCAAATCATGTTTCAAACTTGCCAACCACACTTAGAGTAGGATAAGGGCAGGAGAATGATGTTATACGTAACAAGTAAACACGTTTCCATGAATAACGTTAATACAAAAATAATTAAAAAGTTCAATTTATTTTCAAAGAATTAAAAAGCCACATTCCTATGAATAACTTAAGTTTATTTTCAAAGAATTTAGTAGCCGAGTGCAACCGAGCGGTTGATATTCTACTCGTGCCATAAATTAAAATGCTTTTATAAATCCCCTCTTAAGGGGCGCTTAGGTCAAGTACACGGAACTAGGCGGGAAGTGGGGTCTCACAAAACAGACGTGTATGATATAGTTTCTCAAATCTATGCCAATATAAAGCACTTTGTATTAATTGTTAATTGTGAAGAAATCGAAGCGTAGAATTACCTATTTGCTATAATCAGTAATTAAAAATCGTGTACTGGTAGTGTACATTTTCGATTCATTCATGTACATTTGTAGAAAACGGAAGGATTTCATTTCAACTCATATAAATAAACGTGTAATTGGTATTTTACCAGGGTATTGCAATAACTTCTCCATACCAAAAACCTTGAACCAGGAAAGCTTCTAAGTTCTTTAAGTCTTTACAAAGCTACTTGGATTCGCATTGAAAAAGCATGGGACCATCTATGAAGCAGGCAACAATCACATACCTTATACATGCAGGACAAGTCACCACACGTATCACAAAACTAAGAAGATTTAATTATGCCAAAGTTACCTTATACGTTTAAGTGATCCGTGAATTCATTTAATGTAGTATCGTTGAGCTGTGGTAGCCCAGCGGTAACACCATGCGACTTTCGAGGAGATCACGGGTTCAAACCCGGGCAGACACCAATGCGTTTTTCTGTTAAAACTTATGTGTCTAATTAATAATTGCAATTTATCACACGCTTTTCGGTGAAGGAAAACATCGTGAGGAAACCTGCATTCTCTAGAGAATTCTGGAGATATGTGTAACCTACCAATCCGCATTGGAGCAGCGTGGTAGGTCTTAGCTCCAAACCTTCTCTCCAAAAACTGAGAGAAGAGGCCTATTCTCAGCAGTGGGATAGTAACAGGCCGCTACTTACTTACTAGTATCGTTGATACCACCTTGTATATTACAGAAAAGTTGATAGTGTTTCTCTTTTTACAGCGACCATATAAATTATCTAATATAGTACACTCCCGTGTAATCTTTAAACTCTGTTATCGCTGTCGCTTATTAATGTATAAGGACCGTATGCTGAATTTAAGGAGGCTTTATAACTCATATAAGCCCTCAGTTATCTGTACGCCATATTCCCTACCCCAAACCCTACTGGTTCGTATTTATTATCACCCTTAGACTCTACGCTTCATTTGAAGGTAGTTTACGACTTAAACTGGATCATGAAATGTACCATAGATATGAATTTACGCCTTATACTAATATAAATTTAGGCAAACACCGAACAAATTACAAAATTCACCTCTGTCAATATAACAATGTACTTCTTCGAAGTGTTTTTATTTACTTATTTATTTATTTATTTATGTACTATAAAAATGTTGAAAAAAACATTATTGGTAAAAAAGGTCAACTTATCCCTATAACAGAGATCTCTGCCAACTAACCTACGAAGTGAGACAATTTATATTTAAGAAAAAGTATGGTACGCAAATATCAAACATTATGAATTGGAATTACCTTACTAATGGGACCATTCCACATGGGCATGATTGGTATAGTCTTAGCGTGTAAGTAATTTAAGATAGATATAACTTGTACATTTTTGTTGTAAATAAATGATAATAAAAATTTCCTAATTTAACAATAAATATAAGAAATATAATATAAAATATATACTATATATTATATAATATATAAATGTCAACAATTACATTATGATGGTAATGATGTGTAATGTTTTATTTTATTTCTAAAAGATAATCATATCATTACCGGCAACCCGTCACGCTATTATGTGAGATATTTATTTAAATTGTATTGTGTGATTGACCATAATTTTCAACATGAAAAGTTGGAACAACATGTTTAAAACATGTTGTGGCGGCTCCACTTAGACTGGGATAAGAGAAAGAGAATGATGATGAAATCAATTGTAATAATAACGAAAATGTATTAGGCGATCATCTCTTTTTATAGGGCTACAAAAAATCTGCAATGGGCTATATCTATCTTTTAAGTATTACTTGTTAAACCCATTTCAACTACTAAATGAACCGTGTACGTACATAAATTACCTTAATCATTTCATGCTCAACATTATAATCTATGGTAGGTATTATGTAAATAACATGAGTATCTAAGGAGTTCGAGCTTAAATAATACGAGTATCTTAAAAACATTGTGCGTAGAAATGTCTATATCCGTGCGAAGCCGAGGTGGGTCGATAGTTTGTCATAAAAAGGATTCCATACAGAACTACAGTACGTTTAACTAGAACGAACTAATGCATTTTAGAGTACCATTTTTGTTTTTGGGCTTTTAAGTTCTTTGTTCTTACAAAATGAGAAACCGAAAGCTTTGAAAGCTTTAGTTATAGTATGGTTGGTGTAGACATTAGTTGTCTAGCATCACACTTAAAATTTTTGGGATGAAAATTTAAATAAAAAGTGACCTAAGTTTTTATGCCTCATTTTCCTTAGAATTTATCACTCACCCATCACACTGTTTCAATGCCGATTAGCAGTTACACATATCCCCAATATTGTCCTGAGATAGGCAGGTTTCCTTACGGTTTTCTTTCATCGAAAAACGTGCCACAAATTGCAAATATCAATTCGTCACATAAGTTATTACAGAAAATTTAATACCTGGGGTTTGATCCCATGAACCATGAAAAAAGGAACACGGTCCCACCGTTCTGCTATCACAGCTTTTTGCTAAATGGCTATCCTTTAAGGTTAATGTTAGCAATAATCTGCGCAGTACTTACTCTCTAGTATAGATAACATTGCGATCTTTTCCCGGTTAGCAGTTTTATAGGCAACTGCTAATAGTAATGGCGCCATTAGTTCTTCACGAGAACGTTGTGAGTTCATAAAGAAACCCATCAGGTGAATTTAAGGGAAGTGATACAAACTGTTTATCTCTCAAAGTTTATCTCTATTACCATAACGTGGTTATATATAAAGATATTCCCCTTAAAGATAGCTTACCCCGGTTGAATATCGGGAATACACGAGGAAATTTTTCCACATGATTTATTGCTATGAAATAAGTGTCATGCCGGGAATATATTTTGAGGTTGTGTGTGAATTCAAGGAATAACAGGGCTGTGTGACGCCCTTATCAAAATATATTTTATTTAATTAATTTAATGATTTACCAGAATCAATCCGAAAAATTCTTTCCGTTTCGGCATTTAAGTTACAGACTAGAAAATATTTGTTATTAACAAAATTTAGTTTATAGATGAAATAGTTACATTTATATAAATTTAAATAATTGCTTTTATTTCTATTGCTCCTTTTTTTGTCTAATTTATGTTAGTATATAGTATTTCGTTTTAGTTTATTTTTCCTTTTCTTTCTATATTACCTGTATTTCACTTGTTGTCGTTTTTCCTTCTGTTTTTGTAATGTTAATTAATTATCATTAATTACTTAGCTATTTAAAATCTAATAAATTATATAAACAGCGTGTTATTATTGAGGCAACAAGGTGTTAAATACAGGTGTTTTGTTGTCACATCATATTAAAATTTGAAATGAAATCAAAAGCGCGTACAATTTTTAGAAAACGCGAGGCTGGGCACGATTTTTCTGTAGATATGATAATATAATTTATGCGATATGTATTTGGATATTTTTAAAGCATATGTAGTTGAATTTAAATAAAATTTAATGTTTACTGAATAAATAATTTATATAGAATTTTATATAATAATGTTTCTCACAAACTAGATGAAAAAATCTCATCCACCAATCTTACCAATTTTAATCCATCGCTAGTCATGAGTTCATTTACATTTTTTTTTCTATTTCTATTATACTATCATACATATATTATACCAGCTTTTACCCGCGACTTCGAGAGTTCAACTGTTGTCGCATGCTAGGTTGTTAATCAATGGCGCTTTTTAGTGTCATCCTATTCCTGTAGAATTAACAGGATTTCTATAGCCTATATGCTATTCGATTATATAGCCTATATGCTATTCGAATTTCGTCGATATTGGTTCAGCGGATATGCCATGAAAGAGTTACAAACATATGTACATCCATACTTAGAAACAGATATAAAAAAGTTTAAAATAGTGAAAAATGCTTCTTTTTTGTTTGTTTTAAATAATATATTAAGTACAAGTGGTAAGTCAAGTACACTAACATTTAAATTAAGATAATCAAAAGATTCTATTTACGTAGACTTTAAAAATTCAATAGAATTCACCTAACCATTGGAAGGATATGCGAGGATTAAGTCATTTCTAAAAGCTACTAAAAGCCTTTAATTAAAAGGCTTCTTTCGGAGCTGAGCTTAACTAGGCTTAGCTTGGCTTGGCTAGCTTAGCAATATATGCATATTTAAAGCGTGTGTGTTGAAGTGACACGCGTCCTATGCCCCATATAGCTGCCGGTATTTTATAAAAATTAGTCCTTAGTTTATGGCAGTGCGAGATTTATGGTAACTATACTTTGTTCTACTACAAATGCATCTTGCATTGGTAGTAGAACAAAAATAAAATGTTTTTGTTCGTTCATCTTTATAAGCAACAAATTTAATGTCCATTAAAAATTTATGCTTATTAGTCCGTGCTCACGTAAAAATTTGTCTTTACATTACGTAAAACGTAGTGGCTTGGTCTTTATATTACGTAAAACGCGTGGCTTTAGCTGTACGTCTACACATGTGTTCAAAGGCAAATAAATGATGGGGGTTGAACCAATTAGTATATAGCTATGCTTGCTTAGGTGATGCGCCGTTTTGTATTTTGTTGTGGAGTTTATCTCCTGATGATGCTTTGGTTGTGGGACGAAACGTCTGTTGAGTTTGTGCTAGTCATTAAAAAAAAGTACTTATTCGTTTAGTTAAATGTAGACTAGACACCTTGGTAAAAAATGAGGGTGGTCTAATATACCTAGCTGGATACCATGTGAACTTATCTTAGTCGCCTTTTACGACACCTAAGTAATAAATGAAGGTGGTCTATTCTACTCAGCCGGATACCACGTGGCACATGTATTTAATAATAATTTGGTTGCAGTCTCGAATACTAATGGAAATTGTAATTTTTTTAATAATTTTTTTTATGTTTATATATTGTTTATATATGAGAGGCTAATTTAAAATTATTTGCACATACGTGTTTTACTCTCGAAGATTAGAAAACGGTGAATTTAAACTTTTTAGCACCATATATTTTTATTTTCTCATATTTTGGTGAAGCGGAGTATTCGAAATATTTCAGTGAAAGTATAATATACCAACTTGATTTATTATAATGACATAAGCGTGTTGTCTCAAAAGGAATTCCGGGATATAACATGTAAGCCGCTAAATGTAAATAGGACAGACATGAATTTATGCCCCACAATTACCCTATATAAGAAATGTTTTCTCAGTATGATAAACACATAATATCTATGACTACATTATTGTTATAGCATTATCTTAAGTAACGGCCTGTTACTATCCCACTGCTGGGCATAGGCCTCCTCTCTCCATTTTTGGAGAGAAGGGTTGGAGCTAAGACCTACCACGCTGCTCCAATGCGGATTGGTAGGTTACACATATCCCCGGAATTCTCTAGAGATATGCAGGTTTCCTCACGATGTTTTCCTTTACCGAAAAGCGTGTGATAAATTGCAATTATCAATTAGACACATAAGTTTTAATAGAAAAACTCATTGGTGTCTGCCCGGGTTTGAATCCATGATCGTCTCTAGAGATTCACACGGTCGCACCGCTAGGCCATCACAGCTTTAACTTACTATTATATAATTAGGTCATATATTCACAGAGTAAAACATCAGTAAGTGTGCGTATTGGTTTACATTTCGAGAAGGGAATTTCAAAGGCTTTAACGGAAAAAAGTTCTTCCTTTAACTCCAAGCATACGTTGCTGTCAGAACTTCAGCAACTGATGTCTAAAGAACATGGGGGGGGGGGGGGGTAAATAAGCAGTATAGAAGTTGCAGTAAATAAAATGTTCCGTATCAGATTTTCTAATCTGATTTCGGCATCCTTTTGAGCTTTTAGTAGAAATCGAAATATTTTCGTTTCCAAGCCGTGTGGAATCCGGCTGAGTAGATTAGACCACCCTCATTTCTTACCGAGGTGTCGTAAAAGGCGACTAAGGTAAGTTCACACGCCGAGTGGTATCCGGTTGAGTAGAATAGATAATACTCTTTCTTACCCTGTCCTAAAAGATAACTAAGGTAAGTTGACGTCAAGCAAGCGATCGGTCTTAAAATACCTAGCCAAATCATGACAACATGTTGTGCCGATCCCATTTAGAGTAGGATAAGGGCAAGAGAATAATGATCATATTTTCATCACCTTATACACGAATTTTGAAGCTGTGATAAAAATCTGTAATAGATCACCTAAAAACCAGTTTCTTCAAAAAATATCTAAGGTAAGTTGACGTCAAGCAAGCGGTCGGTCTTAAAATACCTAGCCAAATCATGTGACAACATGTTGTGCCGATCCCATTTAGAGTAGGATAAGGGCAAGAGAATAATGATCATATTTTCATCACCTTATACACGAATTTTGAAGCTGTGATAAAAATCTGTAATAGATCACCTAAAAACCAGTTTCTTCAAAAAATATCTTTAAATATACGCAGTTATATCGACTCAAAACACAATTGCATAAAATCTGTATAGGTTTACCCTCTTATAGTAGAATTAAGAACGAATTTGAATCCGTTACAGCAGAAAGAAAATTTTACGTGCCTCATTAATTTTTACCCACAATAAACCTTTTTCGGAGAGCCTTAAAAAGTTCTTTCATAGTCAAAATTATTAATCTTCCCAAAATATATTACTGACAATAACTTGTACTACGAAGAAACGTTAAGAAACTCGAAAGCTACGCTTTATAAAAGATATTTTTTATTGGTTTTTTTTAAGTTTCATAATATTATTATCAGATAGATAACAAATAACAAAGCGTACATTAAAATAAACTTAATTAATTGAACAAGATGTAATTAGATAGAATTAGGCGTTACTTTGCAAGATCCATAATACAAACAGGAATGAAAATATTTGGCTATAATCAGCGATATAAGAAAATATATGTACTGCTAAATGTAGGGTGCACCGAGGTGTCGTAAAAGGCAACTAAGGTAAGTCGACTCGCCGTGTGGTATCCGTTTAAGTTGAATATACCACTCTTTTCCTTACCGAGGTGTCCTAAAATACGACTAAGGTAAGTTGATGTCAGGTAGGCGGCCGCTCGTAAAATACGCAGCCAAATCATGTGACAACATGTTTATAACATTTTGTGCCGATTCCACTTAGATTGGGATAAGGACAGGATAACCTTCGGATCGTCGGATCTTTTTTTTATGCATAGACATGCGAAAACCTGCTGTCACATAATTTGGCTACGTATTTTACGAGCGGCCGCCTGCCTAAAGTCAACTTAACTTAGTCGCCTTTCACGACACCGCTGTAAGAAAGAGGATCTATTTTACTCTGCCGAATGCTACACAGCGGGTCAATTTACTTTAGTAGCTTTTTAGGACACCTCGGAAAGAAATAAGGGTGGTCTATTCTACTTCGGATACCATACGGCTTAGATCCGACGGTTTCATCAAAATTAAATTAGATATCATTCTGATAACCAAAAAGCTATCCATTTATTGGGATTAAATATTACAATATTTAATTATATTAATGACAGTAATAATTAAGATTAAAATATATACCAGATATTTAAAAATCACTATCTCCGTAGATCACCGCATCAGGCGTGAACGGAACAGTTTTGCAAATTCTTTTATCTTGTCTTAATTTTTGTTAGGTGTAGGTTCTTATTGAGTTTTTGTACGTTTAGCAGAACATACAAAATTAAAAAAAACTATATTCATCTCTAATCTACATATCCACCTTACTCATAATGCCATTTAACTATTCACCGCAGGCAGCACCGCGAGGCGCAGCTAGTTTAATAATAGTAAAAATTAAAAAAAAATACATAAGTTGACAGCTTTATGCAATTGTTATGAACAATGTATTGATTATCGTAAATATTTAAAAATACGCGTAAATAATATAGGTAAATACACGTGCACACATGTTATGTTGATATGTAATTTTTAGAGATAAATAACTAAGTCAATAACTGCACTGTGAATTATATAAAAGTATTAATAAATACAAAATATAAATAATGAATTAAATCCTTAAAATAATTGAGGTTAATTTAATAAAAATAAATATTTCTATATAGAGAAATTTTCCGCAATAAAAGGGAAACCATTTTATTATTTATTATTGCATTCTTGCGCAAAATTATAAAGTTATTTCAATAAAAATTATATTTACACATATCTAAACAATACTTTTTACCAATTTACTAAAAATTATTATCTACATTCTGCAACATGTTATTTATTCTTATTAGTACATATTAGATCCGTGTTTAAAAGTTTTTGATACAAAACAATATATTTACATCGCGCAATAATTAATCAATTATTTTATTCTAAATTTAAATTTTAATATATTTAAAAAATTAAAATCAACTTCAAACTTACGTTATTTTAAAGTTTTTTCTTTCACCGGATTTCAAATAAAAATTTCAAAACAAGTTACGTCATAAAATTGACACACAACACAGCACACACAACACACACACACAGTAACTTTGCACACGTATGAGCGGGCCGCGTCAGGGCTGGCACGAGACTGCGGGAGGAAGCGACAGGGGCGCCACAGTCGTCCGCCCAGGCACTACTGAGTTAGGGCGGGTTTGTAGTAAAAGTATCGCGAGTATACATGCGACATAAATTTTACATATTATTGCATATTAATTTCATTACTTGTGGTACAAGTGACTTCGTTAACGTTACGTAAAGAATTTAACGTAAGGTTAAATTATGAAATATACTTTTTTTTTTTGCTAGGAATAATGGTTTTTTTTCTTATATGTCAGCATGGTATAATAAAAATCAAATCTTCAACTAAGAAAGAGTTTTAGCCCTTTTTTATTAATTGAATGTACAGCGCACGTACAAAGGCGGACTAATCGCTACTACTACTTTACTCTACTACTCTCTTCCAGTCAACCTTTGAGTAACAGACGGAAAAGGACAAGAAGTAAAATACGGGTATACGTATATAGGTATAATTTTAGGTACTAGGTCTTTAGTATTTTTCCGAAGTACTTTTGATTAGTAGTTGATCTAATATCTTGACTTGTAGGCTTATTTTGATTAAAATATGTCTGTGATAACACAAAACATTCAGATGGAGTCGCGAAACAAGAAGATTCAATCTTGATAGAATCATTTTATGGACTAGTCATGTCATTTACAGCACAATTTAGCAACTAAAGCTTTCTAAATTTTGCATCCACAATGACTTCTGCGCCCTTCTTACCCGGTGGCGTATATACAAACTCTTAGAACTAACTATATGTTTTTAAGTTTAAGGCTATCTATAAGGTGATATGGCCTAATTATGAATCAATCACTACCTGATATCAAAACAAAAATCTTCTGAAAGAAGAGAAATAATAAAAGCCACGTTTTGATCGCGTGAAGTAGCCGTGGACGCTTAACTTAATATTGCCAAAATTCCTTCGTAAAATTATTAAATTTACTACTTTGATCTTTTTTATATTCAATTATCTATCTTATTTCGTAAAAAATTATTATAAAATTGAAAATTTCAAATATAAAAAATATCGCCTTGTACAGGCTGCTTGTTTGTTTTAATTAAATTGGATAATGGGATTTCATAAATGTTACTACTATTCAAACGAATTTTAGTATTAAAAATAAAAGTCAGTTAATAAGAAATTCTAATATCTATAATATAGAATAAATAAGAAGATATGATCACCATCAATTAATGTCTGATCTTATTTTTACCATGGATAGTTTATCTATAATATTAATAAGATACCAAACTAAATTCATTACAATTTATTTAGTCGAATTATTTTGAACTAAAATATTTCGGTATGTTACTTTTTTATATATTTATTACGCAATCAAAGTATTATAAAATAAAATTAATATGTATGTCAATTACAAACATATATATAAATCACTTAAACAATTACAAGCTAAACTTAATTTTAAAAAAGTGACAGTATTATTCATAATAAAAAAGATAAATTATTATTAAAAAAAAAAATAATATTACTATGATAATATGGTATAACAATTTTTTTTAGTGGAAACTTTATTGATGTATGATACTTTAATATTTAAGTATTTATTTAGTAATAGAACAATTGTTTGTTTCCCTAAAATAAAATAAATAATATGATATCATTAAAACAAACAGATTTGTTTACAAATTTATAACTTGGTAGTAAAATATTGATTGAATGAATATTGATTAATATACGTTATGTAACAAAAATTAAAAATTAACTTTCTATTAAAAGCTATGTAGAGCTATTGAATAATATAGATTTATTTTAGGTACCTTTTATTTGTTATCGACAAGTCACAAATACATTTTCCTTAAACTAAAATGAATTCAAACACTTTCGTGTAAGGAAGTTACTATTTTATTACATTTATTCATTGGATTTGGCGAAAACAATAGATGGAGTGATTTCCCGCGAGATAGACACGCAATCTGCCCCAGTCGGTCTCAAAAAATTAATATTTAATAACATTCTGATTTTCGTTTTTTGCTTGTTTATTTGTTACATTTCAAAATCCACTTTGCACGTTGTTTTAAATATTTATGCTGTCAAACCTAAGAATAATCTTAGTTTCTTGACATTGGTCACTATGGCGCCCATCTTGATCTTTCTTGTGAGAGGTCTTCTCCAACGAAGTGGTTTAAGAAAAAGGAGTGGTAAGGCACTGGTTGTTAATTAATTCAAATTATTTAAATTTATACAATTAGGCTTAGCCGTGTGGTATCAGCCTGAGTAGAATAGACCACCCTCATTTCTTACCCAGGTGTCGTAAAAGGCGACTAAGGTAAGTTGACCCATCGTGTGGTATCCGGTTTAGTAGAATAGACCACCCTCTTCCTTACCGAGGTGTCGTAAAATACGACTAAGGTAAGTTGACGTTAAGCAGGCAGCCAGTCGTAATATACGTAGACAAATCATGTGACAGCATGTTTATATTAAGTTGTGCCGAACCCACTTGAAGAGGAAAGGTCATTAATATGTTGTAACATGATTTGGCATGATTTTTGTCGTAATATACGTAATATTACGACTGGCCGCCTGCCTGACATCAATTTACCTTAGTCGTATTCTACGACACCTAGGCAAGAAATAGGATGGTCTATTCTACTCAAACGGATACCACACGGTGGGTCAACTTATCTTAGTCGCCTTTTACGACACATCGATAAGAAATGAGGGAAGTCTGTTCTACTCAGCTAGATACCATACGGTGGATCATATTATTTATTACACGTTTAGTACTTTTTAAGGACATTTTTTTTAAATATCATTGCTTTAATGGTTGATATGATGAGCTGATATAATGACCATTTATATCAGCTGACCTAAATAAAACAACGTTTATTGTAATATGGAAATTACATCGCTTAGTTCAACGCATGTTCACGTTAGACAAGAAATTTTTAGAATATAAAATTCCTCATCCCATACTTTGTTAATTTAAAATGTAAAGCATACTTGTCCCTCGTGTCGGTTTCAGTCATTTTAGCTTCCACTTTTGCTGTTTCCGTTGTTTTTATTTACACTTTTTACCTTAAAACTAAAAAAAGTTTTTCAACTAAAGCGAAGCGTTGCGCTTCTCACGCAGTCGGAGTGAACAAAAGAGGATGACCCGGCGATGATACTCAATGCGAGTTTTATACCGCAATTTCGAGTGTGAAAAACATCCTTTTGTGTGGTTATAAAAATAAATATTATTCTCTACTAACTAGCCGTGCGGTTCAACTCATTTCTTACCGAAGTGTCTTAAGAGGCGACTAAGGTAAGTCGACCCGGCGCTACGTGTGGTATCTGACTGAGTAGAATAAATCATCCTTATTCCTTACCGAGGTGTCGTAAAAGGCGACTAAGGTAAGTTAGACCACCGTGTAGTATCTGATTGAGAGGTCTTCTCTCGGTGGATTCTAACGAAGTGGTTTAAGAAAAAGGAGTGGTAAGGCACTGGTTGTTAATTAATTCAAATTAATTATATTTATTCAATTAGGCTTAGCTTTGTGGTATCCGGCTAAGTAGAATAGACCACCCTTATACCTTACCAACTTGTCGTAAACGGCGACTAAGGTAAGTTGACCCGCCGTGTAGTATCCAGTTTAGTAGAATAGACCATCCTCATTTCTTACAGAGGTGTCGTAAAATAAGATTAAGGTAAGTTGACGCCAGGCAGGCGACCGGTCGTTAAATACGAAGCCAAATCTTGTGACAACATGTTTATAACATGTTGTGCCGACCCCGACTTAGAGTCGGATAAGAGCAATAAGAGGATGATGACTGCTTGTGGTGTATGAATTTATTTTATTGTATGTGTGTAGCGCAGGCTCAAATTCGTAAAAGCTCAAAATAGTATATCACACGTCCACTCTCGCCTACGGCTCTAGTGCTACTGACGTGGTACGCTTGAGATAGTGTATTGACATAGAAGTATGATATGTTTGTGTCTGTCAGTATTTTTTAACACATCTCAACCCGTATATACTGCTGTTGTTTTTCCTTTCATTAAACGGTCATTTACAACGCGTGTTGAAATGTGCGTAATAAGATATTATACAATCATATTGCGATTTCCCGCCGTCGCTATCGTTATAATAGTCGTATATTTTTATTATCTGTACAGACACAGATTTAATATAAACAGTATATAAAGTGACCATCAAACTCGTGTCTGTGTCCGTAAAACGGAAAAATATTCCAATATCCATCCCCTATTGTTTCCTTTGAATATATCGGCAGTACTATAAAAACTTTACGGCCCAACATCTGTCGGTTTTATTATGTGTAGGAGGGGGAGATAAAAGGAAATGTCAAACTGTTCTATGATAAGGGCAAGACCGCAGCATTAGCTAGAATCAACGTGGGGAAAATTAATACAAACAATTTCTCTGATATCTCCTAACCATACTAATGTTAACCAACGTCTGTCTATCTGTCTGTGACGGCTAATAACTTATTAGTAACGGCCATTTAACACTGATTTGATCATTTTACACTGAAATAATCACTTGATTAATATTGATGTTGTTAAGTTGTTAGGACACTATATGCATATACATCGAAGTCATATTGAAATTTTTGTTCGAAATAATAACACATAAACATAACAATAAACATATATACAACAATAACACAATAATAACAAACATATATATAAACATAACAATAAACATATATTACATAATTGAGGGTATTTTAACGCTTATGTTGTCGCAAACAAATGCCTGATACACTTGACTAATATTGATATAGTTAGAACACTCGAAGCATATACATCGTAATTAACAAAGGATTTACAATTCCTATTTTCGTCGGAAATAATAATAAAACAGATATTTAATAGACGAGGATTTTTTAACGCTTATGTTGATGTTTACAAATCTCAAATACTAAGTGAGTACAGAAGCTACAATTATTAAGTATTAAATATATTAAGTTTGAATTATTTTGCTGTTATCGCAAACAACTAACGTGGATTAGAGCAATATAAATTTAAAATTGTATTGAAACTTCTGTACTATGGGATTCTACAAACGCCTGCTTCTATAAATCATACGAAGGGAGTTTAAGTTATTAAACTTTAACTGTAACTTACTATAATTATACATAAGTAAGTATTTTTTAAGTTAATTTGATTTTTGTATATATATGTATGTCTGTTTCGCTTACTCAATCCACTGGAACAAAATTGATGTAATTCGGAACGAGCATATACATACATACATATACATATATATATATAATGTGATATCATTAATCTGGACGTCTACCCTTATAGTAAGTACCTACATACATATTTTTTATCTGTACTCGATGATAGATGTTAAAAAGGGTTGCCTAACTTTCATTTGATCCTTAGAGATGGATTTATTTATTTAATTTACCAGCGATTAATAAAAGTTACAAGTAAAATAAGCGAGGGTAGAAAAAATATAAAGTTGGATACCAAAATATCTATCAGCATTTATACATATAAAATAAAGTCCCCAAAAGCTGTGTTTCTGTGTGTAATCGATTTTCTCAAAAATGTACTGAACAAACTTTTATACGTTTTATACTAAAAGGTTGCAATTCTTGAGGATGGTTTAGGTGAATAGTTCATTTAGACTTTATGTTAATTGACTGAAATATAATGCGGAATAAACTTTGTAACACACTGATTTCCATGCGTATAATAATATATATAAGAGACTAGCAATCGCCAGCGACTCCGCCCGCGTGGAAAGAAAACGGTAATATAGTTTTTTGATAACCAGAAAAGTGGTTAGAGTGATGAGATATGTTGTAGCGGACTTTCAATTAGAACTTTTAGAGGGGAACAATTTTGTAATACATGATTTTTAAGTATTTTGTAATAGGAAAGCTTTAAATTTTTCCGTTTTAGTAATATTTTTTTTTGCTGCCACTCTCCTATTCATCTTAGCGTGACGTTATATAACTTATAGTCTTCCTCGATAATGAACTTGTCTTACACTCAAAAAGAATTTTTCGAACCGGTCCGGTAGTTCCTGAAATTAGAGCCTTCAAATGATCAAACAAACAAACTCTTCAGCTTTATATATTAGTATAGATATATAGATGAAAATCTGTATTGATCTAGGAACAATTAAATGTACTCTTGCGTATTGCAGTCAGTCATTTGGATGGAAAAAGTATAATTCATAGGCTATAAAAATTGTATGTATCATATTTTAATTTAAAAATTCCTGAAAAGTTAAATTACAAATATTTATTATATCTTTTTATATTATAGATTTAATCAAAAAGTATTCAGAGGCGAAGGAAGTTCACTACGGTCAGGAGTTAAAACATTATTTACTCTTATTATAATAAGATAGCGGTACCTAAAAAAGCTTTTTACATTTTATCCGTCTCGCCTGAGATATTAAAAAGGGATCATTCTATATTTGGTTTTACCGGAGTACATGTAGTAATAGGTAAAGTGAAAAAAAAATACTCTCGCTTTCATCATTCATCATTCTCCTTATCCCACTCTAAGTGTGGTCGGCATAAGTATTTACCATGTTGTGATGTGATTTGGCTAGGTAATTTACGACCGGCCGCCTGCATGACGCCAACTTAACTTAGTCATCTTTTACGACACCTCGATAAGAAATGAGGGCTATTCTATTTGGCCGGACACCACGCGGCACAATGATACTCCCGCTTTCGTACCCATCAATAGGTAAAACAGTGGAATAGAGGTCTATTTGATAAAGTACCTATTGCACCGTTAGATAAAGCCTTCTTCTCTCCTGGTTAGAGACCGTTAATCCATCATTCTAATCCAATACAATTGACACGCTATACATATCCCATTCTCCGAAGATATGACGATTTTATTAATACGCTCTTTGCCAACGAAGAGAGGGTGATAAAGTTATATACGTCAATAGATTGTCTCTATGAAACACCTTTTAAATGAAATACCAATCCTTTCAAACAATTTCAATTCAAATTTAACTGAAATTCAATTCAGTTTATAGCAGGATAACTAACTTCTACTTTTGAGGTACTTACTCTGCGTAAGTCTTTTCCAAGTCCTTGGTCAGGATGAAGTGGGATAATACTTAAATACTACCAGCAAAGCGCAAAGTAACGTGATGGTTGTAAAGAGCCATATAGGAACCATTTAAAAGATTATATAAACAAACGGGTCACATCGCGATAACCTCGAGTTACCATCGGCAGAGTTGCATTCACCGTGGTCATGAACTGACTGATGCATGACTGGTGGATGCAACTCTGCTGAAACGTCGAAACTTATACAAAGTTAACTCAAGATTAGCGCGATGTGACCCGTTTGTTTCTATAATAATTAGTATGAATCGCGAAAGTTTAAAATCTACCATTGAAAAGTTGAAGTTTCCCTATCTACTACTTATTGCATATTCAATCTTAGCCTACCTTACTAAGACTTTATGACGCAATGATCTCTATATAATCCATCATTCATAGGAACTCTTCTTCGCAGTCACTTTCGCATAATAAAGTCTCAGCGATAACCGATGATATATAAATCACACAATTTCCTATAAGTAATACAGTTATTAACTTTTAAGACTTTTTACAATTCATGTACCAGAATCTCCTTTGGAAATAACTAGTCCGGATCTAAGCCTTATATTAGAAAATACCTAGGGCTAGTATTTTAGAAAAGAAATTAATTGATTTTAGCATCTCACGACATTATCATAAACAAAACTCTATCATAAAAAAACTATATGGAAACTTTATTGATGTATGATACATTTATATTTAAATATTTATTTATTAATAGAGCCATTGTTTGTTTCCCAAATATAAAATAAAAAGATAAAAATAAAATATAATATAGACAGAGACCAAAAAATGGTTAGATTGTGCGAAATATGACAAGCATATAAAAGGAGGAATGGCAGAGTTGACTAATGACAGGAGAGTATGGAAGAGAAAAACATGTTGTACTGACCCCACTTAGAGTGGGATAAGGGCAAGAGAATGATGATGATGACGACTTTGCCATAAACAACTAATTTAACGGCTCAATACAAAGGAAAATTCCGCGAACACAGACAATATAAATTCATTATGTCTTCCAAACAATAGAGACTTAGACGAAGAAATTGTACCAATTTATATAAAAGGATACGGAACTGGTCAACCACTCGAGGGAGAACTTTAAAACTATTTCTATTAAATCCAAACTCGGATTGGTACAATAAAGTAATCTCAGAAAATTTCGACTTTGACCTCAAAATTTCGGGTCAAAACGGAATAACGCTTCAAATGCACAAACTTTTAAAATATAAAATAAATCAAGTTTAACGAGCGGGTTAATTAACTATGAAGTTATGATAGACAGCCATTAAGTAAATTGTTAAACGTTGTAACGGAAAACTTTTGATGTTAGGGCAAATTACTGATTTAATATTTAAACAAGACCTTATTTATATAGCTATAGTTGCAGAGTATTGTTTATTTATTTATATATCAATCAATATCAATCAATAAGTATATTCTTACAGTGTAAGAAACTTGTCCCATTTTTTGAATCTTCCTTTTGCCTTATCCCACTGTAAGCGGGGTCAGCACAACATGTTGCAAACATGTTGTCACATGATTTGGCTACGTAATTTACGACCGGCTAGCCTGACGTCAACTTACCTTATTCGTATTTTACGACACCTCGGTAAGAAATGAGGGTAGTCTATTCTGCTCACCCGGATATCACACGGCAGGCCGACATACCTTAGTTGCCTTTTACGACACCTCGGTAAGAAATGAGGGTGGTCTATTCTACTCAACCGGATACCACAGGGTAGGTCAACTTACCTTAGTCGTTTCTACGATACCTGGATAAGAAATGAGGGTGGTCTATTCTACTCAACCGGATACCACACGCAATACCTCGGATAAGAAATGTCTATACTACAGCCGGATACCACACGGCGTAATTTTCCTTCTGCCTGGTAAGCATTTTGCCGATTAAAAGACAATTTTCTGTCATAACTCGTATTTAAGCTAATCTGAAAATAATTGGTTAATGACAATGTCTGAAATGCAGGGAATCCTAGTTCAGGCGTCAGTCTCCTTCCATAATAATTCTTATGTACTAACTTATGAATCATTATCAAAGTAGATGTAATCATAAAAAAAATGTCTACGTTACAATACTGGCTATGGCATTTCTAATGGTAGTGATCATCAGGAAACCCCATCACATTTATGATAGGGTTTGCTAAACATTTTCTTCAAATTATGTGTACCAGTGGTTTTTCATTGGAATGTAGCTAGTTTTTGAGTCCTAGGTTGCTTGGTTGATTTCAAATACATAAAGTTTTGATTTTCAAATATCGAACCACAATAAAGTAAATAATTAATATTAGTTATGTTTGATTTATTACACATTTGACGATTTTATTTAAATAATTTATAGAATTAGGCATTACTTTGCGGAGATCCATAATACAAAAGTAATAATAAAATTAAATTGCTATAATCCGCGCAGAAGTAAAATAGAAAATATATATAATGCTAAATGTAGAGTGGAAAATCGGTTATCACATCTGAAAAATGCAGGATTCGTAAAACACATGAACAAACCTCCACCACCACCACCATAATACACAAGCAGATTTTATTTAATAAAAAATATGATATTAAAGTAAAGTAAATGAAGTTATTTGTCTTTGGTAATAAATTAGATAATGTCTTAGTAAACATCGTCGTTGAATGGAATCTATACTAATTTATAAAGCTGAAGAGTTTGTTTGTTTGTTTGAACGCGCTAATCTCAGAAACTACTAGACCGATTTGAAAAAACCGGACGAAGCCGTTGGTGATTACTAGTGTTTAATATGTGCTCCGGGAAGGTTTATGTCTAACCATAAGAGTATCCACTACTACCCATATATCCATGTGCTTCTTGGTCACTTTATAATTCAATCCATAATTAACTGAATTAACACAAAAGTAATACTAAAATTATTTTACTATAATCCGCGAAATGAATTCATTGTACTTTTGTATTATGGATCTTCGCAAAGTAACGCCTAATTCTACAAATAATTTGAATTGAAACAATAATTTAATGGTTATACCTAAATACTTTACGAAGACGAAAGAGTTATATATACTCTATTGTACACCACATATTATAAATACAAACATTTGTTGAAAGACAAATTTATTCTACACAAAATATTCAATGATTAAAATATTTTAAGATAATTTCTAAACAAAATATATTTTCTCTTCTTTCTTCGTGAACTTAATATTTAATTTGTTTAAATAAATTCGCTTAATGCCGTTCCAGACTTTGGCAGTCAAACAATGAACATAAATAATAAAAGTAGCTATTTTATAGCATGTAATAAGTTTCTCCAATATTTACAACCATATTATCGATTGGAATTAATAGTCACAGCCCAGAAAGACCTGACCCATTTCATAGCTTTGTCTAACAATGATATATCTACTATTTTACTGGAAAAGTCAGACGAGGTAATTATCATATCATCAGTCTCATGTCCTTCTAAGTGGGGTCAGCACATGTTGTCACATGATTTGGCTAGGTATTTTACGACCGGCCGCCTGCCTGACGTAAACTTACCTTAGTCGCCTTTTGCGATACCTTTTGCGATAGGTTGGTCTATTCTACTCAGCCAGATACCCCACGGCTAACGACGAAAATAAACTCATGGATGAATAAACAATCAAAAAAACTGTGGTCGCTATCTTCTTAGAAGAATGCACACTAAAATTATAAATCCCATGTTTATCCGTTTGTCTGTTACGCTTTCTTCTGTTCAGCTAATCGGCTGAAATAACATGATGAAATTACTTATAGTTTTATTATTAATTATAATAAAGGTTTGATTATCAGAATATGGAAACAAACGTATCTAAGACCAACATTAATCAAATCAAGCAAAGCGCTCACTAATCAAGCAAATAAAAGCAATTATTTGCTTGATTAGTGAACGCATTTTTATGTAGGTACTACGTTTAACCGAAACCTACATACATAATGATGTTTAAAAAGCAAAAGCTTTTAAACGAAAAGCTCTTCAAGATCCAGCTTACATGACAAATGCTCAGTGATGTAATAACAATAATAATACATTTATATATGGCAGTACAGTTATAAATAATATGGTACATTTTACAACAATATATTTAGAAATTTCTGGCATACATATTCAATTTCTACTATCATAAAATACTAATACTACTATCGATTTTATATCGAATAAAATTTAAATTCAAATATATCTTTTATAATCTATTATATACCTAATATTAGTTTTCTAATATTTATTACTTAGTCGAATCAGAAAATGAGATGCCCCATCTAGTATATCTACAAATCTTTCTATTATATAAAGGCTGGCGTCCAGTGTTATAAAATCTCCAACTTAAGAAGCACTCTTATTACGACCGTTAAAAAGGTGATATTTGATCAGCCACAACTGCAATGATTTTATCAGAGCACAAATTCCTATTTTCTCTATGAATAGTCCTTGTAGGCGCGGAGTAGGGACTATTTTGGGTGCTATCCAATTCTTGCAAAGTAGCGTAACTACGGACCCGCTCGATCTTGGAACAAATTAACAATATGCGCTTCAATTAGATCTTATTTCCATTACATAAGATTAACTTTAGTCATATCATATTTTCTTTAACATGGTAAACAATTTGATAAGTTTAAGGATGAAGAATCAAAGTTGCATCGTGAGTAATTTGAAGCACAATACAGTTTTGCGAACCATTGCAAAACTAATTGGAGTACTGAACTTTTAAAAGAAATTAATTGAGAAACTATTTAAAATGAATCCAATTAACCATTCGACGAACGTCTATTAAACGTAGATCATATGAGGTTGTCATTATTTTACATGACAATCCCATTGCTTAAGTTAGTTAGCGCTTTACTCAAATGCCTATCAAGCGATCAGTCTTTATGAATATTTATACCCAAAAGTAGATCCTTAACAGTTTAAAAAAATGTTTAATAAATGTCCCGATTCCAATTTTCAGCATAAAATTACTACAGTAATAATTTAAAATGAATTAAACTATTGAAATTTAGATAAATAGTTAAATAGAATAATTTATTTTGCATGTGGTAAATCACTTTGTGCTACTAAATTAAATTAAATAAATATTTTTTTTACAAATGCAAAAAAGAATTAAAAAATTAAGTGTCGTTAACTATCCGAATAAAGTGTGGAGGTAAATAATTTCAGTAGCGGAATCTCGCTAAATCTAATCTTTAAAATATATTTTATCGGAGTGTTTGCGTTTGGAAATACGGAATATACATTTAAAATAATTTACAAAGTACCTAAGTTAATTTTGTAATTATTTGATCAGCTTTAAATAATTTCTTTTAGTAAAAGAATTACTTTACAGAGATTCATAATACAAAAATAGTCGTTATAGGTATTAAAGAAGTTACAGTAAAATTATTTTACTGTGATTCGCGTTTGTTAAGAGAATATATACAAAGCTCAGTGTAGAAGCAGGCAACAATCGTATTACAATATTACAACACTAACACTCCATACAAGGATTACACACACTCACTACCGCAACATCTACGATCGTTTCACCCCGAAATCAGGAGGATGATGCTGATGATGATTCGGTTTCGTACTTTAGCACTGCATGTATTCTCTTAACAAACGCGGATTACAGCAAAATAATTTTCTGTACTATGGAGTTCCGCAAAGAAATGCCTGCTTCTATAAATCAATCATTATTTTATAATTTTGCAATAATTCGCGATAAAAGAAAATACGAACCACTTTAGTTTAAGGAGATGAAATCGTGCGTACAGTTAGTATTAAATATATGCTAATTAAATATCAGAATATGCTGGGGTCAACGAAAAGAGGTATTAAAGTTAGTCAAGAATTTAGCGATGTTACTCATCACTAATCATCAAGCGAATTAACTTGTCATGCCGAAGTTTCGAATCTAATTTCGGAACTTTCAAACTTCGGAGTTCTTGATTAGAATTTTGTAGTCTTTATCGCCTTGTAAGATATATGCCAAAATTGTGTTTGTAAATTTTAAAAGTGTGTCTAATGCTAAATTTAACTATAATTTATGCACTGAAGACTTTCATTCCTTATAACTGTCTAATGGAGGTGTGTTTCTTATGAGTTGCGATAATTAGATATTACGTCAATACATGCATAAAGGAGTGTATATGAAAGAATAAAAAATAATAGATAGTATTCAGTGGACGAAGAACTAATGGGCCTTGGGTTTGTTATTCAATGTAGATCCTCGCAATGCGATCTGACGACCTTTAAAAAATCGCAAGGAGTCGATGAATGTCAACGGCATAGGGATGTGTGGCGTAAAAATCTCTTGAAGAGACCTACTTCTAGAAGAAGAAATCTATCGATTAAAAAACGCAGAAGAGTCGCCTTTTACGACACCTCCGTAGGAAATGGGTGTAGTGTGGTCTTTTCTACTTAGCCGGATACTACTATAGATACACATTTATGGACATTCAAAGAATTTAAATTTTCAGTAGCGTTAGCTACTATCGGATTGAACTTCTTACATCTTAAGAGCAAACATTATTGCTCAAGTCTATTAGATAGGGCTAGAACTTAAGGGTTCTTCATCATGCGCCACTACACTACATAATCGTGTTAGAACCAACCTTTAACCTACTATCACAGATCTATGTAGAACACAAGGTTGTAATTAAAAGAGAAACTTGGTTGAAGCATGTTAGATTGTACCTAGTAATTATTCCGTCAATCTGAAAACAGTTTCAACGTGATTGATGTAACTTGTGTTCCGTTTAGTAATGAATAGTTTAGGCTTAGTACACACAAGTTAAATCCTATCCTACTAATATTATAAATGCGAAAATATAAGTATGGATGAAATTTGGCACAATTATTCCTTATACACTGGGGTAAAATATAGGCAATAGAAAGCTTGTTAATTATACAGTAATAAGATGATATTAAAAAACGCCATCTATTATGAACCTATCACACGACAACAGTCCACGCTAACGAAGTTTTGGGTAAAAGTTAGTATCAAGTTTTGATGTTATGAATATTGCAATCACAAACAGTGAAATTTTATTTGTAAGTAAATATTATGTTACTTATTTATTATTAATATATAAATGTATGTCTGTATGAATTTTCTCAAAATCTACTAAACGGATTTTTATACGGTTTTTACTAAAAGGTAGTACAATTTTTACAGAAGGTTTAATTTAATAGTATATTACAGTTTTATGTAAAAGTTAAAGAGGTAGCGGGGTTGTACAAAAACTTACGTGACATAAACCAACAGAGATACACTAAAGTAATGTACTAAAGAAATTTAGATCTACAGAAATACTACAAAAAGTCCGGGACAGCATGTCTCTATCTCATGTAGTTAGCTCATTATAATAACTTTTATGTTCAAATTTTCAATAATAGAATAATATAAAGGGATTTACACGGATAAACTTTGTGTCACACTGATTTCCACACAGGTGAAGTTACATAACTATGAATGATAAAATAAGTACATCTGAATACTCCTTTATTACGCCGTGTGGTATCCGGCTGAATAGAATAGTATCACCCTAATTTCTTACCGAGGTGTCGTAAAATGCGACTACGGTAAGTCGACCCGCCGTGTGGTATCCGGCTGAGTAGAATAGACCAACCTCTTTCTTACCGAGGTGTCGTAAAATACGACTGAGGTAAGTTGACATCAGGCAGGCGGCCGGTCGTAAAAACGTTGCCAAATCATGTGACAGCATGTTTATAACATGTTGTGCCAACCCCACTTAGCGTGGGATAAGGGCAGGAAGATGATGATGAATGATAAAATAAATACATCTGTATACTCCTTTATTCTTGGTCATGTCGGTAAAAAAGTCAGGAATCGCTGAATAAGGGACGTTGCAAGAATGTTGAGTTTCAGGAATATGTTATCTACAAGTCTTGTAAAATCTACAAGAATCCTTTTATTATTCTGCTGGGTACATTTCTTTTAATTAATTCTACACGACGCTTCGCAATGACACGATACGAAGTGAACTGCGGGTAGAATCTAGATGTACGCCTTATCTTGTATTTCATTTACATAATGCCTCGCTACATTTACAAGCGCAATACATAGCCAGCGCTTAGTCACTTAACATGCCTGCTTGCAACACACAGCTGTGCAGAATGACCAACTCATGTTATAAATATAAATAGAAATAGAACAGAATAGACCACCCTCATTTCTTACCGAGGTGCCGTAAAAGGTGATTAAGGCAAGTTTGCACACCGTGTGGGAATATATACTCGTGTTATGAAACCGCCGTGTGGTATCCGGCTAAATAGAATAGACCACCCTCGTTTCTTACCGAGGTGTCGTAAAGGTGACTAAAGTAAGTTAACCCGCCCTGTGGTATCTGGCTGAATAGAACAGACCACCCTCATTTTTTACCGAGGTGCCGTAAAAGGTGACTACGACAAGTTGATCCACCTTGTGGTATCTGGCTGAGTAGAATAGACCAAACTCATTTTTTACCGAGGTGTCGTAAAAGGTGACTAAGGTAAGTTCACCCACCGTGTGGTATCCGGTTGAGTAGAAGACCACCTTTTGAGATGTAGTAAAAAGCGACTAAATTCACGTCAGGCATGTGGCCGGTCGTAAAATACCTAGCGGAATCATGTGAAAACATAACATAACATAACATTTTTTTGTATGTTTTCTTTTATGGTACATAAATAAATAAATAAAACATGCTTATAATATGTTATGCCGATCCCACTTAGAGTGAGATACGGGCAGGGGGATGATGATGTGCGATGTTTAGCATAAGTAAACCATTATATTTATCTTGAAAACAGTATATCGATACTGTATCTTAGTTCAAAATAAAAATTGAGATAGAGCTGGTGATTTAAAGCTGCATGTAACAAATAAAAACATAAAAAAACGATTAACAATTGCAAGTTATGAAAACCTTAAAAGAATTTCTTAATTCAAATTTCACGACAAATAAAAATTATATGAACATGATTGTAAACACATGAAGTTAATTTAAATTATGTGATCTTTATTATTCAGAATTTATTTGTTTGTTATTAATATTACACTTAATTAATGATACCAGGCAACATACTCAATATTAAGGCAATGTAATCTTAAGCAGAATCACCCTTTCCTCTGTAAAACTAACATGTCATACATCCTTACTAATATTATAAATGGGAAAGTCTGTCTGTCTGTCTGTCTGTCTGTCTGTCTGTCGGTTCCGTTTTCACGGCCAATCCGCTGAACCAATATCGATGAAATTTGGCATAAATATTCCTTATATACCGGGGTAACATATAGGCTATATAAATCCTGTTAATTCAACAGGAATTAAATTCAGGAGGAATTAAATACGATGACATTCAAAACGCCATCTATAATAAACCGATGGAACTAATTTTTATTTACGATGTGTCAAAATCAAGTCAAATCTGTATTTACGAAGTATTTAGATTCAAAGTTTTTCGGCTTACGTCAAAGGAGTTATCTTTAAAGAGTATTTATATTTTATTTTATTCGTTTACTGGACAAATTTAACTGAGAAAATTTAACATTGTAATAAAAATGGATTATTAATATAAGTAATACGGGTTATTTAGTAAAATAAATAAACTAATAATATTATAAATGCGAAAGTCTGTTTGTAACGTTTTCATGGTCAATTCGCTGAATCAATATAGATGAAATTTGGCAAAATTAATGTTTATATACCGGGATCGATTTGATTTTTATGATGGTGATATTTGAAGGTTTGGATGGTGACAGAAGCTACTCCTAATTTCAAGACTACAGTCCACGCGAACGAAGTTGCGCGGGTAAAAGCAAGTTTTAAAATAAATTGTTAACATAATGTTAGATGATCTATTGAACTATGTGTTACAAACAACAACGTTTAGCCTTAAAAGCTCGATCGTGAAGTCGTCCGGTATTCAAGTACATGCATTGAAGCGTGAATAGACAGAGTTTCTTCAGGCATCATGGTTTTTTAAGCTAATAATTGTTTCTCTTTAAAATGCCGTGTGGTGTCCGGCTGAGTAGAATAGACCACCCTCATTTCTTATCGAGGTGTCGTAAAAGGCGACTAAAGTAAGTCGTGTGGTATAATATAGATGAAATTTGGCACAATTAAAGTTTATATACCAGGATAACATATAAAAATCGAAAAAACCTTAATTAAACTTTTTTTTTGTTTATTTCATTATTTGGTAATTTAATAAAAAAAATCTTTGGGCCCAGACGTTCTACTTATTTTTGTGTTGTTAATTGTTTTTTTTTGTTATCTTAGTAACAAATCTTATTTTATTTAATTACTATGGGGGAACTATTTTGGCAGTCTCCTTTAACTGAGCTAATTTAACATATATTTCATGTAAGTCATACGGGTTATTTATCAAACTATGGTCTTGATGAAACGATAAATCTCTCTGGGTCTTCCCGGATCGATTTCATTTTTGAGATGCAGATATTTGCAGGGTTGGAGAGTAACAGAAGCAACTGTTAATTTCAAGACTACAGTCTACGCGAAGGAAGTTGCGGGTAAAAGCTAGTTGTTGTTGCATCCGGCTGAGTAAAATAGACCACCTTCATTTTTACCGAGGTTTCGTAAAAGGCCACTAACGTAAGTCGACCCGCTGTGTAGCATTCGGCCGAGTAGAACAGACGACCCTCATTTCTTATCGTGGTGTCGTAAAAGGCGACTGAGGTAAGTTGTCCTACCGTGTGGTATTCGATTGAGTAGAATAGACCATCATCTTTCTTACCGAGGTATCGTATAAGGTGATTAAGGTAAGTTGACCCGCCGTGTGGTATCCGGTTTAGTTGAATAACCTACCCAAATTTCTTACCGCATTGTCGTAAAAGGCGACTGAGGTAAGTTGATCCACCATGTGATATCCGGTTGAGTAGAATAGATCACATTATTTATTATCGAAGTGCCGTAAAAGGCGATTAAGGTGAGTTTCACGTCAGGCAGACGGCCGGTTCTTAAATATCTAGCCAAATCATGTAAGAACATGTATATAACATGTTGTGCCGACCCCACTTTGAGTGGGATAAGGGCGGGAAAATGATGAAATTATGGTAATAGATTGTTTTGGTTTGTTTTGAGTGGTTTGGTTGAACTTTCTTATGCTAAAAAATTTTGTGTGTTGGCTAAGATCAACCTGTACCTAAAACTGCGTCATGGCGCGAAAGCAGTAACAAACACATAACACACAAACTACGCCATAAAGTTCGCTGTCGTTAAAAGTATTAGAGTATTGATTTAATCCAAAGTGCGCTAGATAATCAGCGAGGCGTTTAAATAATGTTTTACGAAGCATAAAATTCGAGAACACTCCACTTATGTAAAGCAAGGGTATTGTGAAGGCCAATTTTGAGTACGGCGTTTCACCAAATGTTTTTTTTAAACCAATTAAATCTCGTATGACGTTGAGGTTATGGTATAACCATAGCCTCCGAAATGTACAATTCTAAATACATCGTTACATTTTCCATATCTTACGCCGTGTGGTATCCGGCGGAATAGAATAGTACCACCCTCGTTTCTTACCTAGGTGTCGTAAAAGGCGACTAAGGTAAGTCGACCCGCCGTGTGGTGTCCGGCTGAGTAGAATAGACCACCCTCATTTCTTACCGAGGTGTCGTAAAAGGCGACTAAGGTAAGTTGACCCACCGTGTGGTATCCAGTTTAGTAGAATAGACCACCCTCTCTCTTACCGAGGTGTCGTAAAATACAACTATGGTAAGTTGATGTAAGGCAGGCGGCCGGTCGTAAAATACGTAGCCAAATCATGTGACAACATGCTAATAACATGTTGGTACCGACCCCACTTAGAGTGGGATAAGGGCAGGAAGATGATGACGATGATGACATTTTCCATATCTTATCTAATATCTCTACAAGCTCGTTTATTATGTTTCAATTTATTTCTTTTTATTGTTTTTCCTTCTGTTGTTTTCGCCTAGAGAATGGATAACTGAGAGTCTAGTATCAGATTTATAAAATCTTTGATAGCATAATAAGCTTCCTGTATATACCTTCCTATATAAATAATATATTCTGAGATCGCTTACTCGTAGAATCAACGTTGAATTCAATTGTACTACATTGTTAAATAACGTAAATAACGCAAAGACTGCAAATGTAAGTGTTGTTAAATGAAAGTATATAATAAGAGTATAATATATTACTATGTTAGTATAACGACCTTCTTGTTGCACTTTATTTATATATTTATTTTTATACATATAGTTAGAAAAGAGAAATAAAGTAAAAAGCACATGTAGAAAGGTGAACTTATCCCTAAAAGGGATCTCTTCCAGTCAACCTTTGAATAACAGAAGAAAAAGGCCAAGAAGTGAAGAAGAATGAGAATACGGCTAATATAGAGAAACTGAAAAAAAAAGTTTATATAAATTTAACTATTTAATCTATTAATTAATTTTGGTAAAATAAATAGATGAAACATACTACTAATATATACTTACTTAAGATAAATATTTTCTAGTCTGTAACTTAAATGCCGAAAGGGAAAGAGATTTGCGGATTGATACTGGTAAACAATCATTCCACAACTTAACACCTTGAATGCTAAATGACCTCGAGTAAGTTAGTGAGGAGCATTTAAGGAAGGCAAGATCTAAGATATTTATAGACCTTGGCCGGTCACTTTTAATGCAGCGAAAATAAATCATTTTTATTTAAAGATCATCAAATATAGTTCAATATATAGTTCTAATTTCGCGCTGTATCGACATTGGTATAAATAACAATCACATTGAAAACTGTGTCAACATCACTTGGCATACTGAACTAATATTGAAAATATAAAGCTATATTAACGCCAGAAGCGGCTCCTCTTGACCCGACCCTTGCGACACTGTTTACAAGAGATGTGGATTCTGTGTGCAATTTCGTTTGTGCATCAAATTATAACACAATCAAAATATTTTGCGCCTTTCTTTATCTTTCATATCTTCTTCTTTAATATTTAAATGATGATTTTTAATATTTAAATGAGATAATCTTGTATGTATATGTATATAAAAATATATTTTCTGAATCTCTGAAACAGCTCCAACGATTTTCCTGAAATCCAGCGTGTAGGAGGTTTTGAGGGAGTAAAATCGTACTGAGTTTTATTGAAAAAAATGTCGTTTTATCCCTGTTTATGGGCATTATTAAATACTAAAATTTATATTGATTATAAAACACTATTTATGCCGTTAATTGTCAAGTCAGCGTAGCTTATCCGAGGAACGGGCAGTCTCGAGAAATGTAAATACCTAGTATCGATTAACACCTAATTATTTTTTCTTTTTTTAAGTTCCTTTTTTTATTTTGAAAAAAATTACTAACAAGGCTCGGGTAACCAGGTACTGTTTATTAAACATTAATGCAATAAGTTGAAACGATTTAATATTTGGTTTTTTATTAAGCAAAAGAACCTGATCGAATTTAGTTGTTAATACAATCATCATCCTCCTGACCTTATGCCACTCTAAGTGGGGTCAGCACAACATGTTACAAGCATGTTGTCATATAATTTGGCTACGTATTTAACAACCGGCAGGCTGCCTAGCTTCAAATTACCTTAGTCGTATTTACGACACCCCGGTAAGAAAGAGGGTAGTCTATTCTACTCAACCGGATACCACACGGTGGGTCAACTTACTCTAGTCGCCTTTTATGACACCTCGGTAAGAAATGTGGGTAGTCTATTCCCCTCAGCTGAATATCACACCGCGGTCATAGGATAGAAGAATAACATATATATAAGTCATAGATTTTAAACTTTCGTGATTGTTAAATATAAAAATAAATATATAAAAAGTAATAAATATACGTGACTAATATAAAGGCCAAGCAGATTTTTATACATCCTCAATGATTAATCGCCTTCACTTAGCGTAATGTAAATCTGCAGCATCTGACGCGACATCTGAAATTAAATTTCCTTGGGATAAACGCGCACTGTTTTATCGTGAAATTTTAAACATAGAACCATATGGTTTTGAAATTGGTTTCGTTTGGGTTACAGCTTAAAATTTTTTTTTTTTACGAAACGATCGTTGAGATTGTCGTAGTGAATGTGTGTAATGCTTGTGTAGGGTGCAATTGGTGTTGGTGTCTTGTACTAATCCTGCATGTATAAGGTATGTCAACGGATTACGGATATACTTCCTACACTTACATACTACATAATACATAGCTTTCGCTTTAGCTTCTACAATAAATTTCAGCAATCCATACTATAACAGTGTACAGAAAGATTTAAATTAAGTGTAAGAGATAAGTTTATACTTTAAGCATATTATAAGATTGAAAATTATTTGGATGATAAAAATGCCATGATTTGAAAATCCATTCTGCTTCCTTCATACAAGAATGCGGTTTAATGATGTGAAATTGAAAATGTTTAAAATATTGACCGCCGAGTTTCTGGTTCTTCTCGGTAAGAGCAACTTTCCGAACCAGTTGTAGCTTCATTAATCATATTGATTCTTGACGATTCAAAAGTGCTTTAAAGAGCTCATTTGAATAAAGATTATTTTGATTTGATTTGATTATAGCAAAAAATTCTATCATAACTTTTGTGATACTGAAAGATGTTAAAATATTTGGACTTTGACAGCAATTGAACACGCTTTTTTTCTTGAAAATCAATGGTATCGTGATTCAATTAAGTGGAGACTTTAAAATGCTTAGTGTGTAGGATGTAGCTTCTACTACTAGGAAGTCCTGAAAGTGCTGAGATAATATGACTTTAAAACAACGTTAAAGATAGACGTACCTACGTCACTGCCGATTTATGTTGCCTTAACACATCGCCCAAGTAACATATTAAAAAATGTAAATATTATAAAAAAGATATATTAATTTGATTTTTCAAGTTAATAATAAAAGAAATATTAATTTAAATCCAAAGTAAATGTAATGATATATAACATTAAGTCGCTGTAAAAAATATTTTTTTGCTTTTAAACATTTACTTGCTTCTTATTCTTTTTCTGCGTTTATAAATATGAATAAAAATGAGTCAGTTAATAAAAGAGAGATTGATTACCATTTTGAATAAAATGCTCTTTTTATTAATAACTCCTTATTCTACATCTGTAGCCATTTTAGTTACTGAAAAAATATTACCGTCCATAGAAATGAATATGTTTAAACAGCAAATAACACCCCAATTTTTCGTTTGAAGGATAAAACATAATAATAATTTAGTCGGTACTAAAACGAACTTAGCTCTTTAAAATCTCGGTAGAGCAATTGTGGCGAATTCATGCATTTTTTTATGCGCAATTTCATCCACGGGGCACGTGACAGTATAAAATTATTCACAGAGTACGTGACAGCGTAAAATTATTCACAGAATACGTGACAAAACAAATATCAGCATACAATTCGCTCAATTGGATCTCTAAGGGCGTGCCTTCGATGTAATACTCTTACTTTATTCCAATGAATTCTAGTATTTGATTAGATGAATCGATATCTAAACTTACGTTGACAGAAGCTTCATAATAAAATAACTTCACACCTCAAGCAGCTTTAACGAAAATACTTCGGGCGAGATTTTTCACCGATGGTAATATTGGTTTTGCTGTGTGTTTAGTGCGATTTTTTGAGATATTTTGATTACTGGTAACTCAAAACAGTAAGACTTTTTTTTGGTCTCACTGTTTTGCGATTTTGTCTTGGAGTCTATCTCCTGAAGATGCTTCGGTTGCGGGGCGAAACGATTGTTGAGTTTGTGATAGTGAACGTATGTAGTACTTATGTGTTGTGGTGGCGGTGGTGGAGGTTTGTGCATGTGTTTTTAGGGATCCTGCATGTATCAGGCATGACAATGGATCGTCCACTCTACTTTAGCATTACCTATATATATTTTCTATTTTACTTCATCGCGGATTATAGCAAAATAATTTTATTATTACTTTTGTACTGTATAAAGGGTTAAGCCCAATAATAAATTGTTAGTTCAAGAAAAAACTAAAAGCTGATATATAAATTCCAATCCGTATTAACATTAATAGCGGAGGTAGTAATTACTTTGTAGTAAAACTAGTTGAGATTGTGGTATCTCAATTAGTATTTCAGACTAATAATAAGCTGTCTGTTACTTGTTTACACTATTATTAAAACAAATTGATCATTATCTCAATCAAACTGTAACCGAAGCGTGTAGTTCGAATTTCTCATTTCCGCTGGCTGCGAGTTGCTTGATTGTTTGAATGCAATTGAATATTCCATTTCCCTCAACATTTAATTTAACTCAAAATTTGTTTAATTTTCATTACTCATATAGAATATTGCGTTTTCATTATCGTTTCATTGACTTTTATTAACGTTGAATGATATGTGTAGGGACATAAAACGTATACGCTATTTAATTAGTGTCTTTAGTTAGATAAAAGATTTCCAAATTGGATGAGTAAGATATGCAACTGTGTTACTGTTACTAACACAGATTGATGGATATTAGCTTTTCCTCTGCAATTTATAACTTTGTCCTTTAAAATATTACTTATAGTTAAATAAATAAATGGGACACTTCTTATATGTGAATAAATAAATATATGGAACACTTGCACACACGGTCGTCCGTCCCCAAAGTAAGTAACTTAATACTTGTGTTATGGGTGACAGACAACTGGTAAATATATACATATACCATTTTAAATACATATCTAAATGTTAAGTATACATTTAGATTTTAAAATGTATTTAAAATCTAAATGTAGACTTTAACTCTCACGATTCAAAGTTAATTATAGAAAGACATAATATATGTTCAAAATTTTATCTACAATTTTTGTGTTTGAATTTTTAAATAAATATTTACAAAAAGGACTAAGCAAAAGGGTCAACAAAAACAAAAATTAATGGGACGAATTATTTTGTTAGAGATGACGTCACGGTAAAAGAGTTTAGGCCGTGAGCTACGTATACTTATGATAAATTTTATATGTCATTGTAGCCAATGCGATTGTTAATATGATACGCTTTAAATTAAAGAGATTGGATAACAATAGTAATAATAAAATTATTTTGCTATAATACGCGATAAAGTGAATAGAGAATATAAAGTCTAGAGATACCCGATACACGCAGGATTCGTAAAAACACTTGCACATCGCCACCGCCACCACAATACACAAGCACTACACACGTTCACTATCACAAACTTAACAATCGTTAAGCCCCGCAACCAGAGCATCATCAGGAGATAGAGTCCATGATAATACACGATCTCCGCATAAGAACGCCTAATTCTATCAAGTATTTAAAGAGATTGGATTATGACTGGAAAGATGTGTGGTATCCGGCTGAGTAAAAATGACCGCTTATGACATAAAAAAACTATCACAGAAAAGCATATCTTATTAGTATTAAAGTGGCCTAACTCAAAAAAGGTTATTTTGTGGCAATAATGCGTAGCGTACTTATAAGAGAAACTCAAAACTTGGAAGACCAAGAATAACTTACTTTTTTATAGTTTTGAACGTGATGTCATAGATGCGATTAAAATAAGTATTACAATGTATCTAATTAAGCCTAATTTTGGATTTGGTCACTTTACTTACTTACTTACTTCTTACATTTGCTTCACAGTATATTTTAAGCAATTTAATTTATGTACATAAAAATATAAAGAATTATAAAACGATAGGTGATGTATACAATAGACAAAGCAGGAACCGACATAAGCTTGCGGTTCCTGCTTTGCGCCTTGCAAAAGTGCGTAACTCGTTTGTGGGTTTTGGTATAAGATTCTATAATAAAATTCCGCAATCAATTTCAGCACTGCCATTACAGCAGTTTAAAAATACTGTTAAAAAGAGGCTGATACAGAAAGCCTACTATACTCTTGAAGATTATTTAGAAGATAAGAATGTGTGGATATAGCTCTCTTTGAACCTGTACAAGACAGTAACGACTTAATGTAAATAATATTAAGAATTATATTTTTAAAAGAGCAACTGCCGAGTTTCTTGCTGGCTCTTCCCGGTAGGAACAGCTTTCCGAACCAGCAGTAGAGTTGACGATTCAAAAGCACTTGTTTACAAGTTTATTTGAATAAAGAATGTTTTGAATTTTGAATTTTGAATTTTGAATTTTAATACTAAGCAATATGTTTTCTTCTAATGTAAATGTTACAATTGTGCATGCAAAGAGAAAATAACATTTGTAAATGCATATATTTCTGAATAAATTGCAGTCTACCAGTTTCGTCTCGACAGCATAATGTAGAGTTGTTAACATAATAAAGTTTTCGTCGGTTTTCAAATAACTTGAACGTCCCCGTAATACTTGTAAGCGAAATTCTCCGAAACAAATTGCGCAACAAACAAATATTTTAACCGGAACAGCGTTGAAAGATTTATCTAAAGAAGAAAAAAATTGTTCTTATCCTAACTGATTTTGGACGTTTTGACATAAGATAGTTCAAATGACAGACATGACGTATTACATGAAATTCGTATGTCCTTTGAAAACCTCCGTAATCCGCAAAAAAGTATAAAATATCTGGGAGGTCTAACAATGTTGGATTTAGGCTATCCAGTCCAGTTATAATCGAATTCCACTCCTGCACTTTAACCCCTTTAAGTGGGGTTAACGGTATTCATGTAATGTACAAGGTAGTAATCACTTAATATATCTAGCTATAAGTATGCCAAGTTTCTTGTTGGCTCTTCTTGGTAGGAACTGCTCTTTGATAAAGTAGTAGAGTTGACGATTCAAAAGCACTTGTTTGCAAGTTTACTTGAATAAAGAATAATTTGAATTTGAATTTGAATTTCCTCTTGTTCAATTTAAAATTTTAAAAAGCACGAGTTTATTCACAAAGGATGTGTTGAAACAAGCGTAGGCATAAAACACACTCAACTGGATCTCTTGAAACGTGATGTGTGAACAATATTTAAAGTCATCTTGTTTCGTATATATCCTATTGTTCTTTATCTATTACTGCGTTTGTATAGCTAAAAATATAACATTTGTACCAAAAATCGTAATGGATATACTGTCATCTGAATCTATTTTACTTTATTGCAGTTGTAAATATAATAGTGCAGATATTGCCTCCACAAGTTAAGTGTCAAGTCTTACAAACCGTGTCTGGAATAATAATTATGTGATCTTTGCAATTTACTTCTATGTCGCTTCGAGCATTTAACCAATAACAGCTTTTTCAAAAGAAAAAGTATTTTCGTTATATACATTTGAATGAACTCAAGATATATGTTTTTATCCTCCTGGCCTATATAACGATATATTTTCTTCTATCGCAACTTTAAGTGGGCGGCTCAACATGCTATAGACATGTTGTCAGATGATTTGGCCACGTATTTTACGACCGGCCGCCTGCCTGACGTCAACTTATCTTAGTCTTATTAGAGTAACGGACTTGCGATCGAGAGGTCGTGGGTTTGAAACCCGGCCATTATACTTTCGACGTGAACCCACTCCTAATCCTTAGCTAGGCTAAAATGCTTGTGGCATTTTAGCCTAGCTAAAGGGTTAGCTACTAATAATTAGTACTAACAATTTCTACTAATTATGTAGTTCTAATTCTACTAATTGCATTTAGAATTAGATCTGGTCATATGCCATTAGGGAGTTTTAAATATCTGATGAAAAAAACTGATTCGCCAAATTATGAGTCTTGCGGTGTTACAGAAGATATTCATCACTTACTTTTGGCATGTGACCGAAATCGAATTTTGAGAGAATCACTAATTTGTAGTTTAAATTTAAATGTAATGAATGTCGGTTATTTCAATTCAATTTTAGCTTCTCCTTTGTGTAATTCCGCCATTAAAGTATATGTGTTTATTAGTGCTTCTCTCAAAAAAGAAGCATAATAATTAGTTATCTTATATTAATACATATAAATGTATTAATATAAAATTTTTGTTAAATGTAATTAGGTTATGATGGGGCTGACATGTATCTGCAGATACTAAAGTCTCTAAAAAATAAAGATTAAAAAAAAAAATTCTACTAATTGTAGAGAAGAAAAAAAATTACTAGACTAGCTACTAATAATTAGTAACCCAAATTGCTAGTAACTTTTTTAAGCAAAAAATCAAAAAACAAGATATTCTTTGCTTAGTGATGAAATCTAAAATGGCTTCTAATAAGAAAGCTCGGAGTCACTCAGTTGGGTATAATAAAAGACTCTAATTCTACTCAGCCGGATACCACACGACACACATTGCTCATATCATTGATTGTTGTATATTGTCGCGTAATCTGAATAGCCTTTTACGCTGGCTTCTATGTTACAAAGTGCATCATCAATGTAGAACAATGGCAGGCTAACGAATTAAATTCGGAACGTTAGAACCGCTTTTCGCCCTCGACGTTCAATACAACGACTATTCAATATGACGTTAGATTCCTTTTACATCGATTTCGAAATGTTTGATTTCAATAGAAAAAAGATGTAAGTATTTTTTAGTTTAGCATTTTTATTTATTTAAATATATATGTCATCCTCCTGCCCTTATCCCACTTAGTGTGTGCGGCATAAAATGTTTTAAAGATGTTGTTTGTTGATTTGGCTAGTTATTTTACGACAACCCACCTGCCTGACATCAACTTACCCTAGTCACCTCTTACAACACCTCAGTAAGAAATGAGGGTGGTCTATTCCACTCAACCTGTTACCACACGGCGGGTCAACTTACCTTAGTTGCCTTTTATGACACCTCGAAATGGAATGATAGTGGTCTATTCTACTCAGCCGGATACCACACAGCGGATGAAATTAAAAAAAATTACCTCAGTAACAAAAGACGGTGGTCTATTCTACACGGCGGATCAACTTACCTTAGTCGCCTTTTATATCACCTCGATAAGAAATGAGGATAGTCTATTCTACTCAGCCGGTTACAACATGGCAGGTTAACTTACATTAGTCGCCTTTTGCAACACCTCGATAAGAAATAAGGATGATATATATATTCTACTCAGCCGGATACCACAAGTTGCTGTAGAGGCATTGAAAGAACTAAAAAGGTCTATACTAGTCTATTAAAAGGCTATTATGATGTTATCTATACATTATAATTTGCCATCAATAAGACTATCATAAAAAACACTGTAATAAACAAAAGACTAAGGAAACTGCTTTCAATTCAATCGCTTCTTCTAAAATATATATTTTTAAATAAAGCTGCTACGTTTTCCATTAAGCTAGTTATATACAACATTGCGCCTATACTTTTAAACATTAAAGATATTCTTTGGAATAAATACAAAAGCTATGCTTTATTGTTGTGGGGTTATTGTTAGGTAACTTTACAATGGGGTGCTTGATCAAATCGTTTTTTTTCTCAATACAACTTTTCAAGGAAGAATTTGCGCGATACTGTGAACGTTGACCTAGGTTTGGGCCATCGAAACAGCGATTTTATACATCTGAATTTAATAATTTAATAATATATTAAAAAAATTACTAAAATATTTGGAATATAATATTTGGAAGTTGTTTTTTTTTTTATGGAATAGGATGGCAAACGAGCATGCGGTGCACCTCAAGTAATCACCGCCGCCCACGACCTCTCGCAGAGCGAGGGTGTTGCTGTCCTTTAAAAAAGTGGAAAATACGCTTTTTGAAGGTACTTATATCGTACCGATCCGGGAACACCGCCAAAGGGAGATGGTTCCATAAAATGGTGGTGCGCGGAAAGAAATTATTAGAAAACCGCATTGTGGTGGATCACCACGCATCCAGATGGTGAGGATGATATTTTAATCTGTGACGTACAGTACGGTTATGGAATTTAGCGGCAGGAATCAGGTCATGCAGTTCAATGGAACACTCTCCGTGAAAGATGCGGTAGAAAACGCACAGTGAAGACACGTTTCTACGCATCGCTAAAGAGTCCAGCTGTTTGCTAATCACCTTGTCCCCAATAATACGAGCTGCTCTGCGCTGTATGCGATCGAATGGCTTAAGTTGGTACTGGGGTGCACCAGCCCAGAGATGAGAACAGTACTCCATGTGAGGCCGGACTTGTGCTTTATACAGCGCAAGTCTATGGGCCGGCTTGAAGTATTGTCTCGCTCTATTGATAACACCCAATTTTTTAGAGGCCAACTTAGCCTTCCTTTCCAAGTGATCGCGATACTTGCAACTATTGGAGATGTCGAGTCCCAGTATTTCGATACTACTCGAGACACCTAAAAGAGTATTCTCGAAAGACGGTGACGCGACAAATGGCGATGTTTTAGCAGTTAACGCGCAAACTTGTGTCTTCTGGGGGTTAAATTGTACTGAATTTAGTTTACCCCAGTCGGAGATCTTCCGTAAGGTGGCTTCAACAGAAGACACAAGATTTTCCCGGCACTCGTCGACCTTTTTCCAAGAAAGGCTTGCGCTACCGGTGTATGTGGCATCCACTGTACTGTCATCTGCATAGCAGTGAATATTAGCATCATCTAACACGTCATTGATATGCAGAAGAAACAGTGTAGGGGATATCACGCAACCTTGGGGAACCCCAGCATTCACTGGCTTAAGATTCGAGCAGAATCCGTCGACAACGATACGTATGCTACGTCCAGTGAGAAAACTGGAGATCCAAAAACGCAGACTTTCTGGAAGCCCATAGGAAGGTAGCTTCGAAAGAAGTGCCCTATGCCATACACGATCGAAGGCTTTCGCCATATCCAGACTAACTGCGAGACCTTCTCCCTTGCTTTCTATTGCTGCCGCCCAACGGTGAATCAGGTAGACCAGAAGATCACCTGCTGATCGACCGTGTCGAAAACCGTATTGACGGTCGTTGATCAGCTCGTGATCCTCAAGGTATGACAGAAGCTGACGATTTATAATCATCTCCATAACTTTGGAAATAAGGGAGGTAATAGCAATAGGCCTGAAGTTAGCTGGATCTGAAGCATCGCCTTTTTTAGGATCGGATGGATCAGGGCTGACTTCCATATATCTAGGACTATGCCTTGTGAGTATGAGAGCCGAAATAGACGCGTTAACACAGGAGTTAACTCGGGGGCGCACATTCGAAGCACAATTGGAGAGATACCGTCTGGCCCACTCGACTTATGAATATCCAAGGAAAACAGAGCTCGCCGAACAGCTTTTTGGCTGAACTTAATATCTGGCGTTGAGCTCTGACACCGCGGGATAGTAGGCGGTGGGTTTCCTTGGTCATTCATAGTCGAGTTTGAGGCAAAGAAATTCCCCAAAAGATCGGCTTTCTCCTTTGCTGTGTGAGCCAGTGCGTTGTTCTCTGTGCGTAACGGTGGAAGTGATGGTTGGTCAAAATTACCAAGCGCCGCTTTGGAGAGTGCCCAGAACCGACGCATTCCAGATGGGTATTGCTCAAGCTTTTTGCCAATTTTGACAATATACTTAAACTTCGCTCTGGCAACTTCCCTCTTAAAGAACCTGGAGGCGCGGTTATAATTCCTTTTGAGTAATGTCGAGTTGAAGTTCCTTGAAGCCATCGCTTCAGCCCAAGCCCGATAAGCCTCTCGTTTGTTTTTTATGTTTTCATTATTCTCATATGTTTCTGTTTATTTTTAGGTTATAACTTGTAAAATTATATCTAAGAATGATCTGATCTTGTGTAACTGATGCTACAAAATTAATGCTGTTGGAGATCATAAATAAATACTTAAATATCAAAAAACGCTCTTTTTAGTTAGTATTTTAATACCGATTGCTGAAGTTAAGTTGTCTCTAACTAAATACTAAGTCACGGTAATAGTTGAGATCTAGCCTATTAATTCGACTTTCTTAACGATATGACGAAGTTTAATTCCATTGATGTAAAGAAATTTTAATGAAATGTATGTTATATTAATAATAAAATCTTACACAATATTTTTTTTTATACGATTTTGTAGTGAGGTGGTTGCGTCCCTTTACAAATATTGTACACCAAATAGCCTCGTTATTGGCTTTGAGCAACTCGCCGGTTTGAATCAAACGGTAAGTCTGTCCATATACAGAACTGTCTTCAGCTCCTCGGGTCCCGGCTCGATTCCCGCCGTGTGTCAACATTTTCTACCAACAATTTGTTGGTTCCTCGAGACTAGGTGTATATATGTATTTAAAATTATATAAACATATATTTTCCTTGCACAAGTATTCTATCACCCATAACACAAGTATTAAGTTACTTACTTTGCTAACGACCGTCTGTGTAATATGTATATAAATATTTTTTTATTTTATACACTTAGAAGCATCAAATATTATATTTCATTCTCTAGAATGTAAAGAAAAAAAAATTGAGAGGACTAACATTACGTAAACGTTAATGTAATGGCCACATACTCAACGCGGTCTATTCATAGCGCCAATCTCGTCGACTGAATACACCATCCAATATGGCGCCCCATAACACCCTATTCAGCCCTCTATGAATAAATGAGCTGGACTTTTTAACCCTTGCCCGTGTCGGAGTACACAAACATTTCTGTTTGAAGTGTCGCAAGGATCATGGTCCAAAAAATAAACAATTTTGTTTCTGCATAACAGCGAAATATTCTTTGTTCGTATCTCTCTTACAATATTTGGTAACAAAAACGTGCATAAATCTGAATATTCTCCCTTAGTATTACTAACACTTCTTCTAAATATAAATCAGGGTATATATATAAAATTCTCGTGTCACAATGTTAGTTAACGTACTAACATTAGCACAGTACAGTAGGTCTGAGAATCGACTACTTTTTTCATACTCCTAAGTGATGAGGGTCTAACATTTAAATTTAATTTTTTGGACAATTTTTTATTAGGTACGCTATATTTACACTAGAAATTCCCTAGAAATAATTTATAATGCAAAACAACGTTTGCCGGTTAGCTAGTTACACTATAATTTACATCACTCATTTAAAATTTCTTGCTATTATTTTGTGAGCCTTTTGGGTCCCAAAATCCATTAAATTTAAACATCTACTTTTAATAAGCAAAGCTGGCTATGCTTTCCATTAATATACGTGTTCATAAAATAAAAGCAAATATATTTTTCATCAATAATAAATTACTCAATAAAAAATTTCATAAACTTTAAAATTTACAGACTTAAAATTTGGTATTTATACCCAATATATTAACAAAGATGACAAGATTTTCAAAATAATTTCTACCCTTACCAATGTATGGCAAATATACGTCACAATGCGCTAAGGACAGACTAAATATTATGAAATACTAAATTCACGCTTTCATTCTCTTAAGCGATATTGCGTTGTAAATCACTTGTCACGGCCTCCATGAAAGCTTTGTGGGTTAAATTAAATTAAATTTGTTGTTAAGAATCTTTACGAAATAAGTAGTATGATTATACAAGGCTTTTGAAAGCTCGGTTATTTATGAAACTGAATTTTATTCATAGTGTTTTTAAATTTTTATTCTTTTTTTTTTATTTGCATCAGTTTAAAAGCCAAAATATCGGCAATTTTAAGCTGTGTTTTCTCTATGTTTGAAAAGGAAATATAAGTTTTTTAGTCCTATGTATTAGTTTGCAGATTTAGAGGTGTTTTACTCTTTTAATAAGGAGCTTAATCTTTACAGATTATGTCGCTCCGTAGGACGACTATTGAATATTATATTATAATTTTATTTGCTAACTCTAACAGAGCTTTATAACAGAGACAGGCCATGTCGGGTGAAGGAATTAGAGATTTCTTTCCGGAATTCCATAGTACAAAAATTATAAATTATTTTGCAATAACGGGCAATTATTGCCGTGTTCTTAATCGCGGATTATAGCTTAAAGTGGTGACCACTATCTTAAGCCTTGATTTTTAATTAGAACACTTTTAAATACAGTGAGAAACAGTTCAACAGAAACGTCCTACCGACTTGAGTTAAAGATTGTGTCTTGTTGACATTTTTTAATAGCTTAACAGTGAGATAATAAACTTTATACATAAAATTGTATAAGTAAGTAAGTAACGGCCTGTTTGCTATCCCACTGCTGGGCATAGGCCTACTTTCTCCGTATTTGGAGAGAAGGATTGGCTCTAAGACCTACCACGCTGCTCCAATGCGGATTTATAAGTTTCACATATCCCTAGAGGATTCTCTAGAGATATGCAGGTTTCCTCACGATGTTTTCCTTCACCGAAAAGCGTGCGATAAATAGCAATTATCAATTAGACACATAAGTATTTATACAAAAACTCATTGGTGTCTGCCCGGGTTTGAACCCATGATCTCCTCTAGAGATTCACACGGTTGCACCGCTGGGCTATCACAGCTGATGTATAACGTTAAAATTGTATAACGTAATGGATTCAGAAGTATAAATAAATATATCCTTCCCTTTCACCACTAGAAGAAACGCAGGCGAAGCTCCGCGTAAACCCTTTTGTTTTTCAACGCATAATATAATAAAATATTTACAGAGTTTCATCTTACCCTCAATTTTACATTCAAAACATTAACTTACACTTACTTCTCCCCTTATAAATACTACAATAAGACTAAGTGCACCACAAAATAAACTTTACGAGCGAAAACTCGTTCAAAATAAACGCCGAGTTAACTCAAGTGCACCTGGTCGCGTGTTGATACTAGAGCTTACTTACCATTCTGTGCTTTAGCATTTGTTCTCTAAGATTTGAGTAAGATTTCACTTTGCTTTTAAGCCTTTATTTATTGTGAATGTTGAAATCTTTAATAGATTTGCCGTGTGGTATCCGGCTGAATAGAATAGACCACCCTCATTTCTTACCGAGGTGTCGTAAAAGGCGACTAACGTATGTCAACCCACCGTCTGGTATCCGGCTGAGTAGAATAGGCCACCTTCTTTCTTACCGAAGTGTCCTTAAAGACGACTTAGGTAAGTTGACGTCAGACGGGCGGTCGTCATGAAACAACATGTTTACGAACACAGGCGACTAAGATAAGTTGAGGTGTCCGGTCATAAAATACCTAGCCAAATCATGTGACAACATGTTTATAGCATGTCGTCCGTACCCGCACCCCACTTTGAGTGGGATAAGGCCTGAGAATTATTATGCTATTGGAGGAGATCCACAATCCATAGGCGGTCCGTGATGCATATTAAGGAGCTGCATCTCTTTCTTATTATGGAATCGAAAGCAGTCAGTTAACACCTTCGCTAACGTATATAATGCGCTACAAAATCGGGTCAACCCTATCAATATCCTGGATACATTATTACATTAAACCCAAAAAGTGCTGTAAGCCTTTTGCAAATACTTGCCCCTCAGATTGCACGAACAAACGGTCATAATCTGACATTTCTAGAATAACGAGCTAATCTGCGAAACAACATTTTCGCCTTGAATGACTATAATCTATGCGACATTTATATAATCTATCATATATATAATCGTGCGATCTAAACTTGTTTCAATGCAAAACTAAGACAGTGCTGCTGTTTTTCACAAAATTTAGTATTAACTCGCTCCGCTTGCGGCTTTACCTGCGTGTGTTTCTTCCGCGTATTAGCCAACCCTGCAAAAGTTCTAGGGTACAAAAACCACAGCCTCTTCTAATCCTTTGTCCCATTAAAATCCCAATTAAAATCGGTTTCGCCATTCCGGAGAATGTAGTATTTATCTAAATCTATCTCAAGAATTGCACTTTCTTTTAGTGAAAAAGGTGCAAAAATCCGCCCAGTAGATTTGAAGAAATTGATACACACAGACTGGCTTTTGCGGACTTTTTATAATAAGTTTAGATAGCTATAGACCGAAGCTTATGGTTAAGAAGAATTGCATAATGACAAGAGAAGAACATATAGAAAACAAGATCGGATAAAAATAGCGCTCGAATGGTACTTGAAGATCATATCTTATATATTATATATCATAGCTTATATTAAATACCCTTAATAGAAGCTATGATATAAGATATGATAAGCTAATACCCTAATACCCTTTAGAATTATCTTTCAGACATTTAGTACAATAAGAAAATATACTGAAACATATGAACCCTTTCTTAATTAAACTTTCTTGCCACGATTTTTATTATCGTAGCTTCACATACTTTCATCCGGTCTCTGAGGAATTTGATATGATTAAACTGGAGGAAGTTTTAATTATCTATCATGATTCATTTTATGAAAATTGCTTTTGCGTTTTATTCTTTATATTTTTTTGATAATTAACGTATTATGTCTATATTGGTGTTCCTATTCGTATATGAGTGTTAGGCGATCTCTGAAAAAGTTTTTTTTATCGATTTTCAAATGATCAATCTGAGTTAAAACATTATAGTATAATTTACTATATACGAGTATCTAGTATTTACATAGAATTTCAATAAAATGTTAATATTTATCTTTTTATTTTTGAACTTTCTTTTTAATATGGCAAAGCATTATGTCTGATACGTTGGGTTAAACCCACCAAAAGAATGACATAAATTGCAAATTCCATAAGTAACAGAAAACTCATTGGCCTACCCGGCGATCGAATCCGCGACCCACTGCGAAAATCACATGGCCAAGTACCTACATCATAGCTTTCACAGCAATAGGATAGTACTTGGCTGAATTTAAGCTTTTAAATTTTAAATTGATGCAAACTTGAAAACCTTTTAAATTTAAAAACGAATTTTAAAATTTGGAACATATAAGTATTTATAAAAAATATAAAAATGCAATAAAAAAAATTAAAAATAAATAAAGCGCCGGTGATACATGGACTCGATCCCGGGTTTTGAACTTTTTGGCCTGCCCGTTACCCATTAAGCTATCACAGCATTGCGTATGACAGCTAAAAATGTCATTTGAATTCAATTCTACATTTTAGCATTTTTTCAATGCCCAAAAATAGGTATATCATTTCTTTTGAAATGTAACATAGCGAGATCAATTCCCCCCCTCTCCCCAAACTCCATCCATGCTGAATTTTATGAAAAAGTCCACTCCATGCTGAATTTTATGAAAATCGTAGGAGCCATTTATATATATATACATACATGATTAACTCATTTAAATATTAAAGATAATAAGTAAAATTACTTATAATATTAAATTTAAATATGTTCTAGGAGAAATGTTATCAATATTGCGCTGGTGTAAAATACCTCCAACCCGAGTTATCGCGAGTAAAATAGTTGAAGAAGCGCGCCATGAATAAGTGGAGCTTGCGTGAGTACTAAATACTTAAAATAACTATCTACACGTGAAGCTTTAGTTTATTTGATACTAGCTTTTACCCGCAACTTCCTTCGCGTAGACTGTAGTCTTGTAATTAACAGTAGCTTCTGTCACTCTCCAACCCCGCAAATATCTCCATCACAAAAATGAAATCGATACGGGAAGACCCAGAGAGATTTATCGTTTCATCAAGACCATAGTTTGATAAATAACCCGTATGACTTACATGAAATATATGTTAAATTAGCTCAGTTAAAGGAGACTGCTAAAATAGTTCCTTCATAGAAATGAAATAAAATAATAATTGTTACTAAGATAACAGAAAAAAATTAATTAACAACTCAAAAATTATTAGTATAACGTCTGGGTCCAAAGATTTTTTTTATTAAATAAACAAATTAATGAAATATACAAAAAAAAAATGTTAAAATAACTTTTTTTACGATTTTTATATGTTATTATGGTATATAAACATTAATTGTGCCAAATTTCATCTATATAATACCACACGACTTACCTTAGTCGCCTTTTACGACACCTCGATAAGAAATGAGGGCGGTCTATTCTACTCAGCCGGATACCACACGGCGAAGTTTTCTATCTACCAATATCGCAAGTAAAAGACACGAAGTCTGCGCCGGAGTCACTTCTTTTTTAAACAGTTATGGTATAGTGTACAATTGTGAAGACTGAATTCACCTTAAACAAAGCGATTAACCTCAAATCACATTACTTTATAAAATAAAATTAGTTTTAAACTTGAGCAACTTCTATTAAATCTAAGCTTGCTAAAGTAATATGATTACTAAAGTCACAAAGAGACGAATTTGCTAACTTAATCAAGTTATTTAAACTTGAAATTTAATCTAAACACCACGTCCTTTAACGTTCAATAAACTTATTATTAACTGACTAAATTTTTATTGCTAAGATAAGATAAGTCGATGAATACATTCTTTAGGAATACATACACTTTCTTATTATGACTATAGATTGATAAAGATATGGTATCATTTTTTTTTGTTTAATCTTTTGTGTTATCTCTGGTGCAAATATTCATCTAGGTACATATGTACATACTTTTATGTTACATACATAACGTTATATACATAAATACAAAGTTGTACGTTCTTTTTCTTTTTCTTCTTTCTATATTACCCGTATTTAATTTCTTGTCTTTTTCTGCTACTCAAAGGTTGACTGGAAGAGATCCCTTTCAGGGATAAGTCCGGCTTTGTACATGTGCCATATATTTAAAATTTAATATTTACAATAAATAAATAAAGACTAAGATCAGTTTACATCTCCAACGAGTAATAGAAACTAATTAAGGAAATCATTCAAACAGCAAAAACTAAAGCACAAATGGAACGGTTTTGAATATATGTATGTGTGCTTAGTGCATGTTTTTTAACTTGCTCGATCGCGTTAGCGTAACGCCAATTTGTATGGCGATAGAACAGCGGTCACTAGATGTCGCTGTTACAGCGTTAACATATTGGCGTTACGCTTACGCCATCGAGTAAAAAAACTCTCACTAAGCACACTGTATACAATCGGATATATACACTTCGCCGTCATATCTTTTAGCTTATTTCAAAGCACAGATAACTAACCGATATTATTATATAATAACCCATTTCCTTGTAATATTAGTTTTATGATACAAAATGGATTATTTAGTAAGTCTAGTTACAGAGCTATATAGAATATTATTTTTTCATAAAACTATACGCCGATACTTGTGAATTATAAACTTTGATATTGCAATAAAAATGATAATACAATATCATTTATAAAATTTTATATATAAAACTATTCCATTACAAGATAACCCGTGTCGGAGGTATAAAATAAAAATTCGTACAACATTTTAATCTGGTCATATAAAATCGTTATTTTATCGTACATAAACCGAACTGATACAAATCGCGGGGAATTTCGCATACATTTTATGTACCCTGTACACTGATAAAATCTTAAGAGACAAACAATATTTAGACCAGCAGAAAATCGCAATTTTATCCGTATAAGTATGAAAAAATAACTTCTAGAAACAAAATATATGACGGTAATTTATAGAAATAGGCGTCACCTTGCGGAATTGCGGGCAAAAGTTTGATAGAATTATTTTGCTGTAATCCACGAACGTGGCATTACGATTTTGTCGTGGAGCTTATCGCTGATAATGCAAGCTACCAATCGATCGTAGAGATTGTCGTAGTGAATGTGTGTAGTCTGTTGTTGGTGTGTGGCATTTTGTAATACATGTGGTGACTAATTACCGTTTATATACCTTAAACAGTTAGGTTTGAGGTATTTGAATGGTTTTTGCTTCCTACACTAGTATTACAGATTTTCTTAACATACGCGGATTATAACAAAATAATTCTATTATAATTTTGATGGTTAGAACGGTTTTATCAAATACAAGGATGCTCGGAATAATGGACTGCCGTTATCCCACACTGAGATCAGCACATGTTATAAACATGTTGTCACATCATTTGGCTATGTATTTTACGACCGGCCGCCTGACGCCATCTTACCTTAGTCACCTTTTACGACACCTCCGTTAGAAACGAGGGTGGTATATTCTACTCAACCGGATACCACACTATGTATGCTTATATATCTTATTGATAATTGAAATTTATCACATGCTTTTCGGTTTGTTTTTTAAGATATTTTTTAATAATTAGATTGTTAAATCGTTTACTTTATATTTTGTTAATACCCACTTTCGATGTATAAAGTAATCTATCTACAAATTACTTAACTTGGGTAAGCCTAAACTAATTACAACTTATCTACATCGGATAAGTGAACAGATAGAAACTGTTTAAGTTATTAGAAACTTGTTTAACAATTAGACAGATAACGATAAAACTTTATTGTTATTCGGGGGCTGTATCAATTTTCAAGACAAAGCGATAACACCTGTACTGAATTACAAGTCATTTAACACTCTTTATTTATATTAGCTATGCCTCGCGGTTTTAAGCGCGCTGCAAATTAAAAATAAGAAAATAAAAAGTAAGTAGTAAGTAAGTAACGGCCTGTTACTATCCCACTGGGCCTAGGCTGGGCATAGGCCTCTTCTCTCCGTTTTTTTTTTTTTTGGAGAGAAGGATTGGAGCGTGGTAGGTCTCAGCTCCAATCCTTCACCGAAAAGCGTGTGATAAATTGCAATTATCAATTAGACACATAAGTTTTACTAGAAAACTCATTGGTGCCTGCCCGGGGTTTGAACCCTAGATCTCCTCGAAAGAGGCGCACGATGTTACCGCTGGGCTACCACAGCTTAACATTTAAGAAAATAAATATATATAATAATTTATTTATTTACAGCAAAAATGTGCAAGTTATATCTATCTTAAATTACTTACACGCTAGGACTATACAAATCATGCCCACGTGGAATGGTCCCAAGAATGCTGGGAGCGTTTCCGCGCTGAATCGCTAATAATAATTTAATTAAGATACCCACAGCCTATAGAACATAGACAATAATAAAGATGCAAAAAATAACAAAATATATAGCAATAATAATTTAACTAAGGTACCCACAGAGTATAGGACATGGGCAATAATATAGGTGCAAAAAATAAAAAATAAGAAAATATATAGCAATAATAATTTTATTAAGGTACCCACAGACTATAGACCATAGACAATAATTTAGTATATAAAGTAAAAAATCTCATCCTCCTACCCTTATCCCACTTTAAGTGGAGTCGGCACAACATGTAATGAACATGTTGTCACATGATTTGGCTAGGTATTTAATAACCGACCGCCTGCCTGACATCAAATTACCTTAGTCGTATTTTACGAAAGAGGGTGGTCTATTCTACTCAACCGGATACCACACGGCAGGTCGACTTACTTAGTCGCCTTTTACGATACCTCGATATGAAATGAAAGTGGTCTATTCTATTTAGCCGGATACCACACGGCGGATGAAATTTAAAAAAAACTATTTGTTGTTAAACCTTAGATACCAGGACGATTTTCTAGAAAACTTAATATTCTGCCGTAATTTTAAAATTCTGCATTGTATGTGCGAATTCAATATTTCTCTAATTTGACAAAATAACTTCGATGTCTTTTACTCTAATACAACTCAAAATTCAATTACATACTACACTGCCACCGTATATACGAGGAGAGGAGGCTATTATACTCAGCATATCTTTGTTTGATTATGTTATAAATATATATTCTTAATTTAAAATCTACATCTATACTTAGTATAAAACAAAGTCCTTAAAATCTGTCGGACGGATTTTAGAACGATTTTTACTAAAAGATAGTACAATTCTTCCAGAAGCTTTAGGTTGATTGGACATTACGGTTTTACGTAAATTGTGTTGAAAAGGTCGCGTAGTCGTAAAAAAACTCGCCTGCTGGAGTACACTCATCGAAGTGTTATATAACCCAATTAAAATACCAACACCACACAACTATCTACGGCAAAAAATTAATAAATGTAAATTTTAATATTAGTAAAGATTTACTCGCGTGCGCCGCGTAATCCAGCAGAGCTACACTGAAGTTATGTACTAGAGAATAATATCTATAAAAATACTACGAATAAGTCCAAGACAGCATGTCTCTATCTCATATGGTTAACTCACAATAACTACTTTTGTATCATTTTTAAAACTCTGATTTTCACGCGGGCAAAGCCGCAAGCACAGCAAGTCGATAATAAATGTTACTAAATATACTAAACAAATTGTAATTATACTTTTGCAACAATCCAATGGCAAAGATGGTACCGACATTGATTATACAAGGAAACTCTTGCTTGTATACGGGTCATTACTAAAGAAAACAGGTTTCCGGTTCCAGCGGGATAACATGAAACAACATGAAAGACATATTTTAAGGAAAAACTCAGTTAATAAAATATAAACTAACGTTAAATTTAGCGTTCGCTACATTTGGTTAGTTACAACGTTAGGTTCGTTACATATTTTGGACTAAAATGTATCAAAGAAGCAGCTGTAAGACACTCTAATTCCTTTATCTATACTAATATATAAAGCTGAAAAGTTTGTTTGTTTGATTTATTGTTTGAACGCGCTAATCTCAGGAACTACTAGACCTAGTTGAATAATTCTTTGAGCGTAAGATAGTCCAAAGTAATAATAAAATTATTTTGCGAAGAAATTCTTCGCGGATTATAGCAAAATAATTTTATTATTACTTTTGAATTATGGATCTCCGCAAAGTAACGCCTAATTCTATAAATTATGTAAGATAGTCCATTTATCGAGGGAGTCTATAAACTATATAACATAGGAAAATAGTAGAGGAGGAGCAATAAAGAATATTACGGAAACGGCAAAATTTAAAGCTTTCCTTGCGTGCGCTAAGTAAACGGTGTAAGTTATTCAAAAATCTCTAATAATTTACTCACGATATTTACTTTTATGTTCACAATTTAAATTCGGGAAAATAATTGTGACACTGATTTCCATGCAGGCGAAGCTGCTGGCACAGCTAGTCAATAATATAATCAGTGTTCTTGTTCACTGCTCACTACCGCACCCAGAATATCCACATCCTTCCTTTCTATAGAGTTCTTCCTTCCTTTCTATAGATCTTCATTTCTATAGAATTACTTTCCCGCAAAATCGTTATCTTTCCACCACGCCTCCGCCAGTGTCGTTAACACAAAATAAAAATTACTAATTAACTACTCAATTATTTAAAAAGATTACAGCACTAAATAATAGATTGGAAATTGCATTTGTTACGTAAAAATAGTAAATATTTTACACAAACGACTATATCATGACTATAGCAGTTTATTTTGGCGTTAAACTTTATTATAGTTAAAGTAGACAATTCAATGATGTGAGGTGAAATATCGCTTTGTCTCCGCAACCCCGTTCAAAAGACTTTATAGATACGCTTTTTGGAGCATACTCGTTTAAATAATAAATAATTAAACTTGCACTTCATCATGACAAAATTTGAACTATATTTTAAGCTTAAACGTAAGTCCGGCTTACAGTGCAGCCTGTTACTGAAAACACCCATATTTTACGACACGAGGGAAGGTTTAACGTTATTAAATTTTCGCTGCGTTGCATGCGATAACGTCCTCGACCGAAAAACACAAATTTCATCCGTCAAAACAAACTGGTATGATGTGCCTTAACTACCATCTATTGGTTGGTCCTGGAGTTACATAACTGCTTTAAATTATAAACTTGAATACCAATGTTTCTATATGAGAAAGCTCAGAGTCACTCAGCGGGCGATGGAATGAGCGTATGCTAGGTGTATCAGCAGTTTAAAAACACTATTTAAAAAAGGCTAATACATTAAAGACTACTATTGAGGAGTACTTAGATTATAGGAATGCGTGGACATAGCTACATTTTGACCCTGTACAAGACAGTAATGACTAAATAGTACAGTAATAACTAGTATTAAGAATAATATTTTGAAAAGAACAACCTCTGCTTTCTTCTTTTTCGTTTCTTGCTGGCTCTTCTCGGTAGGAACAGTTTTCCGAATCAGCTATAGAGTTGACGATTCAAAAGCACTTTTTTACAAGTTTGTTTGAATAACGAATATATTGAACTTAAACTTTTATCTATTCTTCTTTAATAAGTGATAGCTAGATCGCAAGATACTACATTTTCTTTTCTTTGGCTCCATTCTTGTTAATTTCATAGACTCATTTAGATTCCATATTAAATCTAAATGGAATTTTATTGGTCACAGCATATTCTAAAATAAGGGTTCTTAAAGTTGTGCTGTCATCGCAAAATACTGTCTTCAAAAAGTTTAAATATTGGCAGAAATCTTCTTGAAATCTATAAAATCAAAATGAATATAAAAGACATAAAAAATTAAAATTAAAAAATCTCTATTTATCTTTAGAGTTTATAAAATAAAAACTTAATACATGAAGCAAGTAGTCATTTAAAAAATGATAAAAATATCATTTCGATTCATAGTTTCATGAAACGCATACCGATATCTGTGATTGCATATGCAATGACCCAATGCATTATTTATACACATTTTTCAGCTTTGCGAGTACGTATGCCAGATTTTCACAATTCACATTCTGGATTTTGTTATAAATGTTTCAAAAGTGTTACTTTTTTATTTGTTATAAATTTTATATTCTCAGGGATTCTCAGGTTTGTGTGTAGCAACTATTTTAAATTGTACTAGCAATCGCCAGTGGCTCCGCCTGCGTAGAAAGATTAAAGACGTAATATAACATTTTGATAACCATAAAAATGGTTAAAGTGGGTTAACCTTAAAAGCTACACATATACTATCGCGAACTTTTCTTTTAAAATTTTTAGAAGGGAACAATTTTGTAATACATGATTTTTGAATAACTTTCATCGTTTTCTTAGCGCACGCAAGAAAAGCTTTAAAATTTTCCGTTTTTGTAATATTTTTTATTGCTGCTATCTTATTCATCTTAGCGTTGTATAGTCTTCGTCGATCAATAGACTATCTTACACCCAAAAAAATTTTCAAATCGGTCCAGTAGTTCCTGAGATTAGCGCGTTCAAACAATCAAACAAACAAACTCTTCAACTATATATATTAGTATAGATTATTCTATTCAATTGAACAGGCATTATGTTAGGAAAATGCAGTCCACTGCGATATTCACCAATGTCCATTAATTACTCACCAACCAGTTATATGATATATATGATATTTGTAGTTGTTATGGCGTTTTGACATGAATTTCAAATACCAATAATAAAAGTACTGAAATAGAAGTTTTATTTTTATACTATATTAATACTTTTATTGTTATAGTATCTTTACATAGACTAGGCGAAATAACATGTTACACATACGAGTACGATACAAAACGGGTCAACTTACCTTAGTCCCTCTTTACGATACCTCGGTAAGAAATATGCGTGGTCTGTTCTACTCAGCCAGATACCACACGACGGTTCCTCTAAAAAGAAATTATATGCAAATTTGAGAGTGTAACAGTGCTCATTGATATTTGCTTCACCAACAATATAATTTTTTAAGTCCGTATTCATAAAATATGGTATTCAAAAGTTGAACTTGAAAAAACTGGTCGTTTTAAAAATTAAATTCACTTTTCCTTAAATGATAACCGGGACATGAAAAGAGTGGGTAGAAACTTTGCAGACTTATAATTTCCTTGTGCAGTTATCGCGAAAATTTTCGGCGACAGGAACCGAGGCAAGTTGCACTTGAAACCAGCTGACTTGTCTCAAATACGAGTGTAATTAATGTGATGAAAAATTTTATCGCCATCTCCAACGTTTTCCGTTGCTTTGAAACTTTTCTTTTTGAAAATATTCATCGCGACCTACAGGATCTTGTCTACGTCGTTTTCGCTTTTGAGTGATTTTATTCCATTTTAACATTCATAAATGCCAACAAAAACAATTTTTTAGATTTGTTTTTATTTTATTGTTGCATGTTTAAATGCCTAGTACCTTGTTGGCCGAGCCTTGCTCGGTAATTTAAAAAAAAAATAAAAAAGTCAGTTAAAAAAAAAGATAGGGTAGGAGGATCCTAGGTATTTTCATTTCTCGCGACCACCCGAATAAGCTACGCTGACTTGACAATTTATGGCAAGAATTGTGTATATAGATATATAAGATTAACTAATTTAAATATCAAAGATTTGATCATTGTGATTTTTGGTATATTGCAATGAAGTTAAAATGTACCGTCACTGTAAACTTAATGTCAGAAATACAAAAGCTAGGCGTTTTGAAATAGAAGAACTTCAACGGTTTGGGCTAATAACATAATATTCTAGAGTTAATTTTACTCAGTTCTAGAATTCATTGTTTTCATTGCATAGTGCGAGTTTTTTTAACATGCTCGATGCGTTAGCGCCAATTTGTATGACGCTGCAACAGCGACATCTAGTGATCGCTGTTCTAGCGCCATATAAATTGGCGTTACGTTAACGCGGTCGAGTAGGTTCAAAAACTAGCAGTTCGCTCACAGAAGAACACCACACAACTAACTATGGAAAAAATAACTAAAAAAGCTTTAGTATTAGTAAAAATGAGTTAGTCCGATAAACGTATGATATAAAAGCATGTAAGCTAAGTTACTAGGTGTATTACGATGTACGGGCTGCATGAATTACAGGCTATAATTTAGCCCCGCAACATTGACCACGTCTGCGGTCAGGCGATATTACGTACGCAGAGGGCGGCATTTATCTTCCCACTTAGGCCGTTCAGGTTGGCACGATTGATCGGGTCATGTCAAAATGATACGTTCATATAATAACTAACAAAATAAGCTATTTCTTATCATATTTGTTAAAAAATCTGGTTTGCTTTGTATTTATTCTTCGGTACTAAAGTTTATAAAAACTATAAAAAATTCTAAATAATTTCTACAAAAACCTAATGCTAAAAACAGATTCAATGCGTGCTATAATTGAAACTTAACTTGACTTAATCAGGCTATAAAGTAAATATCACCAAAAAAAATTACCTACCACTTTATACAATAAGTTTGAACAATCAAAATATATCGGACTCGAAATATAAATTTAAACCCACAAAGACCTTCGAGATACATCGAAGATCGCGTGATAAACTTAAATATATCAATTAGGCACATAAGTAATTATAGAAAAACTATTAATTAATTATTAATAGTACCCGCGACTTCGAAAATACATTTTTCATGTTCTCGAAAAAAACATGTTTTTTTTAAATTTTATACATTAGCCCGTTGTATCAGTAAAATTTCATCAATATTGATACAAGAAATAACCTAAGAAAGTGTAACAGATAGACTTTCGCATTTATAATATGAGTATGAATTTCTGCCTAGCTAGATTTCCCGAGAATCGTGACTCATAAAGGTCTTATATCACTCCATTCGCCTATCACGGTTTATACGAAATCCGAATAGCCTTTTATTATTACCTAAAGCTTAGTACCGTGTCAAATATTTAATTACAATAATAAACGGACCCTAGTTGAATACTAGGTCAATGAAGATGAATAGGTATTCATTGAATTGGACCACAGACGTACGACAATATTTGAATTATCGGTGCAATGTCTCGATCAATTCGCCCCGCTGACATATTGCATTCCCAAGCTGGTGCCAGTAATTTATTATATCTCTGTAGTCGTTTCCATATTGCCTGAATCGATCTATCTAATGCAAAGATGCACATCTACCTACACATTCACCTGAGGGAATATATGGTGTCTTGGTCAATTTAGGGAATGACTCTTCGCTTACGTATTTGTCTTTCAATAAATTTTGCTACGCTAAAGAATTTTCTTCGAACATTTCGTATGAAGTTAGGATTTTTATACAGCTTTGCTGATCCGCGTCACATCCTTCTGGATGTAGTGATGAAACTATACCGAATGAAATTATAAAAAGTATCAATATAAATAGATATAAGAATTGTGTTTGTGAATTGATGTATATCATAGACATACGAGAGGTCACAAAACGCTTGTGATACTTTTTTCGTGACTCAGCAGAGTTAGCAACTTATTCGATGGGTCTCGGCATTCCACAATAAAATTCCGCAATTCATACTAGAAATGTACAGAAATGTTTAAATTAAGTGTAAGAAATATGTTTATACGTAAAGCATATTAAAAAATTGAAGATTATTTGGATGATAAAATTGACCGTCGAGTTTCTATCTGGTTCTTCTCGGTAAAGCAACATTCCGAACCAGTTGCAGCTTCATTAATAATATCGATCCTTGAAGATTTTAAAGCGCTTGAAAGAGATTATTTGAATAAAGATTATTTTGATTTGATTTTATTTAAAATTATATTTTGACAAGAGCAGCCACCTATTTCCTTACAGGTTTTTCGCGTTAGCTTTCCGAACCAGCAGTTGAGTTGACGAATCAAACACTCTTGTTTAGAACTTTACTTGATTAAAGAATATTTTGAATAAAATTTGCTGTCTGATTAGAGTAGACCACCCCCATTTCTTACGAGGTGTTGTAAAAGGCGACTAAGGTAAGTCCACCCGTCGTGTGGTATCCGGCTGAATAAAATAGACCACCCTCATTTCTTACCGAGGTGACGTAAAAAGGGACTAAAGTAAGTTGACGTCAGGCAGAGGGCGGGTTATAAAACAACTAGCGAAATCTTGTAATAACATGTTTTAAACATATGATGAAAACTTATAAATTTAAACATTGACTTCGTTATATGAATATGGCCAAAGTAAGTGAAGTCTTTGTTTGAAACGCCTTCTCCATTCACCTATTATGAGGAGACAGTAATCTCTATATTTCATTAAAGTACGGACGATTTCTCACAAAGTTCACTAACTAATAAAAGTGATTAAATTCGAGTTTGTTACTTAAGTTCTTGATGTAGTTTTGAGAAGGTCGGACGTCGAACATAAATTATATTCCATTAGCTTTACGTCTATCTCTAGCTTTAAGATTTAGGTTTTGTCTATGAGAGTTACACTTAATCATCATCCTCCTGTCCTTATCCCACTCTAAGTGAGGTCGGCAAAAAATGTTATAAACATGTTGTCACATGATTTGGATATGTTTTTTACGACCGACCGCCTGCCAGACATTTACTTAATCATATTTTACGACGCCTCAGTATGAGGGTGGTCTTAGTCGCCTTTTACGACACCTCAGTAAGAGATGAAGGTGGTCTATTCTACTCAGCCGGATACCACACGGCGTAAAGAGAATTAAACTTAATCACAGTGAAAAATAGATTTACATGTATCATCATCACTACATATTATAAAACAAAGTCCATATTTCCGTATGTACGCATAAAACTTCAAAACTACGCAACCGATTTTGATGCGGTTTTTTTTAATAGATAGAGTGATTCAAAAGGAAGGTTTGTACGTATAATAACATTCAATACGAAGTAGAGAAATACTGTAATTTTGAGGTTTCTGTAAATAATTACATTTTTTTCCGCTTACATTGCAAACGCAGGCTAAACCGTACGAGATTTATCAAAATGATGTACTAAGTATTTGTACACCTTAAAAAGGTCTACAGAAAAGTCCGCGATGGTATATGTCTATCTCTTATGGATAACCCGCAATAGCAGTTTTTTTCATTTACTTTTTACGAAAAATGATGCCTTATGTTCAAAGCAATTTTTATACAATACAGCATTAATCCTTATCCAATTGAGTACCTTAAATAAATTGTTGATTTAATATAGATCAATATTGCCGTTTACAGCATGTAATTTAAGTGAACATTTTCGGAGATATTACAGATTTAAAATCCCGCGAGGAGGCCGCGCTTCGACCTATAAGCACCTCGAATTTAGCAGCGACAGGACCTGTCCTTCTTTCAAGTTTATATTGTCTAATGATAAAAAAGCTATGAATGTTGTATGTAAAGACATTGTCTAATCAATTGTAAAAATAAATAATATCACTACATAGTATAAAACAAAGTCGCATTGTCTGTCTGTCCCTATGTCCGTATATCCCTATGTATGCTTCAATCTTTAAAACTACACAACAGATATTGATGCGGTTTTTTTTAAAGGTAGAGTGATTCTAGAGGAAGGTTTGTACGTATAATAAAATTCAATACGTAGTAGAGAAATACTGTAATTTTTGAGGTTTCTGTAAATAATTACATTTTTTTCCGCTTACATTGCAAACGCAGGCTTAACCCTACGAGATTTATCAAAATGATGTACTAAGTATTTGTACACCTTGAAAAGGTCTACAGAAAAGTCCGCGATGGTATATGTCTATCTCTTATGAATAACCCACAATAGCATTTTTTGTCATTTACTTTTTACGAAAAATAATGCCTTATTTTTGAAGCAATTTTTATACACTACAGCATTAATCCTTATCCAATTAAGTACCTTAAATAAATTGTTGATTTAATATAGATCAATATCGCCGTTTACAGCATGTAATTTAAGTGAACATTTTCGGAGATATTACAGATTTAAAATGCCATGCGGAGGCCGCGCTTCACCCTATAGCACTTCGAATCCAGCAGCTATATCGTTCTTTCCAGAGTTTGTTTAACGACAAGGAAGCTGTGAATGTTGTATATAAAGACATTCTGTAATTAATTGTAAAAATTAAATACATAGGGAAAATGTAAAAGTAAATAAGTAAAAATATACTATATGAATTTAGATATTCCAAAGATAGCAGGAAATCTTCTTGGTATAGGGAAAGGAAATTGTTTTTCTCCAAATTTAACGCTTGCGGGCCACGGGCAGTAATGAATAAATCAAAACTACTGGATCGGTTTTAATCATTTTTTTACACTGAATGACATGGGATATATATTTTATACCTGTGCGAAGCAGGGGCAGGCCGCTAGTAATATTATAAAACTTGAAGTAAGTGCATTAGTAATTGATCATGTACTAGTAGTTGACCGTTTTGTATAAAATCTTAAATTATAAACGTTTTGTTTGTTGTAGCTAATAAAAAATATTAATTAATAATATTACATTTTAAATATAAATCAATGGGCTACATTTCAGAGCTTTTGGGTAGTTGTTAATGTATGGCGATACGTAATTACAAATTTATTTTTTAATAGCTAAAACAAACAAAACGCTTACTATTTAAAATTTCATACAAAACGGTCAACTTGTACTAGAAGTACAAGTTGACCGTTTTGTTGAAAAGTACATAGTAAATTACTAGTGCCTTTACCTTACAAGATTTTACTTTAATTATATGTATGTATTCCTGTTATATTATCAAGATATTACGCCTATTACATTATATCATTAATTGGACAAAGACGCAGATGATAATCCGCTTAATGCTTATCTGGTACATAACTAATTATTTATATATAAACTGAATTCAAAATCGTGTGACGTCCAAGATCTGTTACTAGACTGGACGTACATAGGTTGAAAAAAAAGGTCATGAAGCTTAAGATGGTTGTACTATCATTGCGTGGCATTTGCTATATTATTTCTTGTCAAAGTCTATTTCACAGTACCATTCTCGGCTGTATATGACCGTCAGTTCTCCACCACTCATTAGGGATTTTATTATGTCACGATAACCTTCTCCACCACGCTACGATGGCGGGGAAAGGGTAATGTTGTATATATAGCCCCTATGTACCCTGGGGAGCGAAACCTCTAGGTCAGGGCCTTTCTAAACAAGGGCCGCTCCCTCTGCTAATCGATGCATCAGGAGCACCAGATGCATTGACCACCTTGGGGAACTAAGTTCAGCGAGCGTCCGAAAAACCCCGTTTGGATCGCTCGGAGCTCACTGTTAGGGCGGCAAGCGACGGATTTTAACAAGTCGTCTGTGCCCCGCTCTTCTGCGGCGAATCGCACCCAAGGACTCAACTTCCCGGGTCCGCTCCGACGCCTTATTTCATGACATAACACCATTTATTAGGGATATAATAATTCCATTTGAGATCAAATAACTTAAACTAAACTACACATTGAAATCGAATCAAAATCTTTATTCTAAACTTAAAGAAATAAAGGTGAAAAAAACCGGATATAAAATTTATGTTGTAGAATCTCCAAGGTATACATTAGCTTTTGCGCGAAGAGGAAGTTACGTTCTCTGTTCGTAGGTCGTGATTTTGCACAACACCCATTAGTATTATGAGAATTCTTCAGACCACCATTATACTTTTTTCAGCCAAGGTGTTCATCATAGGACTCAACTTTTAGGGCCAAATTTTGCGATGCTGATAAAGATCTTCTATGCTTCTATGATTTTTCCTTCTTTTTCTTTTCTCGTGTTTACCTTCTCTATTCTCTCTCGCATCTTTTCACTCACGCAGTACTTTCATATATGTGTGGTCTTATAGCACATTATCGATATTTAGAGTTTTCAATTTCAATTCAAAAGTCAATTTAAAGTTCAGAATTAGCCAAAAATAATACGCACAGCACAAAGCCCTTAGACGCGAATCAAAACAAAACCTTTTACTTGTGAGGCAAGTAACAACAAAATGTATTTAAACACATCCTTGATTATCTAGTTTAAACTAAGTTAATGAACACAGGGTCGCTGTCAATTTTGAAGTCTTGTATAGTTTAGTCGTATTGCGAACTCCAAAACTTGCTCCGTTAGCCAATTTGTAGAATCTTCGAAGGTTCTTGATATTGGCTCATGTTTATTAGTGCTTATTGAGTATAATTTAACTAGAATAGTACATGTTATTAAGCTTAATTAATAAGCTCTTTAAATAAAGTCTTAAAAGCTGTGATAGCATAGCAGTAACACTGTGCGACTGTTTCGAGGTCGTCAGGGGTTCAAACCCCGGGCAGGCACTGATGAGTTTTACTATTAAAACTTATGAGTCTAATTGATAATTGCAATTTATCACACGCTTTTCGTTGAAGGAAAACATTGTGAGATAACCTACATATATCTAGAGAATTTTGGGTATATGTGTAACCTCCCAATCCGCATTGAAGCAGTGTGGTAGGTCTTAGCTCCAATCATTCTTTCCAAAAACGGAGAGAGAAGGCCTTTACCCAGCATTGGGACAGTAACAGGCCGTTACTTAACTTTTACTTTAATAAGCTCTTTAAAAATTGATAATGTATAGATACTCGAATCTTTGGATGAAACCGGCTAGTAATGCCCTTGCCCATGAGCTCTTTATGCGGCGTTATCGCAGCAAAAACTGGGAAAAGCTCATGATGCTATTACAACTTTTGAACCCACAATCTATTTCAACACAAACCATTAATCCTATGTGTGTTTTTGCAAATATCAACTAGATAGATTAATATACTAAAATACATATTATTTTATTTTATTTGGCAAACAAACAGTACAAATTAAACGATCATCTTCCTGTCCTTATCCCACTTTAAGTGTGGTCGGCACAACATATTATTAACATGTTGTCACATGATTTACTACATATTTTACGACCGGCCGCTTGCCTGACATCAGATTTAACTTAGTCGTATTTTACGACATCTTGGTAAGAAATGAGGGTGGTCTATTCTACTCAGCCGGATACCACACGGCGGCTAAACTTATATTAGTCGCCTTATACGATCGCCGTATAAGGCGCCGATCGCCGATCGCCTCGGTAAGATAAGCCGGTTGTCTATGCTACTCAGCCGGATACTACACGTCGGGTTGACTTACCTTATTCGCTTTTTACGACACCTCGGCAAGATATGTGGGTGGTCTATTCTACTCAACGGGATATCACACAACAATCTATTACTACACAAAACATTAATCCCATGTTTGTTTTTGAAAATATCAACTAGATAGATTAATATACTAAAATACATATTAAAAATTGTATTTTACATTGAGATATATATTATTGAATAGGTGATTATTTATTAAATTTGATCCGCCGATATAACTGAAGAGCAGATGAACATAAGCCGTATAATGTGATAAAAACAACATCAACCGCCATTCAAATAATGGCTTTGTCAGTCGTAACGAAATAAAAAGGTTTCACTGCATAACATAAACAAGGTTTTATCAGCTGGCCGTTAAAAGTAAGTGGCGAAATATATCCTGAAACTACAAAGCCGCGTTAACTGAAACAACGACGTCAAAATGTTAGGAAATATAAAACATTGTATGTTACCCGCAAAATAATTATAATCCTCCTGTTTTCAACACCGGTGTCCATAAACATATCATGAAGTTATTTGTTCAAAGTGCCAGTTGCAATATGTATACTGCAAATTTTTTGATTCATACACAGTATACTTAAAGCCTTTTTCAAAGCTCTTTCGGTCTAACCGTAAAAGGAAAGTAAATGAAAGTGTATTTACCTGTCTCTTACAGAAGTTACAAAAGAATTATTTTTTCGACAAGTCACCACACGTATCATACAATGTTACCAACACTAACACTCCACACAAGCACTACACACACTCACTACCACAATCTCTTCGATCGTTTCGCCCCGGAATCGAAGCTTCATCAGGAGGATAAATCAATAAATGTAGGTATGTGAATGTTGCCTGCTTCATACACTTAGCATTACATGGATTCTCTCAGAAAATGCGGATTACAGCAAAATAATTCTATTGTAACTTCTGTACTATGGAATTCCGCAAAGTAACGCCTGTTTCTATATATTATCTGTCTCTTTTTATATGAAATTATACAAAAGAAATAATGACTAATTACTGGGATAATTATATCCCAGTAATAATTTACCAGTAATAATATATAATAATTTACTGGGATACCTATGTAAATAGAAATAACAAATGCACTGTCAACTGTCATAACAATTATCTTATCTAAAAAAAGCGAGAAAAAAAAGTAAAAAATAAACATCGAAAAGAAGGTTATTAAGAAGTCGATTATAATAGTAAAATAGGTAATCGATTTATATAAAAATCTATTCTTTTTCACACCCCTAATATCTACATGTGTTTAAGTTGTAAACCGTACATCATTTTTAGCTGCCCATGTCTACATAGTTACTAAAAAAAACATTTATGTTACGACTCATTTCATTTAGATATAAAATGTAAACCGGGACGTGTCAAGTGTGGCTGACAAGCTGAGAGACATGTCTGAGCTTGTTACAAAGCCAAGTGCAGAATACGAGCACGTCCGTTATTACATTGGATTTAACGAATATTTAGTACATTTTTTAGCCATATACTTTGCCATTTAATATATTCTTTCAATGAAAGTAATGATCATAATGTTTTATTATGAATGCAAAATTTATGTTATGCTAAATGTAGCTGTAGTGGTTTTTTTTCGAATTGACTGTATGCTGTTAGCCCTAACGGCTTTTACAGCGTCACCGGGCGGGACGGCCGAGCGCAGAACCATTGTCGAGGTTGCGAAATGCGGAGAGTAGAGCGCAGAAACTCTTCTAGCGTTGGGGAACGTCGTCCTAAGGGTGCCTCGTGTGAGGCCGGACCACGGCTTAAGGCGACGTGTAGTGGAGGGCTGATGGTATGACTTTGATTAGTCAATACGACGACGGAAGTGTGGCAAGAAGTAGTATAGTAGTTTTTATACCTTGTATGAGCAGGATTCGTTAAACGCATGCAATATAAATATGTGATAAAATTATAATAAACAAAATAAAAATAATATTATAATTTAAATAATTTTTACCAAAAAGAAGCAATACCATTTGATGATTTTATTCCATTTGCTAGTATGCAATATGGCGAATTTCAGTATGGCCAATTTAATTTTGTTACTAAATAATTTATAAAAGTTATTTTAATAAAGTAAAGTTATTTTATCCGCGATGAAGTAAAACAGAAAATATATATAATGTTAAATGTAGAGTGGACAATCCGTTTTCATAACTGATACCCGCAGGATTCGTAAAAACACATGCACAAACCTCCACTGCCGCCACCACAATAATCAAGCACTACATACGTTCACTATCACAAACTCAAAAATCGTATCGCCCCGCACGAAAACGGATTCTCCACTCTACATTTATATATATATTTTCATATATAAATCTATATATTTTCTATTTTACTTTATCGCGAATTATAGCAAAATAATTCTATTATTACTTTTGTAATTTCGTTACTCTTGTCGGAACTAGTCAAAGGCAATAAAGTAATTAATAATTGTTCAAAAATTTTATTCTTGGTTTCTAACAAAATGAGAGAAATTACTACAGTTTTTGAAACACAGTTAAATACGAAAACTGGAACATGTCAAGTAGAGTTGACATGTCAGGAGACACATCTAAACCTAGAGCCATTAGCCTGAAACTTACGTAATAATGAGTTTAACTTTTCAAAACTTTAAATTATTAATTTCTTGCAATAATATATTAAATATATTTTAATTTTTGAAATTTTAATCAGTAGCACAAACCGCGCAGCCAGTATATATGATAGTTATCAAATATCAGAAAGCTATTTTCTTCCGACAAAACTTTAGTATAAATACCTGATTGACCGATAGATTCTAAAAACACGAAATACAAAAGAGGTCGTCCAAACACGTTTTCCTCCTGTAAATAAATATAAAATAATTCTATTTATTTCGTATTATCTTCTTGTCTCTGTCTTGTCATTTTTTTATTCACCGACATGTGGGTAGCAATGAAAACGCCACTCGCCGATCGGGTCGTTTGTCGCCGTGCGAGTGTCTACGTGAGCGCGGAACCTTCGCTAATGGCCGCTCGATCGCTATAAATAATTCGAATTCATTATAAAACATTAAATAATTCGTCTAGGACTTGCAATCTAAAGTGCAGTGCCTAAATTTAAAGTGTTGTGTCGAGTTTCTGACTCGTAATAGTGTTACTGTTCGTTCGAGTAATAATCCCCTGGCGTCACAAGAAACGGCCAGCCGCTGGCGCATATTGAGGTCTTCGAACCTTCCAGTGCATGGTGGTAGTACAAAGGCATCGAAAGGTGGGTGGTGCTAAATTGTTACTACGTATCGGTAATAAATTACGCATTGGCCACAAAGATAGAAATTAGTTAACTCTCTGAACCCCCCTATACAGTCCACTTAAATTACCAACCAGCGACCTAGGGTCCAGGGACCAGGTTCCTTTTAATTAGGGAACATTTCCCTCCACCTCCTACGAATGCCGCACGCCAAGAGAGAATGACGTCAGCCGTTGTCTTATATAGACTGTCACAGCTCAGAAATCTGGATTCCTAACAATATTATATATTCGAAGCACAATTTAAAAACGAATCCATAATCGCAGCTTTCAGCATTTCGATATTTAAGGTAATAAAAAAGTGTCATTTCAGATTCATAATCGAAGCGCGGCGTTAGAAAAATATTATTGTAAGAACCCTTAATCCATTTATATTCCTGACAAGGCAGAGATATTTACATGAATTTGATTCTTCGACATAATATTTTCATTTAAATACCTCATATGTTAAGTAAACATATTGAAATTTAACCGTCAAAGAAATTTACATTTAATTCTGTGTTACAAGTCCATTCATGTTCGAGGTAAGTAAAAGAGTTTTCCAAAATAATCAAAACTACTGCTAATTATTAAGAAAAGAAAATTTATTTTTAATTTTAAGTTCCCGCTGCGATAACGTCGTGTAAAGAGCTCATGAATAAGTGCCCCGGATGGATTCGAAACTAGTCGGGCTGACCCGATAGAATAATACGTGAGTGTAGCCGGTTCTATACATTAACTACAAAGATAATAGAGTTTTACCCTTCTTGTTTTTCAACCGATGGATGTCCACTGCTGGACATTGGTCACGGAATTCTACAATCTTCTTATTGTGCTGCTTGGATCCAACGGCTTCCCGCTACCTTTTTAAGGTCGTCAGTCTACCTCATGGATCTACTAACGCTGGATTTCCCTTGTAGGGTCGCCATTCCAACCTTTAGATCCCAACGCCCATCGGTTCTCCGCACTAGTTTTTACCTATTAGGATATTATTTGAGAACTTTCGGTTAGTGAAAAGTCTGATTATAAGCACAGTTATTTTAAACTGCTGTAATGGCAAAGGTAAAATTGATTGCGGAATTTTATTATAGAATCTTATACCCAAACCCACAAACGAATTTCGTACCTTTGCAAGGCGCAAAACAGAAGCCGCAAGCTTATGTCGGTTCCTACTTTGTCTATTATATACATCACCTATCTTTCTATAATTCTTCATATTTTTATGTACAAAAATTAAATTACTTAAAATGTACTGTGAAGCAAATGTAATGTTAAATTTCTCAAAGGTATTAAAGTGATTGATAACGCAGTGAAGTTTTTCGACTTATCTTAATCAATCAGAATGTAAATATCTTCAGTGAAAACTTTAGTTGTTTCAGATTAAATGAGTTTGAATCTATTTGCAAAGGTGAAGGACAATATGCCAAAAATGACTAAATAATTTTATTATTCTTACCTGATAGGTATATTGTAGCAGTTTTTCAGTGCCTGAAAGCGGAAATAAAATGATATTTTTTTTAACCTATTTAAATAACTTATCGCCCCCAAATCCCCTTAATACAAAGTTTCATGAAAATCATTGGAGCCGTTTTTGAAATTCAGATTATATATATAGACGTATACAAGATAATCTCAAAAGTAATTATGAAATTATTAATTAATCGCGGATTATAGCAAAATAATTTTATTATTACTTTTGTGTTATTTAGGATTACATTATTTAAACTACAATGTTTAGTTTAAATAATGTAATCCTAAATGGCTTATGTTAAAATTTCTATATTAAAAGTTAAATAGTCATAATAAACTGTGGATTTTTACAATTAAATAATTAAATATATTATAGATCCCCACAAAGTAACGCCTATTTGTAATAATTATTTAAGATTAGCTCATATAAATATCAAAGATTTTTGTTTTATTTACAACAAAAATTTATAAGTTACCTATATCTATCTTAAATTACTTACACGCTAGGACTATACAAATCATGCCAAGAATGTACCAAGAATGCTGGCAGCGTTTCCGCGCTGAATCGCTAAGCTGATTCTTTGTGCGAAAAAGGAGCCAGCTCTCTTGTCACCTGAAGAAGAATTAACCGAGGTATTAAAACAGATTTTTTTTACTGTATTATTTACTTTGATTTTATAATAGGCGTTTTAAATATTGGAATTACAATGTGGTTACTTTGTTACGTATTCAGGCATGTTCTTAATTTTACGGCTGCACTTGACATGTTCCAGTTTATCACGATATATTTGCACATTCGAAAATATGTTACTGCAGTATTATTTAATATCAAAATCTGAATCTTTAACCAATGCTTACACGTGATACATTTAGGAGTTGAATCATAGAGTTATTATACTAGAGTAGGAAAATCACAGACAGACCTGTAAGCGAGTGTTGCATTAAACATTAAGAGAGGAAAGATTCTCTTAACTTAACTTTATCAAATCACACATAAAAAAAGAAAGATAATGACTCATTTGTTTTAATAGGGCTCATTTTAGGCTGGCTAACCTTTACAAATATAATAACTCTAAGTTAAACACACGGTATTCGATCGCGTCAACTTAAATGTCTAAATACCCTTAATTACGTATTATGTGTTTTTCCTGTTCCTGATTCATCCGGGCAACCAGAGTTGTTTATTGAATATATTATCCCGGTGTGTAAAATTTTATTGTGCCAAATTTCATCAATATTGGTTTAATGTATTACCCGTGAAAGCATAACAGACGGACAGACTTTCGCATATTATAATATTAGTACGGATCTTGTTGTCTCTGTCTATACAACAACTAATTTAAATTCTTAAAGCAATAAATTACCGACAACAAATATCTTCTGACAGATATTTATAGCGTACTCTGTTAAAGCAAACTTAGGCTAAAACAGGTTCGAACAGGCTCAGACTTGTTACTTTGTATGACAGCTACGCGTGACAAAACCCAGTTTGTACCGATATATTGCCTTTTCAAAGTAGTTTCATAATTTAATTAAAATTTAAAATTGGTATAGATATAACCTTTTAACAATGTGAATGTAATTGTATAGCAAAACGTGGCAAATTCGTTAATACAAAATCCGAATACTTTCTTAAGTGAAACTAATTCGTTAACCTTGCTTAAGTAGAGCATATAACAAAAATACTTAACTTTTTGTTAACGCACACTATATACAATAACACGATATAATAGGAATACTACAATTCCGTTCCAAGATGCACTTCTCTTGAATGACGAACAAAGACTGAATGTCACTGAAACGTTTTATCAATAGGAAGACTCAACCGGAAACAACACGTCACAGTGTTGGTACCATTTTAATCAAAAAGGGTGCGATACTCTTGTTTCATGACTGTGTTGCTATAAAATACAAAGCGGAAGTCAATGGCGACAACATTTTCGTGAAAACTATAGATTAGAGAAGCAAAAAATTATGTCAGTTATTGCCATACCTATCAAGTGTAAATTTAACCATTTTTGAACAAATAATCACCAATTAATAGCACATACATAGGATAGACAAGATACATAGGATAGAAGCGATAAAATAGCTGTATAAAATATTTATTTTTTGTTTTTGTATTGTGTATACTATAATTTTGTGATGTACAATAAAGTATATAAATAAATATATACCACAAACACTCACTCATCCACACAAATACACAAAATTCACGTACACACCATACGCATTACAGCTTAAAGCACATAGAGCTTAATATTATTTTATACTTTGTTTATACGCGTTTTAAGTACGTATGACGATGGAAGGCACTACTACTTTAAAATATTATAAATCGATTTTTTTCTGACTATTTGATAAGTTGCCTTTTTTATTATTAATAATTAATTACAATAAACGCTCATTAAAGCGGACAGCTACCAAGAAATAATAACAGATGTGCTTTATATGAAATTTGATTAAAATGTATAGTTTGTTTACATTGGGTTTATCCAACAATGCGTAACTTATCTTACAAAACGAGAAAAGTATAAAAAAGAAAAAGAGCATAATAAAAATAATCTTTTTTTTATCGATTTTTGATGAATAAATAATCGATAATTAAAAATCGATTATTTTTCACATCCTTAGTACATACTTGTTCAAACAACGTATTTAATTTCTGAGGTTTGGTTTTCTTGCTTGATATATTGTTAAGGTACTGATTTCCGATTGCATTTCGTATTGTAAACAATGTTCATGTTTCTACGTTCAACGAATTTTTTATAATTCTGCATATTTTATGCACTAAAATTAAATTATTAAAAATATACTGTGCAACAAAAGAATACCTATTTCTTTAAACTTCTCTTGCTAGAATCACGGCAAAATACCTATAAGTTTTCCCATATCATTCTAATATTCACGTTTATCATCCTCCTGCCCTTATCCCACCCTAAGTAGGGTCAATGTTGTTACATGATTTGGCTGCGTTTTTACGACCGGCCGCCTGCCTGACGTCAACTTACCTTGGGCGCCTTTTACGACACCTCGGTAAGAAATGAGGTTGGTCTATTCTACTCATCCGGATTCTACACGGCGGGTCGTCTTACCTTAGTCGCCTTTTACGACACCTCAGTAAGAAATGAGGGTGGACTATTCTATTCAGCCGGATACCACACGGCATAACATTCTAATATTCAAGTTATTTAATAACTAAACAACACAAGTTCTACGAGTATCATAACATTTAATGAGTGTAATAATTATGTACTACGAATTAGCATATCCGATACCGCAGCATGATAAAATAATGATATGATCCGTATTAGATTAAGCTGTGTATGGCGTTGAATAATTTATACGCCGTAACGGTAATATAAATCAATACATAATCGAAAGTGTATATAACCTTAGAAAGCTCCAGGAAAACATTATGTTCATAAACGATTTTAAAAGCAGTTGCAGAGCAGTATTATAAATGAAGTGACTACTAAAGTAGGTAATAATAAATTGATTTTGCTATAATCCGCGACGAAATTCATCTCGCGGATTATAGCAAAATAAATTTATTATTACTTTTGTATTATGGTTCTACGCAAAGTAACGCCTAATTCTATAAATTATAAGAAGTAACTACATTAAACTATTAGTGACAGCGAAGTGTAAATTAGTGACAGCAATAAATTTATTTATTTTAGTATAAAAATTATTTATTTCCCCCTTGTGATATTCGGCTTAATAGAATAGACCAACTTCGTTTTTATCGAAATATCGTAAAAGGTGACTAAGGTAAGTTGACTTGCCGTGTGATATCCGGCTGAGTAGAATAGACCACCCTCTTTCTTACCAAGGCGTCCCAAAAGGCGACTAAGCTAAGTTGATGTTAGGCAGGCGGCTGGTCGTAAAATACATAGCCAAATCATGAGACAACATGTATATATGTTGTACCGACCCCACTTATAGTGGGATAAGGGCAGGAGAATGATGACTCAACATACTTTAATCATAAAATATAAGTAAGTAAGTAGCGGCCTGTTACTCTCCCACTGCTGGGAATAGGCCCCTTCTCTCTGTTTTTTGGAGAGAGGATTGGAGCTAAGACCTACCACGCTGCTCCAATGCAGATTGATAGGTTACACATATCTCCAGAATTCTCTAGTGATATATAGGTTTCCTCACGATGTTTTCCTTCACTGAAAAGCGTGTGATAAATTGCAAGTATAAATTAGACACATAAGTTTTAACAGAAAAACTCATTGGTGTCTGACGGATTTGAACTCGTGACCTTCACGAAGAGTCGCACGGTGTTACCGCTGGGCTATCACAGCTTATCATAATAAATCATAAAATATCATATATACAGTCATGTATATAGTCCATTCACTTACAATCATCATCATCATCATCATCATCTTCCTGTCCTTACCCCACTCTAAGTGGGGTCGGTACAACATGCCTTAAACATGTTGTCACACGATTTGTCTATGTTTTCCACGACCAGCTTCCTGCCTGACGTCAACTTATCATGTCGTATTTTAAGAGACCTCGATAAGAAAGAGGGTGGTCTATTCTACTTAACCGGATACCACACGGTGAGTCAACTTACCTTAGTCGTCTTTTACGACACCTCGGTAAGAAATGAGGTTGGTCTATACTACTCAGCCGGATACCACACTGCGGGTCGACTTACCTTAGTCGCCTTATACGACATCTCGGTAAGAAAATGAGGGTGGTACTATTCTATTCAGCCGGATACCACACGGCGTAGCCCATTCACTTACAATAATGTCATATATTTTCAGTTTGTTCACCTGCTACATAAATGGGTTAGCATCATTAAGTGAGCTAATACATCACTGTCAGCAAGTAGCATCGGTGTGATGGATAGTAGTACAAAGTCCGTTTCCCCAAGAGTGTACTTCTTTTCGAGTGCCACTTTAACTAGTTACCAAGAATATTACTAAACTTACGTGATTTAAATAATAATAATCTTTTATTAGACACCTCATTTTAATATCAATTGACACTACCCTCTGTACTATGTAAACCCTGTATGACAGAAGGTAGTTCCTTCCATTATTACAATGATATTCCGTTTTTGTCTGTTTGTATGCAAGATAATGTGTAATGAATAAAGTAGTTCGTTAGTGAGTACAGGTGTATATGTTGTGTGTGTGTGTGTGTGTGTGTGTGTGTGCATGTGTGTGTGTGAATAATAAATATAATAAAAATATTATTTGCAGGCTTCTGGACGTGGCTTAATTATTTTCTTTATTTATTCTCTATATTCGCCGTCCGGCTGAATTGAATAGACCAATCTCATTTCTTACCGAGTTGTCGTAAAAGGCAAGTAAAGTAAATTGACCCGCCGTGTGGTATCCGGTTTAGAAGAATAAACTCTTTCTAACCGAGGTGTCGTAAAATGAGTTGTAAGGTAAGCTGACGGCCGGTCGTAAAAATGCAGCCAAATCATGTTTATAACATGTTGTGCCGACCCCACTTAGAATGGGATAAGGGCAGGAGGATGATTATTTATTCTCTTTATTGTATAATACATACAAGATAACATTAGAGAAGAAGAAACAAAATAGCACATGTACAAAAGCCGACTCATCCCCTAAAAGGATCTCTTCCATCCAACTTTTGAGTAACAGAATGAAAATACAAGTGAAATGCGGGTAATATTGAAAGATAATAATGAAAAACTAAGTACCTAATAAAAATAACATAAGAGATAACATGAATAGTGCTTATATATTCTATGTATAAAATAATTTTATTATAACTTTTGTGCTATAAAATTCCGCAAAGTAACCCCTACTCCTATAAATAATAAAAAAATGAGATTATTTCAAGTCGAATTATGTAATGCCAGAGTTAGAAGGCGACTACAAAAGCAAACGCGTTGCGTTATTAGTCTGCTAAGTGAATCAAGCTAAATATTAATTAAATAATATACTTAATTTACGATAATTTTTCATTATAAGTGTCCAGAGACCATCATGTAAATGAATAGTCGTACAATTTGCATATTGCAGATTAAAGTCGTTGAAATACTGTGTTTAAATAATAACCAGATATCACATTCAAAACAGCAATAGTGTGCATACTTTTGAATTTAAACTATCGTGAGTGTTATTCATAATTAATGTATAGAATCCGGCTATACTCTGAGCTCTATCTTTCCTTCTTATTCAGTTCCGCCGCGATAACGCCGCATAAAGAGCTCATGAATAAGAGTCCCGTATGGGCTTGAAACTAGTCGGGCTCATCCGACAAAATAAGACGTGTGTATAGCCAGATTCTATACATTAATTAGTGTGCACACTCCTTGATAAACACTGAATTTGACTAATTTATAGAATTAGGCGTTACTTTGCGGAGATCCATAATACAAAAGTAATAATAAAATTATTTTGCTATAATCCGCGATAAATCATTCATGATCAATATTCATCGCGGATTATAGCAAAATAATTTTATTATTACTTTTGTACTGAATTTGACCCTTGATTTGGTCATGGTAGTGAATATTTGCTGTACTTGTGTATTGGTGGTTGGTGCATGAGCTTTACGTATCCTACATGTATCAGATTCAACGACAGATAGAACACTCTACATTTAGCATGAGGTACATAAAATAAGCGATGTCAGGAATTGCATTTATGATTTTATCGATCTCACTTAGAAAAGGCTACCAAATGATACATCAACAATAGATAACAGGCCAAACAAGTAACAACAATAAATAACAACAGGTTAAGTTAATAATTTGGATAATTTATAGAATTAGGCGTTACTTTGCGGAGATCCATAATACAAAAGTAATAATAAAATTATTTTGCTATAATCCGCGATGAAGTAAAATAGAAAATATATATAATGCTAAATGTAGAGTGGACAATCGCTTTACCTACCTTATACATATATTAATCATCATCTTCCTGCTCTTATCCCACTGTAAATGGGGTCGGCACAACATGTTATAAACATGTTGTTACATGATTTGGCTACGTATTTTACGACCGGCCGCCTTTTACGACACCTCATTAAGAAAGAGGGTGGTCTATTCTACTAAACCGAATACCACACGGTGAGTAAACTTTCCTTAGTCGCATTTTACGACACTTCGGTAAGAAATGAGGTTGGTCTATTCTACTCAGTCGGATACCAAACGGCGGGTCGACTTATCTTAGTCGCCTTTTACGACACCTTGGTAAGAAATGATAGTGGCACTATTCTATTCAGCCGGATACCACACGGCGTAATATTTTATTACCCTTAATATAATATTAGGGATTATTATTTATTACCCTTAATAAAATATTATATTCCTTATATATTATAAGGAATATAATATTTTTATTACCCTTGAAAATTTTATATGTATAGCGTAAATTTTATCGGGGCGATTGCCACCTGTGAAATAATGATACAACGTAAGATTTCTCAACCAATCTCTTTTAGGTGGCGACATTCATGAAAATACACTTTAGGGAATAAACACATCACTCTACAATCCATCAATCGGGCACAACTTGCGCTGTCAGTGATGAACGAGTGTTAACTAACTTTATTATAAATCTTGTTTACCTGGTGATAAAATAGCAATTAATTCCTATTTGATTAAAAAGTCTCACCTACCTTTGAAAAAGTTAAAATATATTTGGGAACTGAGTTCATGCTCCAGGCAGGCATTTATTAGTTGTCTATAAGCACTAATCACTCCTTCTTATCTCTGGATAATTCCTGGTATGAAAGTAATGATTTTTTTACTATAATCGGCGTTTGTTAAGAAAATCCATATAATTCTTATTTTAGGAAGCAAAACCGTTCTCATACCTTATACATGCAGGATTAGTTACCGCACATATCACAAAAGACAACACATTACACAGGCACAACACATTCACTAAGAAAACCACAACGATTGTTTCGCCCCGTAACTTAAGCATCATCAGAAGATAGGATTTAGTTGTTAAATTGTTAATTTTAGTAACTGTAAATTGTAATTGAAGGATCCTGTAAACGGATTATATACATAAAGAATAATCGATTAATAGGCTTTACGACAAAATCTCAAAGCGACACATTATCCTAAACTTCCAACTTCAGTTTGTTACACGTGTTTAGAGGCAAAATCAATGGCGGGGGCTATACTTATTGTATATAATACTGTCTGTCCGGATGATGCATGGTGATCTATCATAACTTTTGTACTATGGAATTCCGAAAAAAATGCCTACTTATATTAATTATTTAATATATTCTGCTGTGACAATCCTTTATTCTAATAGAAGAGTATAAGTATTTATCGAGGAGTGGAATCGTAACTAACTGTTACTTTAAAAACATGCAAAAAGCATCCAAATTTTCAGAGCGATACACAGACTAGACAGATCATCTGTCTATATTCTCATGACAATTTTCATCAATTGCAGCTATCATGCGTAGAAGGTATCAATTCCGTCTTACTCCAAATTTTAAAACATATTTTAATATTAATATTAAATTATAATAGTCATACAATACAGTTCTTTCCTTCACTTCTCGAAAATTTAATTAAATTTGCCTGTTATATTAACTTGTTAAGCACCACTCCTCTAACAAAGTCGTTCCTGTCAATTACGTGGAAATTAAATCTTCATTTGTCATGAATAACATAAAATTAAGATAAAGTCTTAATTGTAAATAAAGTTTAAGTGAGATAATTGCTGTAAATGTATTTTTTTAATCAAGCGCCCTTGAGTTTTTTTACTATCGGCAAATGAATATAATTTTGTTGGTACTTAAATTTAATTATGTTGATAGTTGGTGGTAAATCATATCAAATTATAAATCCATAATAAATCAAAAGTCATCATACGAATCGAATAATCATAAAATTTAAATTTTTGTTAACCATATAAACTTAGCGACAACATGGCCGCCAAAAATAATTGGCGGGAAACGTGACGATGTGCGCTCTGTTAATTTGTTGATGAAAGCTATTTGCTTTACCCGAGCTTAATAGCTGGTTTGTTTAAATAGTTTCCATGTCAACATATATATATATATATATCTTGAAATTTAAAAATACTTAGCCAAATCATGTGACAACATGTTTATAACATGCTGTGAGTGTGATAAGGAGGAGAATGATGAATAATATATCTGAGCAAAGGGTTATAGCAAACTACTTTTTTATAGATCAGTTCTCTACAATTAAAATAACATAATTATAATAACAGAATAATAATAAATCAGGATGTTAAATAAGAGTTAAACATTTGTCATACTTATTTCAATGCGTACGTACATTAAAATGTCGTTAGTATTTATAGCAGAAATAAAATAGGCTTTAAATATAATACTGGTCACATTAGGAGATATCAAAAACTCATTACACTATGCAACGTACTTTAATTCTTGTTTCTTGACAATGCCATGTTCTGGACATTAACTGAATTTATAAGCAACATGAAGCAAATGCCCGAGTAAAGTAACAGTCTGATACTAATACAAAGGCTTCCTCTTTTGAAAGATTTTATACTTCCTCTTTTCTTTTTCTTTGGGTAGGAGAATTAGAACGTAAATCAAAACGCTGTTCCTATGTTCATTGGCATATCGACGAAATTGTGGAAGGAATATTGATTGCACATATCGCTGGAATTCTCTTTAGTTAAACATCTCGGACAGGTGTTACTTAGTTTTCCGTTGCAATAAAAGTGCATGGTGGATCGAAAATACTATAAGAAAAGAAGGGAGTAAAAAGCTTATGATTAAAGGCCCCAAATAGACTTAAAGCTAGTCGGACTCACCCGATAGAATATGAGTATAAACGGTTTCTATACATTGACTATGAAAACCACTCACGATAGTCTGAATTCAGAATGTGGTATCCGGCTGAGTACAATAGACCACCATCATTTCTTATCGAGGTTTCGTAAAAGGTGACTAAGATAAGTTGTAAGAACGGGTTTATAACATATTGTGCCGACCCCATTTGGAGTGGGATAATAAGGGCAGGAGAATGATGAATAATGATGATAGTCTGAGTTCAGAAATATGAATTAACCAAAAAGTCTTCATAAAAAACTAATGGATGTCTATCAGCTTGGTCAGGGCCCGTTGGACCCACGTTCCCTTAATGGGTGATGTTACCGTTTGGCAGTCATGGCTTATCGTAATAGAAGCTGGAAAATACAATTATTTACTACCTTTCCATATAATTAATTATTAGTTAATTTAATGCCTGCGCTTGTCGGCGATGATTGTTGATAAAGTAATCGTCTCGGGCAAACATACTTGGTTCGCCAAGGACGTTACAAGAAGCCTGGAGGAACCTAGACAGGGTTCTCGGCTTCTGAAAGGAGCTTGGCTGGCTGAAATAACCAGCCCCCTCACCATCACGCACAATGATCGCCTTACAGAAGAAGAATAATGTAATCGTCTATAATCGACACGATCATCGTGCAAGTGTCCACACGATCATCCGTATTATCATACGATACATACTATCATACGTAGCGACTAGCAATTCCTTTTAATTCGTGTCCGTAAACCGAGAATTCACGGGTTGTAGGCAATCATAGACGATTATTGGCGAGTACAGCTGAGTGTATCCATTACATGATCATACTTGCACTTAGTCGTTTGTAATCGCCGATACCCATAAACCCATAAACTTCATTATCACATCCTCCTGCCCTTATCCGATTTTGAGTCGAGTCAGCACAACATGTTATAAACATGTTGTTACATGATTTGACTGCGTTTTTACGACCGGCCGCCTGCATGACGTTAACTTACCTTAGTCGGATTTTACGACACCTCGGTAAGAAAGAGGGTGGTCTACTCTACTAAACCGGATACCACACGGTGGGTCAATTTACCTTAGTCGCTTTTACAACACTTCGGTAAGAAATGAGATTGGTCTATTCTACTCAGCCGGATACCACACGGCGGGTCGTCTTACCTTAGTCACCTTTTACGATACCTCGGTAAGAAATGAGGGTGGTACTATTTTATTCAGCCGTATACCACGTAAACCCATAAACTTATGAATCGAAATGGAATGAAATTTAAATTCCCTCGAACCTCCTTTGAAATTCAAACGATATTCTACTTTATCAGCTCATTCCTGCTTCTAACAAACTGAACATGCAAAGTCGGTTCCTTTTCGAGAGATACAGTAACAAAATGAAATAAACAAAACCGAAATGCACAGATAAATTAGTCTAGTTCACAACGAACGTGTATCGATGTTGTCGTTGGCAAAGACAAATCGCTTTTGTTTCTCGGAATATCCTTTGTAATTTTAAATTTTATTAATGCACTAGTAGCATCCCGGTGGTTCAACTTAGGACTCAATTTATTTTAATATTTAATATCAGACACCTATCACACTTATTTATTTAAAGTAATGTATTCTATTCTATTTCATTATAGTTTCAGGGACGCCTGGGATATACAGGTGGTCTGTTCCTGTGATAGACTATTCCACCTTTTAACCTGTTGGGACATGTGTTTCAATGCTCTCCCGACATAAGGTGAAGTAGTCCTGTTATTATTTCAATCCTGTTACTATGAAGTCCTGTTACTGTGAAATAGTACTGTTACTATTTCAAGTCTGGGCATAGACCTCCTCTGTCCTTTTTAGAGAGAAGGATTTAAGCATAAATCCACAGTTCCCGCCGCGATAACGTCGTGTAAAGAGCTCATGAATACGTGCCCCGGATGGATTCGAAACTAGTCGGGCTAACCCGATAGAATAAGACGTGAGTATATCCGGTTAACATTGACTATGAATACTGCTCACGTTAGTTTAAAGTTATAAAAGTCAACCAGACAATTATAAGCATTCCGCTAATTTTCTCATACGTTGAAATTGCCACCATTGAAATCAATACAATTAATTCGGCAATAGTAAAGTGGTTGTAATAACCGTAAAAGATAAGCGCCAATAACTGTTCAAAATGGCGGCGGTAATATGGCCGCCGGAAATAATTGGCGGCAAACGTGACGAAGCTCGAGTGAATTAATTTGTAATTGACATTTAAATTTGTCATATATTCAAGTCATGCTGGTCACTCATTATTTACAATAAATGATTAAATTTAATTAATGAGTTCTACTACTTGTAAAATGTCGTGTAGTGCATTTAAAATTGAATCATATTGTACCTATATCCTCTTATTATCCTACGTCTGGGCAAAGGTTCTCTACGTTTTTGGAGAGAAAGTTTGAAGCTAGAACCCACCGCGTTGCACCAATGCGGATTGGTAGGTATCAGGTTGAGTAAAATAGACCACCCTCTAACTAACCGAGGTGACGTAAAAGGCGACTAAAGTAAGTTGACCCATCTTGTAGTATCCAGTTGAGTAGAATAGACCACCCTCTTTCATCCCGGGGGGTCGAAAATACGATTAAATTAAGTTGACGTCAGGCAGGCGTCCGATCGTAAAAAACGTCCAACGCATGCTACAATGTTTATAAAATGTTGTGCCGACCCCACTTAGAGTGGGATAGGGGCAGGAGGAGGATGAGTCACTACTGCTCATATCAGCAGTTGCAATCCATGCAAAGCATCCTATAGTTAGATGCATAGTTTAAAATAAATTCCTTTGATTAATGCAGAGCTTAGCTAATTTTTATGAAAATCAAGCAGGTGAAAATAACACTTTTATGAGTAGATAAACTGAAATGACCTTCTCTAGCACTCGAGCCATGACTAGTCGACTGATATAATAACGCGGGCATTACTGGCAAATATCTGTAGCAAATATTTGATATTAATAGCTAATATCGTATTACTCAGAATGAAAGAATGGAATTAAGAACATCCCTTTCACAATTATCTGTTCTCCGATTTCGGCGTAATGACTTGCGAAATATTGTAAGACTATAATTTAACCGCATCTTCACTCGAATATTGCTTGTAATATCAAAAGGATGACGAAGAGTTTGCTTAGTGAATTCTTAATGAATTCTTAATTTCTATGCTTTAAGAAATTTTTATTGTGTTTCTTAGGCATACTTAGTGCTATTTTCATAATAATGGTCAATGAATAAAGAATGTTGTGGGTGAGTCGCTCGTAGATCACAATAGATGGCGCTGGCTGTTATTGCCAACAAATAATAATTTAAATTATCAGGATACACAGATATTAAAAGAGAATAACGTTCAATAATATGGAAGAAATATATAAATAAAAAGAAAGCTGCTGGGGCTGCTTAGTCTGCTTTTGACTTTCCCTCGAAATAGAACTCAACAGTTAAAAAAATGCTCCGTTATGCACTAAACTTAAGAGGATTATCATTCTAACGATTTTTAGAAATTTTTCATTAAAATCGGTCCAATCTTTTCGAAGTCTATAATGGACATTTATTTATTTAAATATACGGATCTCCAACAGCATAACAAATATGTTATGTTATATAACCCAAAAAATATCCAAATAGTCTCAAATTAATTATGTAGAAATCACATCATTCTTGGTTACAATTTTACAATTAAAAATCTAAAAATAAATAGAACAAGAGAATAATGAAAACAAAAAAAAACAACATTGAGGTTCAAACTCTGAAATTAAAATTTTAGTACATACAGACAAACATTTATATTTGTAAATTAGTGACTTCTATTTAGAAACAATATATACCAGTTCAGATTTGATTGTACGTAGCTGTCACACCCCAAATAACATTAGGACAAAAGATATTCTGACAGCTTTCATATGAAACATCCAAATAATATTATAAAGAATCAACATTAAGCTAATGCATTCGCAGTATTCTCACTATCGCAGTAATCCTTGATGTCAGCAAAATAATGTTGTTTCTTTTGTATCATTTTTGGTATTATGCAGAATGTGATATAAAATATACATCTTGTATAAGTTTGAGGTGATTTAAATTCAAATCAATACATACAATAAAACAAAACCCCCAAAGGTCTCTCTGTATGTGATCGAGTTTCACAAAATGTACTAAATGGATTTTTGTATGGTTTTTGCTAAAAGAAGAAAAAAGGTGTTTTCCGAACCAGTGGTAGCTCTATTATTGATCCTTGACGATTCAAGAAGCTCAATCAATAAAGTGTAATTTGATTTGATATAATCCCATGAGAAAATCATATGACACAACAAGATTTAAATATAAATGTGGATGGATATGTCAGTAGATGAAAGCCTAAAAAGAGATGGTTGGATTGTGTGAAGCATGACATGGATATAAAAGCTTAAATTTGAAAATGTTTCTTTATTAAAGTAATAAATAAAATAAAAGAAGTTGCCAGAATTGACGTAAGATAAAAGAGAATGGAAGAGAGAACATGTGCCGACCCCACTTAATTTGAATAAGGACAGACGAATGGCGATCGAGTTTCTGTACTTGTGTAGATTTATATTCTGTTCCAAACAATCATCTTCCTTTCTTTAAATTTATTCCCTTTGTGCAATTTAAACTTAAAACTACAGACAACGCGAGAATCCTAATTATTCTTCAATTCACGTCTGGCGTCCCCTAAATAAACATTATTTGAGGAATCCACCGAGATCTTTAACCCAAAATATCCATTGGAACATCTCAGGGGACGCGAGGAATTTAAATTGTTACTTTATATATGGTTACCATTTGTCTGCATGTCCAATTTATTAGTGAGCGTCAGATTTACGAGGTTCAGTAAACAAGAGGATATTTTTGGTGCATTTTGGGGTTTTTAATTTTACTTTTACGACTTTAGTTTAAAAGATTAGACATTTACATTTTGAGATTTAAAACAACAATGCTACTAACTGGTAACACAATAATTAATTATTATTATCCTATTAAAATAAAATATTTTTTACAAATCTTTATTTTTAAATGAGATCACAATATTTTGTGTAGTAAAAACAAAGTTAAAGTGAATTGGATTGAAGGGTTGGAGCTTAAACCTAGTCTCACGACACTAACATGCTGCTCTAGTGCTAATTGGTAGGTTACACATAGCCCTTCACCTTTTCTAAGTGGAATCGGCACAACATGTTGTGACATGATTTTGCGAGGTATTTAGGTGTGAATATATAGCTGTATATCTATCTCTAGATAATTCTGGGGTTATGTGCGCCATGTGGTATCCGGCTGAGTAGAGTAGACAATCCTCGTTTCTTACCGAGGTGTCGTAAGAGGCGACTAAGATAAATTGACCCACTGTGTGCTATCCGGCTGAGCAGAAAAGACCACGCTCATTTCTTACATAGGTGTCGTAAAATACGACTAAGGTAAGTTAACGTCAGGCAGGCGGCCGGTCGTAAAATACGTAGCCAAATCATGTGACAACACGTTTATAACATGTTGTGCCGACCCCACTTAGAGTAGGATAAGGGCAAGAAGATGATAATAACTTAGTAAGAATATACATTTCATCAACAAAAACAACGTACGTAGGTACTATATTATACGTATTATATTATAAAACGTGTTTTATTATTAAACTATATATATTTTAATGATTAAAAGCTCCATTTAAGCAAGTAATGCCTATACTTAGAACCTGGGCATCGCATTGTTGTATATATTATGTGTAGAATATAATCAAATCCAGATTAATTTCATCAACACAATCGCCATTATTCGAACCCTTTGTATAAAGTGTAAATAGTATTAAACGTGTCTATCGTTGTATAAAATTGAATACGGCGTCGATCCGGTGAACACTAATAGGCAGTGTGGGTTGCGTTAGATTTAATAGGCAATAAAGCGATTTTAGATCCCGTCCCTATTGCGCAGTTTGCGGTTACAGCCGAAGGTATTGCTTTAGGAAACTTGCCGAATTAAATCTGCTACATTTATACATGTGTTCACGGTTTAAGTCTTATTGAAATAGAATCAATCCTCAATCAATCAATCATTCAATCATGCCTGTTTTTAAACTTCTTTCATTTTTAAATTAATATATAGAAACCAGCTATACTAACGTGTTATTTTATCGGATGAGCCCGACTAGTTTCAAGCCCATACGGAGCTCTTATTCATGAGCTTATTATTGAGTTCCCGCCGCGATAACGCCGCGTAAAGAGCTCATGAATAAGAGCCCCGTATGGGCTTGAAACTAGTCGGGCTCATCCAATAAAATAACTCGTGAGTATAGCCGGTTTCTATATATTAATTATGAATACTACTCACGATAGTTAGTGTATCTTATGTATTGATAAGAGTTATATTACATTAAGAGTTATATTATTAAGATGTCCTTAATTGTTATTTGTACATCAAATAAATAATATATGAGAGAATTACACACACGGCTGTCAGTTCGTAACTTTATACTTGTGTACATTTTATAAACATATGCATATACAATATTAAGTACATACTTCAATACAGAAACACAACCGACCGGCTGGACGATTCAAAAAAATTTATTTAGAAAGTGTTGCCCCTAAACGGGAATCGAACCCACAACTCGCGGAGCTAAACGCAGGGTCACTGACAACAGCACTAACGAGCGAGTCATCGATTTTATCTAAATCTAATCGATTTTATTCAAATTCCTATTCTTAAACGTTGTTTATCAATCAAAATCTGTCTCCTGCTTAGAGATAAGAATTAGAACTTACACTCAGGACTTTTGTTAATGTATGAAGGTTACATCAAAATGTTTGCCGCAACCCGCATTGTAAACATACATGAAGTAGGTATAAAAATAATTCGTTTAAAACTCACTAGTACCTATCTATAATTTGGACTCACGAACCCTCTGAATGTGTCGTCCCGTCTCTCCGTTTAATTATCATAGCTCTATGCAGTTACTGACCAATAATAAATTATCAATTGAAAGCTATTAAACCATACTACTTTGTTTAGAAATCCTAATAATACAGGTTTAGTAAAGTGGGAATGTACTACGGCTCGCATACAATGCACATCGAGCAGTCTGTCTTGATGTCGCTGAAAATAAAAGCAATACACGATACATACGGACGAAACGTGCGGAGAACAACAATATACGATAATAAAAGCAAATAGCCGAGAAAAATTTATCCCGATTGCTGCTGATTTGCAAAGCGAACATTTAAAACTTTTTCGTTATCCTGATAAACATCCCAAGTCCTAAAGCTATGAAGAAGGAAACTTAATCCATGATTTCATTGAAATGATACGTTTTATTTAGTTCATTTCTCCTTATATTATTCTTCTCCTTGATTTAGCGATAAGGCCGTCTTTTGTTCTATATCGTTTACTATGCCTTTTTTGTATATCGTGTACGTGAAATATGTGTTATTTAATTTCATTGGATTCCGTTATTTATTTATTTATTAAAATAGGAAGCTAACGGAGTACAGAGTATACAATATAACATTTAAATTAACATTTCCTTAATCTTAGTATTTATTGTAGTATATTAGTAGATTGTATTGAATTGAATTAAAGGCTAACTCATCATGATATAAAAAATTAAAAACAGTGCTTAAAAAGTAAATTTAAAAAACAAAGAAAATAACTTAATTATTACAAAAACTAAATATATAAAATACTACTAACTATTATAATAAAAATATATATAATTTTAGAAATTTAGAATTGAACCTTTCTTTCTTTATTATGAAAATATTTTTTTTATCCTGCATTTAAATTTATTGCCAGAGTCTCTAAGTTTAAGATTTTTTTTGTGCAATAAAGTGTATTATATATATTTGTTGTTGTTGATTTTCTTCCTGATATTATTTTGATGTTCTGAGTGTCTTGTGGGTATTATCCAACTATACATAAGTATTCAAAATCTACTATTGACCAAATGGAATACGTCTTATATTGTAAGCATCATATTTTTACTCTTCATGTTATATTTTGTCCAATATAATTATTTATTGGCATATGTCGAGCCCGCGCTATATAGCAAATCTCAATTAGCTTAACAGATTATCCGTGTGTACAGTTCCAATAATAACTAAGCCGATGGCGCCGGCCGCCTTATTTTATCTACGGATTGTTTAATTAACTGTATAGATATTTTATGTATTTATGTAAACAAGACACATCTTCGGGGATTTATGATGAAATTTTATTGCATTTGCAAATTGCTATTCTAATTTTGAAACTTAGAATGTAGAACAAACCAGAAGCGACACTAGACTACCAAACATTTGGCGTTCGATGATGTTGTCCGAAATATGGATGGGTGAGCATTTATTACTTAACATCCGTTGAGATACAATTGAATACTTAACTTGATGTTATGCAGCCTTTTTAAATAAATTTAGTTGACGAAGTCAAGAAATCCTTTTGGGTATGAGGAAAGAAAAACTTACGTCTATAAATTAATAAAATATCTTTTCATTTTAAATGTACCAACACTGATTCTATCAATCAATCGATTACTAATAATCGATTTTTAGATTTATATCGCATCAATCGATTCTAAATAATCGTTTTATTTTATTCGAGTTGCTTTGAAGGGACTCTAAGTCACATCCCTAAAACAGACAAATAGACACACACACCATCGCAGCAATATAAATATAAATATACGCGCATCTGTGATTTCGAGCATAAATTTCTATATAAAATTCATCCTATAATAACGTATTCTGTATAATATTTTGTTTATAAAGTTTATTGTTTTTTTTTCGTTTGTAGTTTTGTTAACGTGAAATAAACTATTTAAAACCTTTTCCGTTTTAATAGCGGTATCTGTGTTAATATATATTCCTAGTTTGTAGAACAAATGGCTGCGTATCTCTCTTAATGTGGCGCTAAAATAAACGGAGAATCAAAGAGCAAATATGTCGCATGTTACACTGAAATTATGTGGATTAACGTCATCAAGTAACATACGTTTTGAAAACCTGTCAGCTGCCCGCCATGTTTTACCAGACAATATGAAAAAAGGAAATTTTGTATTTGATTTTTTTATTAAATCAAATTATTATTTATTCAAGTATATTACAAGGACTTTTGAATATGGATGTTCCCGATGTGATAATGCCGTATTAAAAGCTCATGAATAAGGGCTCCGGATGGGCAAGAAACTATTCAGGCTCACCGGATATAATATGATCATCTAAGAAGACGTTTAAAACACGTTAGTAACATTTGGCTATTTATTTTACCTTAGTCCCCTTTTACCACAAATCGTTTAGAAATGAGGGTGGTCTATTCTACTCAGCCGGATACTACACGGCGAAATTTTTAGCATTATATAAAGCCAATAAAAATACTAACATTCAGAGGAAAGATTTCTTTACTTCTTAAGGAAATATGAAATATATGAAGTTTGTTACATTTCAATGCTTTGAATTTCATTTGTAGCATATAAAATATCAACTCGCCGATTTCAATTAGTACCACTAAAGATTTAATTTTAAGCAAAACAACGACAAACATTAATTTATTACATTAAACATAAACATTAATTTAAGTATTTTTTTATTTCACCTCAGTTTTCCGCTCTGTGCCGTGTCTTTCCGAATGATACATACAGTCCATTATTAAAATGGTCAAGCTAAAAATAATGTACATATTAATTTTTAGACTAGAGCTAATAATATTCACACGAAACAAGATGGGATCTTCCGAGTAATTCCGGATTATCTTAGCCAGAAAACGCTACTTTGCGAATTTGATTAACAGATTTTAAATGCATTTTAACTGTACAGAAAAATATACTTTATTCTGTTGTCTTAAGAACGTTAGTTACTTTACTTCTACAAAGGTAGAATCTTTAATATTTTTATGAGTTAATCTTGTATATATACTAGCTTTTACGCGCAACTTCGTTTGCGTGGGTTGTTGTCGCGTGATAGGTTGATAATAGATGACACTTTTCAATGTTATCCTATTCCTGGAGAATTAACAAGATTTTTATATCTTATATGTTATTTCAGTGTATAAGGAATAATTGTGCCAAATTTCATCTATATTGGTTCAGTGGATTCGCCGTGAAAGAGCAACAAACACACATCGATACACAAACTTTCGCATTTATAATATTAGTAGAATGTATATTTTCTGAATTTCGCAAACCGCTCTAACAATTTTCATGAAATTTAGTATGTAGAGGGTTTCGGGAACCAAAAAATTGATCTAGTCTGAATAGCTAGGTTTCTTTAAAAAAAAAATGTCGTTTTATCCCTGTTTTTGGGTATTGAAAAATTGTTGAAATTGACATTCAATAGAGAATACTATTTTTGCTGTCATTTCTCAAACTGTAATAACCCGGTGGAGATCGGGTGGACTTGAGAAGTAAAAATACCTAGGATCAAGCCCCAGATATCACCATCCGATTTTTGCTTTATTATTTGCATTTTTTTTATGTCTTTTTAAGAAAAACCAAGCATGGCTCGGTCATCCGGGTACTATACTTTTAGGGCCTGTTTCACAAGTTACCAATAAACTGTCAGTAAGCTTATTCGGAACATATCTGACACATATCTCGGAATTTTACGTTTCTCAGGTTTCCGATAGGCTTATTCAGGACTTAAAGTCCCTAATAAGTTAACAGGTAGATCATGTGGCTGTTATTTTGTTTATCTGCTGGATAGCGAATACCTATTTCAAAATGGCCGTGATTTTTTTTTAATTTACACTTTTTAGAGTCTCTTTTTAGAGACATTTATCTGCTACTAAACTTTTATTTACAGAAAAATGTACAAGTTATATCTATCTTAAATTACTTACACGCTAGAACTATACAAATCATGCTCACGTGGAATGGTCCCAAGAATGCTGACAGCGTTTCCGCGCTGAATCGCTAAGCTGATTCTTTGTGCGATAAAGGAGCCAGCCCTTTGCTAGTTACTTTATTTGTCGGTTAACTATCAGACATTTTATCAGTAACTTGTGAAACAGACCCTTAAACTGTACAAACCTTGCTGTAAGTTTATTGTTATAAAAACAATTGTGAGGACAAAACCCGCAACAGTCACAGCGTCGAATGCATTCAATTCCATTACACGAACAACTGCAAAGACGAACATATTGAAAATGTTAAGAGCGTCACCTGAATATAAATGCAAAGCGGTCTGGAGCTTAGTCCCATTTAGTAGAACAGAAAACTGATTTTAAGATAACAGCGTGTAGGAAAATCGAAGAGGACGTAGGTGAGGCCTGAGTAACTTGGGAAAAGAGTTTAAGTTTTAGCATATATTAGCGAATTTCGCAATATACTTGAAAATATCAGTTTTGGTTATTGTTACTTATATGTGTGTGGCTAAGCCTACCATGATAATTTATAGAATTAGGCGTTACTTTGCGGAGATCCATAATACAAAAGTAATAATAAAATTATTTTGCTATAATCCGCGAAGAAGTAAAATAGAAAATATATATAATGCTAAATGTAAGTGGACAATCGGTTATCATACCTGATACATGCAGGATTCGTAAAAACACATGCACAAACCTCCACCACCGCCACCACAATACACAAGCACTATATACGTTCACTATCACAAACTCAACAATCGATGCGATGCTTTGCGATTTTGGTCGTGGAGTCTATCTCCAGACGATGCTTCGGTTGCGGGGCGAAACGATTGTTGAGTTTGTGATAGTGAACGTATATAGTGCTTGTGTATTGTGGTGGCGGTGGTGGAGGTTTGTGCATGTGTTTTTACGAATCCTGCATGTATCAGGTATGATAACCGATTGTCCACTTACATTTAGCATTATATATATTTTCTATTTTACTTCTTCGCGGATTATAGCAAAATAATTTTATTATTACTTTTGTCCTACCATGATACTTTACATTATTACAATAAAGCAGTGCGTTGGTAATCGTCTTGCCTTTTACTCGTCGCTTCTTTTGCATAGCGAACAGTGATAAAAAAGAGTTTATCAAACCTGAGAGACATGTGCATAGAGAATTTTCTAGGATATGAAATCACTTTATAATGCCGTGTGGTAACAGGCTAAGTAGAAAAGACCAACCTCCATTGTTACCGAGGCGTCATAAAAGGCGATTAAGGTAAGTTGAGCCACCGTGTGATATCCGAACAACATTTCTTATCGAGGTGTCTTAAAATACGACTAAGTTAAGTTGACGTCAGGCAGGCGCCCGGTCGTAAAATACATAGCCAAATTACGGACACCATATTATAACATGTTGTGCTTATAGTGGAATAAGGAGGATAATATAGGAGGATGATGAAAACTCTTTGTATTTGAGAAGCACTGTAGACCTAGACCTTTCTATTCGTAAACATATGCTAATAATACTTTGTATGAATGCAACAAAAGTTACTGTTATTAGATTACAATGATTCGATCCAACAATACGAGGTCGCTCACTTATTTATGTTTATTCAATTTTGCCTTAACAAGTTTTCATTCAGACCTACAAATTTAATCTAGCTAATCGAATTGATACGAAGCTTATCCATTCACACTGAAATGTAATTTTTTATGGTTGAGTCCGTTACGCATAAAAAGAAATTATACATTTCCCAAACTTGTTTTTTATGTCTGTTTTTCGGATTGCAGGGTGATTTTCATCGCACCAAGAATTTATGTCCATGCGGTAAAACTGTTTTTTATTATTCCGCAACATGGAGGATTTTCGGTTTATGGGTGCATTAAAATGAAATTATTTTGTTCTCCCCACAAGGGTTCTCAATATCCTTATATGCGACACGTTGGATGGTTTGAGATTTTCTATAATTCTTGTGTTCGCAAAATAACAGTATAAAATATCCCTTTAATAATAATTAATAAATAATAATAAATATATGGGATACTTACTCACACGGTCGTCCGTCCCCAAAGTAAGTAACTTAATACTTGAGTTATAGTAGACAGACAACTGGTGAATATATACTTATATATTTTTAAATAAATACTTAAATACAAATATACACCCAGGCTCAAAGACCAACAAATTCATTTATAGAAAATGTTTGCCCTCGGCGGGAATCGAACCCGTGACCCGTGGAGCTGAAGGCAGGGTCACTACCCACTGGTCCAACGGGCCAGTCAGCCTTAGATAAAACTAATGGGAATATTATTTTGCTATAATCCGCGATAAAAGAAAATATGTGGATCGATAAATCGATCTAGATAGGTTTAATTTTTGGGGAACATTTGTGTTATCTGTGTTTTTAGAAAGCGAAAAACTGCTATAATATCATTAGAATAAATCCGCAAAACTTGGTCATCTAGGAATTGCGAATAAATCTACTGATTCGACTACTTCGACTAAATCTACTATACGATACGTAGATTATGTGATTATTGTGACAGATCATAGACTCTACTATACAATAATTTAACGAATTAGGTGTTACTTTGCGGAGGCCCAGAATACAAAACTAATGAGAATAATATTTTGCTATAATCCGTGATAAAAAAAAATATATGTAATTCTAAATGTAGAGTGTACTATTCGTTCTCAAACCTGATACATGTAGAATTTGTAAAAATTCATGCACTACCGGACACCAATAACACAACAATACACAAGCACTGCACACATTCACGACCACAATCTCAACAATTGTTTCGCCTCGTAACCGAAGCATCGTTAGGATATAGACTCCACAACAAAATCACAAACCAAAAAATGGCAAATTTCCACGCCGGTGAAGCCGAAGCACAACTAGTTCAGATTAGATATGTACAAGAATTTCTCGTTAAAGATATTAAATTTAAATGTTGATTTTCGATAATATGCACTTCTTCGTAATATCTATTTAATACGTTTACCAATCCATAATCATACCGTATCGGATCGTATTAGTATCGGAAAATCATGAGCTAAGCGAATATTCAATATCAAATCCAAACAAATTATCACAGCAAACATTTCCGCTACTTCTATCACCAAAGCCGCTGCAGTATGCAAAGCAAACGTGATTTTATCATGTTTTCATATGAACTGGCAGCCAGCCCGAACTTTGTAGGACACCGCCCCTCTAGCACCAATTATGCATACTTAACAGGATTATAATAACGGGAGTTAATAGCGGCAGAGTCCGAAAACAGTTTACATTAATTAGGGAACCCCATCGAAGAGGATCAGAACAGTAATAATGCATGTACTTGTGAAAGGTTCTAATGTTTTGTGTTTGCTCACTTTATTTGACTCAAATAATCGAGTCTAGACTTAATTTGAGCCACGATAGTGAAGTCCTAAAAGCGCGAGACATTTAACAAGGGTTCCAACCGCAGGTATTTTTAAGTTATCCATTAAAAGAACTTATTTATTATGTATTTATTATTATTATGTTCTTAGTTAATACGATTATTCATGCCCTTTACTTTACTTTATTATGAGAAAAATTTCGGCCGTGTGGTATCCGACTAAATAGAATAGTACCACCCTCATTTCTTACCGAGGTGTCGTAAAAGGCGACTAAGGTAAGTCGACACGCCGTGTGGTACCCGAATGAGTAGAATAGACCAACCTCATTTCTTATCGAGGTGTCATAAGAGACGAAGGTATGTTGACTCACCGTGTGGTATCTGATTTAGTAGAATAGACCACCCTCTTTCTTACCGAGGTGTCGTAAAATATGACAGAGGCAAGTTTACGTCAGGCAGGCGGCGGGTCGTAAAAACGCAGCCAAATCATGTGACAGCATGTTTATAACATGTTGTGCCGACCCCACATAGAGTGGGATAAGGGCAGGAAGATGATGATGATGTTATGAGAAAAATTTGGATACCTTAAGAGGATTTGTAGATATGTTGAACTCACAAATCATTTTAGAAGCAGCGAGATAGCCTTAAGCTTCACTGTCTTCAAAGAGAGAGAAAACGCCTAAATTCCGCAATAGGATAGTAACAGGACGCTACTTTTATTGACTACCTTCATGGTATTATTCATTAATTTACGATTTGATGTAACGTAATATTTTAATACTAGTAGTATGTAATCTATACTAATATATGAAGCTGAAGAGTTTGTTTGTTTATTTGTTTGTTTGTTTGATTTATTTATTTATTGATTGTTTGAACGCGCTAATCTCAGGAACTACTGGAACGATTTGAAAAATTCTTTCAGTGTAAGATAGTCCATTTATTTAGGAAGGCTATATAGGCTATATAGGCTATATAGCATCACGCTAAGATGAATAGGAGAGGAGCAACAATAAAAAATAGTACGAAAGCGGAAAAATTTAAAGCTTTCCTTGCATGCGCTGAGTAAACGGTAATAGTTATTCAAAAATCATGTATTACAACATTGTTCCTCCTAAAAGTTCTAAATAAAAGTCCGCGACAGCATATGTCTAGCTTTTAAGGTTGACCCACTTTAACCATTTTTATTGGTTATCAAAAGACTATATTACGGTTTTAATCTTTCGACGCGTCGGAGCCGCAGGCGGTTGCTAGTAGAAAATAAGAGAGAAAATGGTTATTCGAGCGGAATGTACAATAAAGGAAATTTCAATTTGTTGCATGTTTAAAAAATATTTTTGTGACTTTTTGTGTCTAAGGTATCCTATTAAGTATAGATGACATAACAAACTGCAGCGCTGATTTTTATAGTTTTGTACTAGTAATTTAAATTTCACTTTCACGAACGATTGAACAGAAACTACCCGCTATTTCCACTTACATTTATAAAAGTTTTCATAATTTCATGCTCTTTTGTCCAGCTATCGTTCCCTCAGTTTCTTAAACGCCTTCGTTGCTATGTAATAAACAAAAAAGGACCGGAAAGGTCTTTTGAATTTCACTTCGGCCGAACAAAGAAATGGAGGCGTTTTGTTCGTGCGAAACCAGCCATTTAATCCCCTTTGATATCGCACCAGTAAAGCAATTCCTTATTCTTGATCGAATTTAACCATTGTTTTCTATAACGTTAATCAAAACATTTAGACTTAAAATAGCAAATTTATTACCAAGGATACACCCAACTACTTTTTTATGTCTATTTTTATCATCATCCACCCCTAATTATTATCCCACTCTTAGTGGGATCGGGTAACATTTTATCACATGATTTGGCTACCTCGTTCACGAACGGCCGCCAGCCTGACGTAAACTTCACTTAGTCGTATTTTACGACACATAGGTAAGAAAAAGTGTGGTCTATTCTAATCAACTGGATAACACACGGTGAGTCAACTTACATCGATAAACATATAATATGTAAAGATTGCATGTTTCGAGTAACTTTAGATTATATGTAGGGCACATATTTTGCTAGAAACTTCAAATTATATATAGAGCACACATTTTGCGAGCTAACTTAAATTAAATGTAGAGTATACATTTTGCGACTAACTTAAAATTATATGTAGAGCAGACATTTTCTGAGTTAACTCAAATTGAATGTAGAGTATGCATTTAGCGGGTTACTCAAATTATATGTGTAACTCAAATTATATGTAGAGTATACATTTTGCGACTAACTTCAAATTATATGTAGAGCATGAATTTTGAGAGTTAACTAACATTAAATGTTGAGTATGCATTTTGCGAGTAACTTCAAATTATATATAGAGCACACTTTTTGCGATACACCTCAAATTATACGTAGAGTATGCATTTTGTGAGTAGCTCCAAATTATATGTAGAGTATCCATTTTGCGAGTTAATTCAAATTATTTATAGATCACGCATTTGCCAAGTAACTTCAAATAATATGTAGAGTATCCATTTTGCGAGTTAATTCAAATTATTTATAGATCACGCATTTGCCGAGTAACTTCAAATAATATGTAGAGTATCCATTTTGCGAGTTAATTCAAATTATATGTAGAGTATGCGTATTGCAAGTTACATCAAATTATATGTAGAGTATGCGTTTTGCGAGTACGTCTATTTTAAACTGAAGGAGTCTAACCGACCTAAATACATCGTTACAATGGTTAAGGATCAACAGATGAATCGAACTGCAGTGAGCCTGATTTGCGTTGTGTTCGACCGATTTGTGGGCCGTTCCAATTAATGGGGCGCGCTGATGTACAGTTGTTCTTAAAGGTACAGCGTTATAAAGGCAAGTTTTTGATCAGTTTTAATCATGATGTACCAAATATTCATCATTCTCCTGGCATTATCCCGCTTTAAGTGGAGTCGGCACAACGTTTAATAAACATGTTGTCACATAATTTGGCTTCGTATTTTACGACAGGCCACCTGCCTGACGTCAACTTACCTTTAGTCGTATTTTACGACACCTCGGTAAGAAAGAGAGTGGTCTATTTCACTCAGCCAGATACCACGCGGTGGGTCAACTTACCTTAGTCACATTTTACGACTCCTCGGTAAGACATGAAGGTGGTTTATTCTACTTAGCCGGATATCACACAGCGGGTCGACTTTCCTTTGTAGCCTTTTACGACACCTGAGTAAGAAATGAGGGTTGTACTATTCTATTCAGCCGGATATCACACGGCGTCAAACAATAACATAGTAAATGCACCAATTTAAAGCCTCCTTTATAAATCAATCTATCTTTAACAAAATCGTGCTTTAAGATAAAAGTGAATCATGAGTCAAGGTTGACACACAGATATATATTTTTTTGTTATTGAATAATTCTATTGTAATATATTACCTGTAGTTAGTAGATGTAAAGATTAATATTTAAGTAATAAATGAAATTATTACAAAAATATATTTGAGCTATTAACATATTTAACAAATAAGCAAAGTATTGTTTTTTCTCTTTTATATTATACTAATTTAACTTAAATAAGAAACTACAATTAGTAGACCATTTAATAAAGTATCTACATAAATTAAATGTAAAAAATATGATAATATGAATAAATAAAAACGTATACAAAAGAGAATTATTAAAACGAAATAATAAAATTAATAAAAATTGCAAATGTTTGGGGACCTGTGTGCAAAGTATTGATTAATTAGAACGAACGTGCATAGCCTGTCGGAGCATCGAGATTTGTGTACCCCTCTAATGCTGGCAACATTGGGTAGTGTAATTGTTTGAGTATTGCCAGTGAGAAACAAGCATGCATGTGTTAATGCCATATTTGATTCTACAATTATACAATTTTATTTCCATAGCGTTATATTGCTTAGAGGAGGAAAACCAGCCTAAAATGTGTTTTATTACAATTAAGAGAAAGCTAATGAGTGTAATTTATGTCTTTTTAAAATTATAATTAGACAAAGAGGAAAGCCGTGTGGTATCCAGCTAAGTAGAATGGACCACCCTCATTTAGTAATGCGGTTTTACAAAAGGCGACTAAGATCAGTGAACCCACCGTGTGGTATCCGGTTGAGCAGAATAGACCACCCTCATTTCTAATTGAGGTGTCGTAAAAAGCATAAGTCGTAAGTCAGGTAGGCGACCGGTCGTTAAATACGTAGCTAAATCATGTTATAACATGTTTATGACGTATTGTACGACGACTCCACTTAGAGTGGGATAAGGGCAGGAATAGATAATTTCCATAAACCCCCTATATACTGAAATAATTTTTCATTTCATCAAAATCGTTGGAGCGATATATATATATACAAAATTAACTCATTTAAATATAAAAACATAAGCGACTGAATTAAGTAGTTCGTAACAAGTTACTCAAAAAACCATTTACTATGAAATGATAGTATGAAACACCATCAGTGGCTCAAACTCAAGGAAAAATTGTATAGAAATAGCGTTTTTACAAGTTCAATGCTAGGTCACTGGATCGAAAAATTTAAAACACGATTTATATAGTAATAGCTTGGGAGTTCTTTAAAATAGATATAAGTGACTAAAACATATTTTTAAATATTAAGTAAACATGTTCTCAGTTCTTAACATGTGACGACAACACGTGCATACATCGATGCCCACCCCTGACTTTCAGGCGTACAGATTTTTATCGGGCCAGCGGGCTTGTATAGATTCGCATATCATAAAATTTAAACTTGTTTTTTATAAGTAAGACATGTCCATGATTTTTCTTTTTGATGTATGTGTTTCCAACGAGACTTCAGCAATAACAAAAAAAAATTAAAACTAAGTGCTTTTTTATTAAATAAAATACAAAAATCTAAGCTCTCGCTCACTTAGAGTTGTGCTCACTATATCAAAATAAAAAACAATAATAAAAGAAAAAGAACAAAATAGTTATTACAATCGAAAAAATAACTATTCTACAATAACAATTAAAATGTGGGGTAAATTATCAAAAATAAAAACTGTTATATTAAAAACTAACATGGTAAAATTGTCTAGTATTATATTTATTATTAATAGTCGATATAAATAAAGTAAAATCTATTTAAAATATCTAAACTAACCATAATATTTATATTTCTAAATATAAAGTTCCCATACAACATAAAAGTGATATTCAAATGTGCTTAACTCTGAAACGATAATTTTCAACTTTGCGAAAAAAATATTCAGTGAATATTCTGAAAGTAAATTATAAACGTCAACGAAATTTATGCACAGTGGAAACTGAATCGCTCATAGCCCGAGGGGCTTTTTTTCTCACTTTTGGCTGCCATTTTCGCAATAAATCCAAACTGTCATAGGAGATCGTACAGAAAATATTTTACCGCTTCGTTAGTGTTAGCCTGCATCTATTTGTACCCCTTTGGAATACAAAACTAACATTAAATACACGGTAATTTTTTCACAGTAACTTTGCTGAGAGATTTAACTTGTCATTTTTTAATATAAATAAATAGTAAATAAATAAAAACAAATAATTTATAGAATTAGGCGTTACTTTGGGGAAATCCATAATACAAAGTAATAATAAAATTATTTTGTTATAATCTGAGATGAAGTTAAATATATATATTGTTAAATGTTGATTGATTTTAAGCGCACCGAAAGAGGATCTGCAATCAACAAAGACTCATTACCTTCACGCTACCTGAAACTTAGATCCCAGCACTTGATTGGCACATGGAACGTAAGAGGTCTAGTCGAACACAGTAAGTTAAGCATTGTGGAAAAAGAAATGGTCAACTCTGGACCGACCAACTGCGTACAGTGCTCGAAACCAAAGTATCCGATGCCATTCGTGTAGCTGGGGACCGTAGCAGATGGAAAACGATCATCCATCAGTCTGAGATTCCGTGATTGATCACGACCCCCAGCATTGGGGAAATCGACTAGAGGAGGAGGAGGAGGTTAAATGTAGAGTGGATGGTTTTCATGCCTGATACATGCATAGACTCTACGACCTCCTGATGATGCTTCGGTTGAAGGGTGAAACGATTGTTGAGTTTGTGATAGTGGTGGCGGTGGTGGAGGTTTGTGCATATGTTTTTACGAATCCTGCATGTATCAGGTATGAAAAGAATTGGCCACTCTACATTTAGCATTATATATATTTTATATTTTACTTCATCGCGGATTATAGCAAAATAATTAATAATCTCGCGAAAACAGAGATAAAACAATATAATATTTTTTTATGAACCGTAGTTAGATCGATTTTCCCCCCAAAAATCACCTATATGCTGAATTTCATGGAAATTGATGGAGCCGTTTCCGAGATTCAGAAAAAAATATATATTTATACAAGATTAACTCATTTAAATATTAAAGATGATGCATTTCATCATGTAAATAGTACAGAGAACTATTGAGGTGTGAACAAACTTGATCTTTTGATGCTTCAAATCGTTATACAAAATGATTCACGCTTCAATAGTATGATCACAAACAGAGGTTTCATTACGGGGGAATTGGATGCCACAATCAGCCTATTCGTTTGCACGACTGTTCAAATACAACGACGTTAATATTTGTTCATCTATTCTCATTATCTATGCTCTAATGTTAATGCTAATGGACCTGAGCTTTGAAAGTGCCAGAATTGAATATATTATCACGATTATCACTATGCAGATTCAAGTATCTATAAAACGTTGTTGTGTAAATGTAATTTTAAATTGTTTGGGTGAAACGAAGCTGTTAACAGTTAGTAAGAATGTTTATACAAATATAGAAGAGCGGAGGCAAGTTAAGCTAGCGATTTCGCTTTGCGATTTTTTTGTGTCTATCTCCTGGTAGTACTTTGGTTGCGGGGCGAAACGAGTTGAGTTTGTGATAGTGAATCTGTGTAGTGCGTATCTTGTAATGGCGTTGGTAGAGGTTACTATATAACCTCTATCAACGTCATTAATTTTTTCGAATCCTGCATGTATTAGGTATTTATCGCGGATTAAAATAATATTATTCAATAATTACTTTTGTTTAATGGATCTACGCAAAGTAACCCCAAAGTAAATAAATACAAAATGCAATAAAAAAAGAAATAGGATAATGTTACCTGAAATCAATCCTGGTATCCTAAATTCGAGACCGCCCGTTTTCAAAATATGCTATCGTGACTTTGGAATTGACAGCTCACCTTTGCTTCCTCATAAAATTGTAGTATTGCCCGAAAATAGCGATAAAACCTATTTTTTTTTAATAAATCCCAGCTAAATCGATTTCCCCCAACTACATGCTAAATTTTATGAAAATCGTTGAAGCCGTTTTCAAAATTCAGAACAATATATACATACTAGATTAACTCATTTAAATGATAAAGATAAACATTGTTTTCATATAAAAAAATATTTTAGTAACTATTTGCAGCCTTAAAATATGCCATTATAATTCGCATTTCCACCGCACCAAATTTAAGAAAAGATGAATTAACATAAATTGTCTATACCAAGTGGGGTAATTCCGACTGCTTGTTAAGACTTTTGCTTTGAAACAACTTTTGCGCTGTTATGTTATGATCATTTGCAACTTTACTTAAGGAGTTGTAATAACTGTTGCAAACACCTGGACTTAATTTTTCATAATCTTTATAAACGAGCTTTGCTAATCAAAATTGTGTGATATATCTATATTATCTTACTAATGTTATAAATGCGAAAGTTTTATGAGCATAGATGTATTTTTTTTAATTATATATATATGGGACACTGACACACACGGTCTTTCGTCTACATAGTGAGTAACTTAATACTTGAGTTATGGGTGACAGATAACTGGTAAATATATAGGTATTTATTAAATTTTAAATACAAACTTAAATATATATATACACCCATGTGTGTTTGTTACTCTTTTACGGCAAATCCGCTGAACCAATATCGATGAAATTTGGTATAATTATTCCTTTTACACCGGAATAAAATATAATATAGACTATAGAAATCCTGTTTACTCTACACAAATAGGACTATATTGAGAAGCGCCATCTATTATCGACCTGTCACGCGATAACAATCCACGCGAACGATGTTGCAACACCGGACATGACACACCTACCTGATCAGGACACCACCGGACGAGACACCACCGAAATTGACCCCGAGGTCTGGGAGCTACCATTCCCAGACCTCACCACCGAACAAGACATCATTTAGGTCACCTAGGTGACCTGGGCTTACGGCCCAAATACCGACACCTTTGGGTCACCTAGGTGACCTCGGCCTACGGCCGGAACACATACCGGGCTTAAGTGCCTGCGAGGAGATGCCCGGGTAGAGAGGAATTCCTCGAGGCCCGCACCCCGTTTACCCCCACCCGGGGAGTAAACGAGAAGACCCTGCTGCTACGAAGTTGCGGTTAAAAGCTAGTATGTAATAGTAAACAGCATGAACTTTTTAGTTTCAATGTCATTTGATGATTTCTTTTATTATCAACCGATGTAAATATTTGCTGGATTATTCTATAACAGAAGCTACTGCTTTATTCCAAGACTACAGTCCACGAACGAAGTTGCGCGTAAAAGCTAGTATAATATAAATCAAAGTCCGTCCGTAACACTATACATTATAACATGTTACAATCAATTTACTAAGACGTCATATAGAAATACAGAAACATCTTGGTTGAAAATTGTGTGACGTTATCTGGCATAATCAGAATATCTTCTCAGAATAATTAACGGAGACGCTTCCCTCTATGGCCATTAACTCTCAGTATTATAATTATGTAAGGTATTATGATTCGAGATATTAGAGATACTGAAATAGTCGGAATTCCCGCGCAGAACGTATGCTTTATAAAAATAATGTGCGTAACCGATACGCAAGAAAAGGGAAATTAATTTCTAAATATATAATAACCATAAAATAAAACGAAATCTAATCAAAATAATCGTAAGCAATTATGAACCACCTTAGATCAGTACGATAGTACAGAAGTAACAACTTTCAAGCGTTACTACCATTTATTTATAAAGAACTTAAAGTACATATTTCAGTGTAATTTTTTTTGTCCGTTTTAACACTTCGGTTTATTGCCTCTTCGGATGACAAATTTCGCACAAAGAATCAGCTTAGCGATTCAGCGCGGAAACGCTGCCAGCATTCTTGGGACCATTCCACGTGAGCATGATTTGTATAGTCCTAGCGTGTAATTAATTTAAAATAGATATCACTTGTACATTTATGTTGTCAATAAAAAAATATATTATTAATTATTAAAATAAGTAAGTATGCTGTTTCATAAAATTCTTACCAGGAGACTCTCATATTTTGAAATAATACTTGACGCCATCTATCGAGTAGCTAATATTTTTTAAATTTCCTTACCCTTTCCTTACTTTTTAATATAGAAACCGATACATAAAAACTCTGAGACAAGCGTAAGATAAATAACATAAAAACCTTTATTAGATAGTCCACCGCGCAATTATGAGAACGTATAGGTATAGGTTTTTCCGTCTTTTCCGTTTGCATATTCAAAGAAAAGCTGTGATAGCCCAGCTGTGAGACCGTGCGATTCTTTCAAGGGGATCCGAATTCAAACCCCGGGCACCAATGAGATTTTCTGATAAAACTTATGTGTCTAATTAATAATTGCAATTTATCACACGCTAATCTGTTGTCGCCATTAACTTCCGCTTTGTATATTATAGCAACACAGTCATGAAACAAGAGTATCGCGCCCTTTTTGATTAAAATGGTGACAACACTGTGACGTGTACTTTCCGGTTGAGTCTTCCTATTGTTATATTTCATTCAGTCATCCTATTGTTATAGTATTCCTATTATTATAAAAAATCGGTAAAGGAAAAGGTCGCGAGGAAACCTGCAAAACTAGAGAATTCTGGGGATATCTGTAATCTACCAATGTGCATTGGAGCAGCATGGTCTTAGCTGCAAGACATGCCCAGTAGTGAGATAGTAACAGGACGTTACTTTACTTTTTATTCAAAGACAATTGTACACAATCCTCATTTCAATTACTTAAATATTAAAGAAGAATTTTAGAATGTTATGTTGCCTATTGCAACAAATTTGCAGCTTTATAATCCCAATAATATCTTACATATAAATCGCAAAAGCAATACAATTTGGTTTCCTGTTCAAATAAATGCAATTCCGAATCAACAATTGAATTCCCGATGTACGTGAATTTTTATACAGAACGTTGCTGCGTGGACTAAAAAATTTATACATGTCCCATTTGAAAGTTAGGTAAATGGTCTAACTTTTCAACGTATAAATGAAATGAAGTTTCCATAAATAAAAGTGCAGCTTCAAACCTAAAGACTTTAAAGTGGCTAATGCATTGATGCTAATATACTTATCGCTTGCCATATGGTATCCGGCTGAGTAGAATAGACCAGCCACATTCTTAATGAGGTGTCGTAAAAGGCGATTAAGGTACGTCGACCATCACCCTTATTTCTAACCGAGACGTCGTAAAAAGTGACTAAGGTAATGTACCCACCGTGTGGTATCCGGTTGCGTACGAGGTTTCGTAAAAGGCGACTAAGGTAAGTCGACCCACCGTGTGGTAGCCGGCTGAGTAGAATAGACCATCCTCTTTCCTTACTGAGGTGTCGTAAAAAGCGACTAAGATAAATGGACCTACCGTGTGGTATCCGGTTTAGTAAAATAGACCACCCTATTTTTTACCGAGGGGTCGTACAATACGACTAAAGTAAGTAGACGTCAGACAGGCGGCTGGTCGTAAAATATACATCATGTAACAACATTATAACATGTTGTGCCGACCCCACTCAGAATGGACAGAAGGATGATGTAGAATAATAAAGAAATGAATTATTAACAACCCTTAAATTGAACATTTGCAACAGTATTAAACTCTTGCTGTGTAGAACAACGATGCCTGGAACAAACTTTATACAAAACAACCCGTGGTTGAAACTTCGACATTTAACATCGTCGGCTTATCGTAACTAGTTTAACAGATTTACATTGCACTGTATATATGCTTATTAAGTATATGTTAAGTCTGTTTGAATAGTCTACGCGTGTAAAGTTTGAAATAACAAAGTCAAAAATAACATAAATTTGTTTAGGTTTATTATAATATTAGTCATAAGGCGTAGACTGAAAAACAGCTTTTTAGCTTGTTCTACGACTTTGTTTTGCGATTTTGTCATGGAGTCTATCTCCTGATGATGATTCGGTTGCGGTGCGATTGTTGAGTGTGTGATAGTGAACGTATGTAGTGCTTGTGTATTGTAGTAGTAGTAGCGGGGGTGGAGGTTTTTGCATGTGTTTTTATGAATCCTGCATGTATCAGGAATGACAACAGATTGTCCACTCTACATTTAACATTATAAATATTTTCTATTTTCCTTCATCGCGGATTATAGCAAAATAATTTTATTATCACTTTTGAATATACGACCTTTTTCTCGGCATACGTTTATATATGCATATAAAAATGTTTTAAATAATCTCTGTTGATTTTGTTGAAATGTATGCTTTTGAATGAAGTTCATTTTATTTATTTTTTAATTGTTTTTAGTCGTTATACGTTACATATATCGTTCTCCTGCCCTTATCCCACTCAAAGTGGGGTCGTCACAACATGTTTTTCACATAGTTTTACATTCTCTCTTTTCATTATTCTACTTTAGCGCTACTCCTTTTATATGCATTTCATACTTCACACAATCCAACCATCTCTTTTTCGGCGTCAATATAATAAAATCTACCCATATTCATATTGTGTTACTTCAACTTGTGTTATCACAAGACAATCACAAACAGCACACTACACACATTCACTGCCACAATTTCAACGATCGTTTCTGTTGATACGTGCGGAAACTAATCCTGCACGTATAAGGTATGCGAACGATTTTGCTTTCTACACTTAGCATTATATAGATTTTCTTAACAAACGCGGATTATAGCAAAATAATACTATCATAACTTTGGATTATAATTAAATTTCGTGATAAATTTTCAACTGTACCTTATTATTTAAAAAAAACAGCTTTAGTTTTTGTTTTACTCAAGTCAATTCTTATTCTGCAACCAAGGTATTCACACGGTGCACAGAAAATAATGTCATTATTACTCTATGATGGTTTTATACGAAGTAACACAAATTCTAACTTTTGACTTCATTTTAGGTATATAGGTATAACTCAGAACTCTGAAAGTTGCAAATAATTACCTTCTATCTTCACTTAACCAAACTTAAACATAACAATAAAGTTTTTAAGCTAGCAGATAAACGAACAATTTAAACCTAATTTAACAAAACAGAAATTCTCTTGTAATTAATATTTTAACTTTGTTTCGGCGTAAATTTCTCATTAATTCCTAACAAAGTTTAAATTATGTCTATGTTTACAATACCGAGTGACCCCTAAGAAATGAATTGTGTACATTTTGGAAAACGGCAAGGCTATTCTCATATTTTTAGTACATGGGTAATTTTTTAAAAGATTATCTTCCCGCCTTTATCCTACTCTAAGTGGGGTCTGCACAACATGTTATAAACATGTTGTCACATGATTCGGCTACGTAATTTACGACCGGCCGCCTGCCTGACGTCAACTTACTGTCTGTCGTATTTTACGACACCTCGGTAAAAAAAGAGGATGGTCTATTCTACTAAACCGGATACCACACGGTGGGTCAACTTACCTTAGTCGCCTTTTACCACACCTCGGTAAGAAATGAGGTTGATCTATTCTACTCAGCCGGATACCACACAGCGGGTCGACTTACCTTAGTCGCCTTTTACGACACCTCGGTAAGAAATGAGGGTGGTACTATTCTATTCAGCCAGATACCACACTTTTAAAAGATATAAAACAAATATTTAAAAAGAAAAAAAGCGTCTATGACATGTGGTACCCGGATTTTGAACTTCTCTGGTCCACCCGTAAACTATTAGGCTATCACAGCAATACATTTGACAGCTGAAGTGTCATTTACTATCTTTTCAACATTTTAGCATTTTTTTCAGTGCCCAAAATTAGGGATAAAAGGACATTTTTTTAATCAAACCTAGCGAGATCGTTTTCTCTAAAAATCCTTATAAAACCTTAAAAAATTATCCTTTAACGTTTTCAATACAAATTAGAATTATACTTACTTACTTAGTACTTACAACGAAGTTATAACATAATATAAAATCACTGACTAACATTTAGGTATTTTTTAATGTACTGATAGTTTTGTTAGGATTCAGTGTTTATATCAGGTCTCAGGTATCAGGTTTATATCATTTTACTTTAGATAAATAATTGTCAGAGCAAATATGAATATCAGGTAAATAACATTCGCACGAGCAACTTTATGAACCAATAAACAAGCGGTAAAAGTTTACGCGTGCTTGGATAATTTACGCAAACTACAAGCAAGATTATTAGTAGTAAGTGTATAGTTATGAGCATCTATCTATCTACCTATCTATCTATTTATCTATCTATCTATCTATGTATCTATCTATCTATAGATATGTTCTTTCTCCAAAGGTTGTCTGGTAGAGATTGCTCTTAGCAATATACATTTTTTTTTTTTTTTTTTTTTTTTAACAGGAAAAAACCCCTTATGGGTACCGCCGCCCGACGGGGACAGGCGATGGTTATGTCGGACTCGCACCGACTAAAATAACCTGTGTGCTCCACTGCGCTGCTGGTGGCGGGGATAGGGTACCCATGAAGACATTGCCCCCCATCCCCGCCAGCAGCAACTCTGTATCCCAGAGTGCGCCACCTCTGGGTCGGGGCCTCTCTGAAAGTGGCCCCTCCCTCCGCTGGACGATGCATCGGGAGCACCAGATGCATCGAACGCCTCGGGGACCTAACTCCAGCGAGCGTCCGATAAACCCCGTTCGGATCGCTCGGAGGTCCCCGTTAGGGCGGCATGCGACGGACTTCGGCGAGTCGCCTGCGCCCGGCTCGCCTGCGGCGGATTGGATCCAAGGACTCGACTTCCCGGATCCGCCCCGCCGCCTCCTTCCGCGAGATAACGTCCTCGCAGAAGGAGGCCATCGCTGCCCACGATCGCTCCCTGTCCACCATGGCGCGAACCACAGTGGGCAGGGAGAGATCGTGCCCCACCTGTGCCACGAGTTCCGCCCGCTGAACCGCCCAAGCTGGGCAGTCCGCGAGCGTGTGCAGCGCCATGTCGAATTCGGCGCCGCACTCGTGGCACTCGCCGGTCGGTTCGCACCGGGCCACCCGCCACAGATACCTCCCGAAGCAACCATGTCCGGAAAGCACCTGTGTCAGGCGGAAGGTGAGGACCCCATGCCTCCTGGCGACCCAGCCCTGGAGAATGGGCTGGATGGCCGAAATCGTCCAGGCTCCTGCACTGGGCGACTCCAGCCGCCGCCTCCATTGGCGGAGGAGCTCCTCCTGAGCTGCCCTCCGCCAGTCCACCTCTACCACCGCTGAGTCTCCCCCCGGTGACCGGGTTTCGACTCTACGGCGGTAAGCCTGAGCTAGCACCTTGGCCTCTAGGTCCCATGGAGGGGACCCGGCCAAGGCGCAGGCCGCCTCGCCGGAGATGGTCCGGTAGCCCCGCACAAGTCTGACCGCCATGATCCTCTGCGCCCTGCGCAGCAGGGGCAGGGATCTGGCGGTCAGACGCCCCGCCCATACGGGAGCACCGTACAGGGCCATCGACCGAACTACCCCGGCGTATAGGCGCCGGCAGCCTGCATTAGGCCCTCCCAAATTTGGAAGGAGCCTGCTCAGGGCTCCGGCGGTCGCCGTTAGCTTAGGGGCGAGCCGCCGGAAGTGGGCCTCGAACGTCCATCGGCTGTCGAGGAGCAATCCCAGGTACTGTAATGTACCCGAGATTTCGATGGACGTCCCGCCCACCACCAACCGGGAACCCACTGGGGGCGCCATCCGAGGCCTGTGGAAGCAAATGGCCTCGGATTTCTCCAAGGCCACCCCCAGTCCTAGCCGGCGAATCCGGGCCACAACGTGAGCCGTGGCTGCGGTCGCCAGCGCTCGGGCTTCCCGGTGGGTGCTCGCGCGGGCAGTCACGAGGGTGTCGTCTGCATAGCAGAACAATCGCACCCCCGGAAGCATTTGCCCACGCAGCACCCAGTCGTAGCCGATGTTCCACAGGAGGGGGCCAAGAACCGACCCCTGTGGAACACCGCACGACATCCTCCGCTCCTTCCACACACCCCCAGCCGTCGGGTACCTGACAGCGCGGTCAGACAGATAATTACTGACCACACGCTGCAGATACATGGGGATGCGGTGGAAACGTAGGGCCTCCTTAATCACTCCCCAGGGCAAGGTGTTGAATGCGTTAGCGATGTCCAGCGACACCGCCAACACTACCTCGCGCCGGGTTGTTGCCTCCTCCGCCAGAAGTCTCACACCCTCGATACAGTCGAGGGTGGACTTGCCCTGGCGGAATCCGCACTGGAGGCAACTGAGGTCAGGCCCTACCTCCCTGAGGTGCTGGGCTATGCGGGAAGCTATAACGCGTTCGAGCAGCTTCCCCGCTTCGTCCAGCAAGACAATGGGCCGATACGCGGAGGGTGTATCGGCCGGTCTTCCCTCCTTTCTGAGCAGGACTAGTCTCCCCGTCTTCCACCTACGGGGAAAGAGGCCCTGCTCGAGGCAGGCACTGAACGTCGCCCTGAGTCCAGACTCCAATGGACCCAGGGCAAGAGACCAGGCGCGCCCAGGGATGCCGTCTGGGCCAGGGGCGGTGTTTTTCGCTTTCATGCGACTCACCGCCCCGGCCAACTCCCACTCCGACACCCCCGGCGCACCTGTCCCAGTGCCATCCTCCTCCTCGAGAGGCGCCATACAAGGCGGCTCCACCTCAGCTCCCTGCGGGAACAGGGCTTCCACAACGGATTCAAGGAAATCCGGCCGAAGGCTCTCGGTGAGAGGGGGGGCACGGGCACGAAGTTTCTTCCGTGCTGCTATGTACGGCCTCCCCCACGGATTCCGACTGAGCTCTTCGGCCATCTCCCTGTGGGCCCTGTCCTTGGCCTCGGCGATCGCCGTCCGCAAGGAGGTGCGGACAGCCCGATAAGCCTCGTAACGGCGCCTCTCCTCCTCGACATCGCGTCGTCTACGACGCCTGTACCGAGTGTACTGGCGGCGCACGGCTACGCACTGATATCGCAACCGCGCCAGCTCCTCCGACCACCAGTACACCCCGCACGCCGGCCCTGTGCTTCGCACCCTCGGCATGCTGGCATCGCAGACGAGCGACATCCGCCGTTGGAGGTCCTCGACCTCCGCGGCAACCCCCCCACCCGTGGGCCCAGCGGCCCACGCCTGGACGATTGCGGCCTCGACGAGGAACTCGGGATCGATTTTCCTGACGGACCACCGAGGGCCGTCGTCTCTTCCCGACCGAGGGGTAATGGGAGCATGGCGTGCGGACACCTCGAACCATATATATCGATGGTCCGAAAGTGTTTCCACACCCACCATTACTTCCCAATTCCTGACACATGGTGACATGGCGGCGTCGACAAAGGTAACGTCGACTTTGGAGCCGCCATTCCATCGCACGCATGTGTCAGCTGTCCCTCGGTTCATGACGGCCATCCCAGTTGAGGCCAACCAACCGTCCAGAAACCTCCCTCTGACGTCCGTGACCGGAGAACCCCACGCAGCGGATTTGGCGTTGAGGTCACCGGCCAGGACCACCTTGCCGGGGCGTAACCTATTCACCAAGTCTCCGACTTCAGTCATAAAGACTTAGCAATATACATGCCCTATGTTTCCTTATACTGCGTCCATCATATTATCAGTCTTTTGACAGCTCACGCTCATTAAGTTTTGTATTGCTTACGTACAAATATCATACAAATAATATTTGTACTTTATGGATGGGTACCGCCCACTTAGTGATGTCACACATAATGGATATGCTACGATTATGCCACAGATTAAAAATAATCGGTAGAAATCGATGTTACGAGTATTAAAAGACATTTAATAACATTATATAAAGTTTTACTTTCTTCTTAGTTAATACATGAATACAAATAAAACAATCAGGATATTTTAATTTATTTTATTAGCACGAGTCGTCGGAATGATAATCAACACTAGACTCCTCCGATGAGGAGTCTTCAGTAGCAGTTATTATTAGCTCTTGTGTAGATAATATATTATCAAACGCAATATCACGTTCCCAATCAGAGAATATTACTCTTTTAGTTCTTTCCACCACACTTGCCCAGTTCTCGGCCGTTACGTGGGTGCAAGCATTTTTTAGCAATTGCAACATTTTATTCGCTGTGAATGGGGGGCTTGTATTGCATCTCGCAGCATGCCCTTTTACTTGTGCCCATATAAGTTCTATTGCGTTGTACTGGCAGTGGTATGGAGGAATCCGAAGAACAGTATGGCCATATTCTGCTGCCATTTCATTGATTACATAGATAGCGTTTTGCTCTCTTTTTGGTTTTTAATATTTTTATTAATTCAACTTTTAACATTGAGTCGTCCACATTTTCTCCATTGTCCCGAAGCCAATTAATTATTTCATGCTTTTTATTAGCCTGTGTTGGCATTTTGTCAATTTGACGGGAGTGGTAGGGCGCATTATCAATAAAAATTATTGATGGTTCTTCCAATGAAATGAGCATTTTTTTGAACCACTCTTCATACACATTTGCATTCATCTCTTCGTGGTAGTCATTTGATTTCTTCGATTTAAATGCCAACAGTGCGTCTTGTACAAATCCTTTTGCTGTACCTGCATGGCAAATGATTAGGCGCTCACCTTTTCCCATTGGTACTGAGGAAGTGGAATCAGCAGTATCATCAGTCCAGAAACGAGATAGTGTGTGGTTAGCGTTGAGCCATGTTTCATCCGTGAAAACAATATTTGCCCAATCTTGTATTTTCTTTGCCTCTCTTAAAAAATCACAACGTGCTATAGATATATATCTGTGCGTTCCATTAATAATTTTCTTTTATTTAACTTTTTATATGAAAAGCCAATTGTGTTCAAAACTTTGACCAAAGAAGATTTTTCACCATGAAATAGACCACTTCTTTACAAAGAAACAATAAGTTTTCTCAAAGTTGGAATTTCTTTTCTCAAGTAGTAATCATATACATGACGACGAATAGCGTCAGCGTCAAAGTCATCAACAGCTGTCACCTTATGAGCCCGGCGCTTTCTTTTTGGTGTAGATGGTTTGTTTTGCTCCAAGCCGCTCCTGCCGTAGGCATCAGTAGTGATTTTAGTCACAGTTGATAGACTGATCCCCAACGCGGCTGCAACACGGTTTCGGACTTGCGTGATAGGTATAAGAGGTCCGCCATTTTGATTTTCTTGCTCAAAATACTCATGAAGTTTTAACACTAACTGTCTCGATTGTGCTTTCAACACACGTCCTTTCGGCATTTTCACGATCAATTAATATAAGTTTCACAAAAGTTTTTCCGAGTAATAAAGATACTTAACTCAAGGTGTAACAGATGCGAGAGAACACTCAGCGAACGTAAATGCGTGTGACTATCACGGGCGTTTCGTTGAGAGTGACAGATCACGTCAAAATGGCGGCCGAGCGGAAGGTCTGTTGATGTTGCCAGTTGATGTATAATATATTTTTTATGATTATAATAAATACACACGGATTAACATTTATTTTCAAAAAACTAAGGCAATATTAAATCAAAATGTTGATTTCTATATCTGTTATTAGTTTACGTAGGTTATCATTAATCGAATTACTTAGGTACGTAATTCGATTAATGATAGTAGGTACTATAATCGGAATGGTATCGCATACGAGAATCTTTAGGACATCACTAAATATGTAAATCGTCAATCTGTCAAAAGATGGTTAATATAATGGACAGTGTATAGTTAAGTTTCTTCCTTTATGGAATTTTCTTGTATGTGTAATAAAGAATTTCTATCTATCTTAGCTTAATATTTATCCATGTATTATAAAAAATTTTGAACTAGGTGCACGCTTAATTTCGTAGTAATCCGTCTAGACGTTAAACAAAAATGTTTTACTAAAACACATCATCTTACTGTCTTATCCCACTCTAAATGGGGTCGGCACACATGTTATAAACATGTTGTCACATGATTCGGCTATGTATTTTACGACCGCCCGCCTGACATTAACTTACCTTAGTCGGATTTTACGACACCTCGGTAGGAAAGAGTCTATTCTACTTAACCGGATACCACACGGTGGGTCAACTTACCTTAGTCGCCTTTAACACCTCGGTAAGAAATGAAATTGGTCTATTCTACTCAGCCGGATACCACACAGCGGGTCGACTTACTTTAGTCGCCTTTTACGACACCTCGGTAAGAAATGAGGGTTGTACTATTCTATTCAGCCGGATACCACGCGGCGTCCTAACACACATACATAAAATACACGCAAATTTACAAAACTAAAAACAAATATTCTTCCTTATAATATTTATAGTATTACCTTTACTATATGTATTAATTTATCCCGAATAACCACTCTAAAGTCCTTGGTCGACTTTAATTTAATACAATTTAACGAGTAACAATAGATTGATGGTAAGCCGCAAATATTTGGCAGCCACAATTCACAGCGATCGGACATAATTATTTTAATTTGTGTAATGTTTTACGTATGTATTTATTATTATTTGGTTATAAATATAACAGTGAGACTACTAATGCACAACATACGAAACTTATACACATTACCCTAAATAAGAAATTTGTTAGTAAAAACACGATTCCAAAGAGATGGCTGCATTTCCATAGATTTAAGTCGCACAAGATTATATATATCCTCCTGCCCTTATCCCATTCTAAGTGGGGTCGGCATAACATGTTATAAACATACTGTAACATGATTTGGCTACGTTTTTACGACCGGCCGCCTGCCTGACGTCAACTTACCTTAGTCGTATTTTACAACACCTCGGTAAGAAGGAGGGTGGTCTATTCTACTAAGCCGGATACCACACGGTGGGTCAACTTACCTTAGTCGCCTTTTACCACACCTCGGTAAGAAATGAGGGTGGTCTATTCTACTCAGCCGGATACCACACGGCGGGACGACTTACCTTAGTCGCCTTTTACGACACCTTGGTAAGAAATGAGGGTGGTATTATTCTACTTAGCCGGATACCACACGGCTAAGTCGCACAAGATTAGTCAATTAAAATTTAAGATTTTCAGAATATACCAGCAGTGGACCTTCGTCATTTGAAAAAGAAATAGAAGAGTTAAAAGGTAACTGATACATTTTCAAATAATAAATTTTTTACTACTTAACTATTACTCGAAATTTAGCTTATTTTTTCAATCTAAACGCAAAGTTATAAAAGATTTATTAAAAGTGAGGTTATGAACTTCTTATACATATTTTTTTCACTTCCAATATCCCTATTTTGCACTGAAATTGTCAAAACATTAAAGTTAAAGATTATTTCATAATTATTTTTGTCGAAAAAGTCATATTCTTCATCTTATTCGCCTTCTTTGAAATATTTTTTGCTATTCGTTTACTTTAATCGATTATTGTAATCGACAACTTATGTGCCTAGATAATATTCAAGTTTTTACTATTTAATCGATTTAAAATTGTGCAATTCTTAAATCGTTTTAATTATAAAAATATACTCCTTTTTTTAAGCCATATTACAATTTAGTCCAAAAGTTCCAGTTTCCTTTTTGTAATATACTACGGAATTTTATTTTTATTGTCTATAACTTGTAATATAGAATTTTAAAAATCAACTTCAACTTTCAAAGAGTGAAGACTCCCTTGAGCGCAGTTCATTATCCGGATCGTCCGTTAGAAAGCATTTTTATTCCTGATCCTAGACTTTATGAAATATGCTAATATTAGCCGGGACTATATGAATTTCATAGAAAACTACGCTGCTATCGAACAATGAAGCTCGACTATCGATATAGCTACTTTATTAAAGGACTAATATTATTTTCTATGATGTCTCTTTGTTACGAGAATTTATTTTGATGCGGCTATTTTTGCCACGGGTTATTTGATTTCTGTTACTTTCTACATTAACTATATAGAAATCGATAATAGTAACGGCCTGATCTTATTCCATTGCTAGGCATAGACTGCCTCTCTCTGTTTAAGAGAGAAAGAACCCGTGAACCTCTCGATAGAGCTAGGCTATCACAGTTCTAATCGACAATAATTAAATTTCAATAGCTATACATACGGCTATATGGCAGTTTGCCAAATTAAAGTAGGGTACGTTGTAGAGGTTGACTCGAAACAACTATTCGACTCTCTAGTGTTTAATCTTGGTTAAGTTTGTCTTGGTTGAGGTAAATAAGTTTCATCGATTCATTTGTTTCGACATTTGAGTAGTTAAGTGACGTCATAAGCATATCGTATACAGTACCACATTATCATTTATTGGGTCTCGTTACAGAACTGCATACCTATGTTTGTAGTGTAATTTCAGGTTGAATTACCTTTGTTAAAGGAGCGTAATATATGATGTAGGGTCTTATTACGTAGTGTTTCGTGCTGAGTGTCGTTGTGATAAACTCAGTACTGTCGGGTATTATTGACCTTTTATGTATCGTCCTGGGTAATTGGTAACGTGTTCTAGTTCTTGATAGATAATTATTGCATTGTATTTTTCCTGTAGTGTGTACAGATTACACATATCTAATGTAATCCCGAAAAAATCTTTTGGGAAAGTTATTTCGAAAGTTTTTTGCCATTGCTACTTGGATGACAGCATTCTGACGGTAGAATCGGTCTAGTACACTCTTATTCCAATTTCAGTGTCTTCATCATTCTCCTGCCCTTATTCTGTTTAAAGTGGGGTCAGCACATGTTATGAACATGTTGTCACGTGATTTGGCTACGTATTTTACGACCGGCCGTCTTCCTGACATCAACTTACCTTAGTCGTATTTTGCGACACCTCGGTAAGAAAGAGGGTCGTCTGTACTACTCAACCGGATACCGCACGGTGGTTCAATTTACCTTAGTCGCCTTTTACGACACCTCGGTAAGAAATGAGGGTGGTCTATTGTAATCAGCCGGATACCATGCGGTGGGTCAATTTACCTTAGTCGCCTTTTTCGACACTTCGGTAAGAAATGAAGGTGGTCTATTCAGCCCAATACCACATGGCGTAAAATAAAAGTATTCATGGTATTTTAATTATATTATCTTTGCTTAAAACTTCGCTAACTCCATTACTTTGGCCACATTTAACAGAAACTATTCAACAACTCTTAAAGTTGGCGACTCATAATTTTTATGTTTCCTCTTAATGTGGTTATAGGTGATAAGAATAATGTCGCCTTAAAAGGAACACCAAAAGGAATTCTGCAAAATAACGCCCAAGTTATTTATACTATACAAACATGTGATTGCCATGACCTTGCGTTTCTGAAGTCAGTATGGGAAGAGGGTTGGTTTAATCTTCCGAAGATTCACAGTCGACCGCTTAAAAGGGTGTAAATGGCCTATAATGTCTATCCCGTCGAAGTATCCCACTGAATACGCTGATTGGGCCTGATTTTAAACATCTTTTCGTCCGTAATTTTTTCTTCCCTCAGTTTGCTGATTTACTTATCTTGTGTGATAAATGATTCAGCATGCAAAGTAAAATTGAGGCGAAACTAAATTAAAATAAAGATTCACAGAGCGAAAAGTTGGAGCTAAGATTAGATTAGCCACGGATTACTAGGTTACACATATGCCCTAAGAATTGTCTAGAGATATGCAGGTTTTCTCAGGATGTGTTCCTTCACCGAAAAGCGTGTGATAGATGGAAATTATCATTTAGACACATAGATTTTACAGAAAAAGTCATTATATTCTTGCCTAGAGACTCGAAAGAGTCTCAGGGTCTTAACGTTTGACTATCACAGTTTATTCAACTTATATAGGCAACACACAAAATATTATTAAAATTACATAGTATAACTGAATTCTACAATAAAGTGACATTATTGTTCCAGCTCTACCTAATGAGTTTCATAATTAAAACAAAACCCAAGTTGATAGTGTCACCTTAATAAAATATATTTCTACGGACCTCTATGTATTATATTTAACTTTTAATATTAAAAAATTGAATTGTTTACTCAAGAAACTTAAATGATAGGATAGGGACATAGAGACAGACAAAGAAAACGACTTTGATTTTATATTATTTAGTGATGTGCGTCCAAGAATAATTACCTAACAGTAAGTAAACAGAGTCTTAAAACCTTGTTTTATTTATTGTAACACACGATTATTTCTAGCGTTAGGAATTCGTTAAAAGGTCGTTTATTCGAAATAATTACCTTTACCCCTTTTATCTTGCCTTTAAGTGTTCTAACGAGTGAAAGCAAACGTCGTTGTCGCGAGAAATCAATTTAGTTTTGTTGTTTTATACTCGCAATCCCATTTTCTCGAGTCTTAATGGCTTATTTAATGTTTTAGCTTTAAATGGCTCTTCAGTCTTAGAAATGATTCAGGGCACTTCGTTGTTTGTGATATTATTGGATTACGGGTGTTTTAATTTTCCCATTTCCTGTTATATTCTTGTTGGAGTAACGTTTACTTTACAGCTTAGTGATAGAATTATACTATTACTGAGTGTTTAATGCAATTTCAAGTCATAAGCCAAATCTACTAATAACATGGTAAATAAATGTTGGGCCGACCCCACTTAGAGTGGTATAGGGGCAGGAGAATAATATATTAAAAATGACGTAACTTTGGAAATAACAGGTTTAATCTTTTATATTTCCTAGGGCTAATATTAGCATAATTCATATAGTCGTAGATCTGGATAAAAATGGTCCTAACGAGCGAATGGAGTAACGAACTGCGCTCTAGGGAGCTTTAGCATTCTCCCAAAATACACGATCAAATATAAAAGGCTCCTACTTACATTGTGATGCATTTAAGCTGAATATAAAAAAGGAAATTGGATATTGAAATAATGTGAGAGAAAGATGTCGTTTATAAATTATCTATACTATTATATAAAGCTGAAGAGTTTGTTTTTTTGAAAGCGCTAATCTCAGAAACTACTGTACCGATTTGAAAAATTCTTTAATTGTAATATAGTCCATTTATCGAGGAAGACTATAGACTATATGTATAACATCACGTTAAGATTCTACGTACGTGTTACGACGTAAGATGTATCTGTTATTCATAACAGAGGAGCAGCAATAAAAAGTATTGTGAAAAAAGTATATGTCAAGCTTTCCTTGCGTGCGCTAAATAAACGGTGAAAGTTATTCAAAAATCTCTTATAATTAACTCACGATAACTACTTTTATGTCCAAAATGTCAATTTAGGAAAACGTGACACGATGATTTCCATGCGGGCGAAACTGCTGGCACAGCTAGTAAATTATACGTAGTTTACTGAAGCTCAATGAAATTCTTAATAACTGAAAGAGCTTTAAAGCCAATTGTAAACTCTGCGAAATAATGTAAGAAATGAGAGCGGTCTATTCTACTCAGCCGGATACCACATTTCTATGAAGAGTGTATCACTGCAAATATATTGGGTAGGTAATTTTAAAGTAAAAAAAAATGGTTAATTTCACCGGAATAAGAGCATATAATTACTAGTATCTCGTTCCCAACTGAGCTATTACAACTATACAAATTACAGCAAAATTAACCTTTGTATTCTATTTATATTTTCGCAGTTTTTCATTGCCTAAAACAGGGATAAAACGTAAATAAGACCGAAGTAATAATTCTTAATAATTCAAGTCTTACAGACAAAATACTACAGAATAACATACAAAATAATGATAATATATGTAACGATTAAGTAAACGACTGCGTATCACAATGTTAATACGACTGCAGAGCACTTTATGATTGTGGCGGAAACGCGTTACGTATTTTTACTTTCGAATAGTGGATAAAATCCTACCACACTTTTCAAAGTTCTATCAGAAAATTTCAGATTTAGATTAAAAGCGAATCTCGGTTATTTCGCCGCTGTATTCATTCAATCCTTATCTGTTCCATTCATTACGATCTTATTCATATAGTAACTGTAAAACTGGATCAACCTGCGGCTTGGTAATTTATTAAATTAATTTCGGAAATATTCGTTGGATGGAAAATATTTCTATCATATTTCGGCTTCGATAACGAATGACTTGACAGTATATGTAGGCCAGATTATTGACCTTAAAATATATCTTGTAAGTAAAAACCTATCATAAAAGGACGCTTTATCTGAAACTCTAATCAGTACTAGATCTTTTCTTAAAGATTAATTAATGGTAAAGACGTAACTTTAACCTGTGACCCATAATGGCAGATCGCTAATTGGTTGCTTTTTACTTAATTGACTCCTTTGTTGACAAAATTTATTTATTTATTTATGGTTTAGGGATTGTATGGTCGGGGACTGTATGTGAAGAACTAAAAATGAAAAAGTTAACTTAAAAAAGCTAAAAAATATGTAAAATTTGAATGTATAACTTACTTACTCTATGTTTTGTCAAAGTGTGATAGTTAACCAAGGTTTAAAAAGCTTATTATATATACCGTTATAACAAATCATTAATTCCTCATCCTCCTGCCCTTTTTTCCACATGTTGTTGCATGTTTTGGCTAGTTATTCTACGAACGGCTGCCTGCCTGAAATCAACTTACCTTAGTCGTCTTTTACGACACGTCGCTAATATATGAGTGGTCTATTCTACTCAGCCGGATACCAGACGGCGGATACGTTTAAATTAGTCTTTATCAAAATTGACAATATAGGATTTGAAATATAATATTATGAACTTATTAGTATTGTAATAGTACCTCGTAGGGGTTCAACCGACTCGTAAGTAAGTAAGTAACGGCCTGTTACTGTCCCACTGCTGGGCATAGGCCTCCTCTCCCCATTTTTGGAGAGAAGGGTTGGAGCTAAGACCTACCACGCTGCTCCAATGCGGATTGGTAGGTTACACATATCCCTAGGATTCTCTAGAGATATGCAGGTTTCCTTTACGATGAAGGAAAACTTCACCGAAAAGCGTGTGATAAATTGCAATTATCAATTAGACACATAAGTTTTTTAATAGAAAAACTCATTGGTGTCTGCCCGGGTTTGAACCCATGATCGTCTCTAGAGATTCACACGGTCGCACCGCTAGGCCATCACAGCTTTAAAAATTAATTTAATAAATCAACAAAAAACTTTATTCATTAAACGAAGTATCACGCATTGTATACGATATGTTATTATAGTCACGTGGGAAATCAATGAATGTGGAAACGATACGCATTTACTACGTGACATGATATCCAAGTTCCTAATACGGATATTAACACATTATTTCTATATAGCTTAATATAATACAAGTAATAATTAAATTACAGAATAAGTTCCGCAGAATATTAACATTAACATGTGCTAACAAAAGATATTATTGTTTTTCAGTTTTCTTATAATTGTTAATGATATTACAAAGTATCCACTTTTATAAATTTTGCGTGCTAATTAAGCTAATGTTATTGGAAGAGCCTTTTGTCTAACATACAGGCTAGGCCTAGTTTAGACGCTAGTATTAATTAATTAAGCCAGATTTAAAGTGTATAGTTTAGTGTCAGAATGTTACATTTTTGGAGTCATTAAAGATTTATTATTATGCATTGTATAAGAATCGAACGTATTACGTAGAAACGATGTGCGCTGGGACCCTAAGGTGCTGGAAAAGGTGGATTGACGACCTCGAAAGGGCACTGGGAGCCTCGTTTGCTCGGTTATAAGAAGATTGTGGCGCGTAAACCAATAGAGATACACAAAACTAATGAAGTAGAGAATTGTAGATCTACAAAAATACTACAAAAAGGTCCGCGACAACATGTGTCTTCCTTTTACGGATAACACACAATAACTACTTTTATGTTGAAAATTTCGATTAAAAATATTAGGTACGTTATTAGGGAAAAACTTTGTGACACTTATTTCCCAGCTAGTATTATAAGGGATAAGTTAATTTTAATCTTGGTAGTGAAGGCTACGTAGATGTAGTCACAGATAAAAGCTAGTAGAATCAAAACTAGAGTTTACAGTGGCAGCCCTTAAATCTAAAATTACGTTCGTAACGTTTGCACCAACATAATAAACAATACTGAAAATGGATAATATATTAGTTTGTGGGACGAACATTGACATACTTGATACGGAGCTGCTGTCATAATTAATCAACCAAGCACCACATTACAGAACAATGACGCGGGTATTGGCTACAATTACGCCAAACTTTTGTGGTACATCTGCTTTACTAATGGCTCTTAATTAAATTATAATACGTTCACATTAACAATACTCATCATAAACCGCTTGGTGTTTGGTTGAATATAGTTCGATGTATTAAATCAATTCCATTATCTGTTCAAAATTGCCAACCGCATTTGGTAGAGGTGCACTTTATAAATTGCTGGGTATGCTGGGGGTATAGACGTCCTCTCTCCGTTTTTTGTGAGAAGGGTGGCAGCTAAGACCAACCACGCTGCTCCAATACGGATTAGTGGGTTACACCAAATGACTGGCCCGTTGGCGCTATGGGTAGTGACCCTGCCTTCAACTCCGCGGATCGCGAGTTCGATTAACGCCGAGGGCCAACATTTTCTATAAATGAATTTGTTGACACGCATATCACCGGGAGTATCTGCACAGGTTCAAAATTGCCAACTCGGACGTCTGTCCTTGCGATAATCGCACAAGACAGACGCTCGAGCATCTGTTACGCGAATGTCTGCAGTTCGCAAAACAGAGATTCGAGCATGAGAGCCTGTGCAGATACCTCCGAGTGATACCATACACAATTACACTCATGCTAGAGAAACACGTGGCTATTGAATCTTTTATAGGATTCATAAGCCACATCATCAACAACTTAAAACAATACAATAACACTTAACACTTACGCAACACAACACAACACACTTCACAGTAAATTCAAACCATCAAATCAGTAAAATTGCCCAAGCAGAAGTAGTATTCATTCTGATCCCCCCCTCTATATATCATAAGAAATATAAAGATGCCTGTAGTAGTATATATATATATATATATATATATATATATATATATATATATATATATATATATATATATATTTTTAATTAAGAACATTAAATTATGTGCGTGATTTTGCATTTAAATTCTATGACTATATACATCCTTTTTTCTTATATAAATTAACTTATTTAGGACCACTTTTATTTGTTCTTTTAGTGTATTAATTTATTTCTTAAGAATTTCTAATTAGATAATAAATAATAAAGACTGTGTAACACCACATAGTATTTTAGGATTTAGTAGTACATAGTTATTTTAGGGATAAGGAATTACAAATTGAGACGCGTTTTCCCCAACACATCCCTTATATAAATGGTTATAACATTCCAATAAACATTTACAAAGGAGCAATTTCTATCTAAATTCTATCTAACTTTCATGAAACTGTTGTTAATGGGTATAAGTGTTTCACTAATACCCGCAGGATATTCGGAGATTGTATGTGACACGCATGAAGCGTGCGGTAACCATAAGTCTAGAGTGATTTTAGTGTCGTATTTTAACAAACGTTATATAGCCGATTGATTTTCTTTTATATTTTTGATTGTTTAATTTTTGAAAACAAGGAATCAAGAGAAAGAAGTGTTAAAAAGAGTCAGAAATCATCTTTTATATTCGTTAGTTTTATTCAACATCATAATTCTCCTTTCTTTTTTCAAACAAGAAAAAATCCCCTTATGGGTACCTTGTACCGCCGCCCGACGGGGACAGGCGGCAGTTATGTCGGACTCGCACCGACTAAAACGACCTTTGTGCTCCACCACACTGCCGATGGCAAGGACAGGGTATCGTTGTACACATTGCCCCCACCCCCGCCGACAGCTCTGATCCCAGAGAATACCTCCTTCGGGTAGCGACCCCTCGAAATTAAAGCTCCCCTTCGTTAACTGGTGCATCGGGAGCACCAGATGCGACCAGCGACCGCCTCGGGGACCTGTAAGCTAGAAGTCCGATATACCCCGTTCGGAACGTCCGAAGGTCCCCTGACAGGGTGGCAGACGATGGGCTTAGGCAAGTCGTTTCCACCTGGACTCGCCAACAGCAGATTGGATCAAGAACAAAAGTTCCCAGAACCGCTGAAATTTTTACTTACTTACTTACTTTGCTATACAATATGGATACACTGGATTACAACAATATTCAAATATAAATTAATACCCAAGTACTATAAAATAAACAAAAGAAAAACTATCAATGATACTACGAACCATGATAAATATTTTATACTACATTAACAAGTAAGCTACCAAGAATATTAAACGATTCCATTATTCCACGGCGGGTCTTCTACGATTTTAAAATGATGGCAACCCTATTAAGTGGATATTTGTACTGCCTTATATAGCTATTTAACAGCTGTCGCTTCTATGAAAGACTATAAAACTGCTCATCGCTTTGTTATGATCATTGCTACTTTAATAATAACAATAATAAACCTATATTGATGCCGTGTGGTAGCCGGTTTAGTAGAATAGACCACCCTCATTTCAGCTAACTATCGGGACCGTAGGCGCTTATTCCTCTGTATATAGCAATGTTTAAATATACCTAAGTTAAATTTTAGTTTTAGAAAATATTTAAATATTATATATAAATAAATGAATGAGACTTATTTTTTTCAATAGTTTTATTAACGGCCTGGAATAGAGTCCTTTAAGACCTTATAATACTTATAGTAATAAATTAAAGACTAATAATAGCGAACGCCACATCAAAATCGCAAATTAAATTGATCTAATTTGATTAATGGCAATCTGACGATAATTATCGAGAAAACTGCCTTGTCACATATCGAAGACGGATCCATGGCGACGGCTTAGCAATTGATTAGATGATATCTGAAATAGCGTTCATTAGAACGCCTTATTAGGATCAAGTATACAAACGTCTTAATTATAATTAGGGAGAGATTGTTCGGATAGATACGTCTTTGAGACTGTTTAAATAACAAGGAGGATTATATAAAGATCAATAGCTGTATGTTGAAACGAATATTATGACACACACATGTCACAAGCACATGTGTGTCATTATTATCAATCTTAGGGTGCGTATAGACATAGCGAGGATAGCGTTGCGAATGGTCCGTCTCGCATGCCTCGAGCTGTGTGGACGTGTGTACTTACGCCGGGGTTACATTAGCTCGCGAAGATTCGTGTCGCGTTGGCGCGCAAAACATCGTGTATCTGCCACACACGATGTTCTTTTCTACATTAGCAGGCGAAGATTCGGAAAGCGGCCTACGCCAAATATACGTCGTTGAGTTTTGTGCGTCTGTCGTCCCACTTCAAAGTCTGGACGATAATGAAGTGTCGTAAGTGTGGCCACTCGAGCGAATGTTGTCGCGACAAATCTCCTTGATGCGCGCCAGTTTACCAACAGTCGCCCGATGCTACATCGTCTGCGCCCGAATACATCGCGTTGTAACGATGTACCCGGCCACATATATTGTCGTAGCCCGAATATTCGCCATAGCCCGCTAATGTAGCCAAAGCGTTACAGTGAGTATTCGCGTCATACTATTGTTGCGAATGCTACCTCAGGGCGAGCCGTGCGTTTCGTTTCGGTGTCGTAAAAGGCGACTAAGGTAAGTTGACGTCCGGCAGGTGGCCGGTCGTAAAATACCTAAGTATGAGGAAGTAAGTAGCGGCCTGTTACTATCCCACTGCTGAGAATAGACCTCTTCTCTCCGTTTTTGGAGAGAAGGTAGTTAAGACCTACCACGCTGCTCCAATGCGGATTGGTAGGTAACACATATCTCCAGAATTCTCTATAGATATGCAGGTTTCCTCACGATGTTTTTCTTCACTGAAAAGCGTGTGATAAATTGCAATTATCAATTAGACACATAAGTTTTAACAGAAAAACTCATTGGTGTGTGCCCGGGTTTGAACCCGTGACCTTCTCGAAAGAGTCTTACGGTGCTACCGCTGGGCTACCACAGCTCTAAAAGTAAAATACCTAGCCAAATTACATGACAACATGTTCATAACATGTTGTGCCAACCCCCAGATTATAGAAATGATTTAAAAATATCGCTTAACTAATTAGGAGCGGCCTATTCAAAATTATATATATTTTTAAATTGTATAGGTAAATTCCCACTGATAGATATATTATTATTTGTCAACAGCATTTTTTATGTAACAATTTCATGACATTTGATCAAAAAAATATTTATTTGTAAACGAGAAAGTTTTTGTAAGTCATAATCGATGGCTCACGCACCGTCGCACTTCTAAATGTTACGTTTTAACGACTCATCGTGAGAATTTATTTCTTCCCTAAGATTTCATTTCACTTAAGCACTTTTCACACTGGAAAAAAATAACGACGCGTGAAAACTGTTCAAAAATATACGAAGTTTTGTCTTCGAATTAGCATAGGTATTCCCTACTCCTCCTCGTTATTTTGACCAGACTGCCCGTTGGCGCAGCTGACAACGAAACAAGCCTTCAGCTTGGGGATTATGGGTTCGATTTCCGTCGAGGACTAATTTCTATAAATGATTTGTTGATTCTTTGAGTTTGGCTGTATTTAAAATTACATTATATTTACCAGGTCTCTGTCATTGCCGTGTGATATCCCGCTGAATAGAATATACCATTCTCATTTTGTTACCGAGGTTGTTCGTAAAAGGTACTAAGGTAAGTCGCCAGCCGCGTGGTATCTTGCTGAGTAGAATAGATCACCCTCATTTCTTACCGAGGTGTCGTAAAAAGCGACTCAGGCCATCGTTTGGTATCCGGTTGAGTAGAATAGACCACCCTCTTTGTTACCGAGGTGTAGTAAAAACGTAAAGTTGACGTCAGGCAGGCGGCTGGTCGTAAAATACGTCGCCAAATCATGTGACATCTTGTTTATAACTTGTTGTGCCGACCCCACTTCGAGTGGGATAAGGGCAGCAGGGTGATAATTTACCAGGTCTCTATCAGCCATAATACGAATTTTAAGTTATTTACTTTGAGGATACACCTTGTGTGTAGTCCCATGTATATTATAAAACCGTTTACAAATATATCAAAAGGTATGCCAAATATTTAACCTCCCAACCATCATATAAAACGGATGGCAAGAGGAAAAAAAACGGCCTGAAGCTAACGATTATAATTATGTTACTCGAAATAAACTAAGCACTTTAGTACGGACTTATAAAAAGTGTAAATAAAAAGCTATTTAGCGAGTTATAATCAGTGTGTTACACCCCTTAATTTCATACCGGCTTATCACCATTTTCTGCTTTGGCTGGCCCGGGATAATTACAGGATTTCATGAATAATTACATCTCGAGATTTGTTCTAGCCGAGCTTCCCCGGATAAGCAATTACTAATTTATTAAGAACGGCTATCTCACAAGACTAATGAGCATTTGAAAGTATTATACTTTTCTTAATTATTTATTAACTGTAGGGATCTAAATATTACAAGACTTGACGAAATCATTCTGGATAGTAATGTTTTACCTTAAATATAATTTAGATGTTAAGAATTATTCTGTTGCTTAGTGTCTGCCTGATTATTTTCAAAGATTTTTTAACAGATTTCAGGTCATGCAAAAAAAAATTTAAATTTTAAATTTACTGAAATTAAACTTCATAATAATTTAAATGGACTACTGTCTGACTGACTATAAAGTATTTTATATCTTGGAGTCATTTTTAACATATTAACAATAATTTTTAATTTTATGTAATTCAATACATTTGAATCACATAATCTAAATTTTACTGTTATCGTAATATTTTTTATTTCTGCTCCTCTCTTCTCATCTTAAAAAATATTCTCTATTTATCTTTATAGCTTACTAGCTTTACTAGCAGCTTCGCCCGCATGGAAATCAGTGTGACACAATATTTTATTTTCCTAATTCGAATTTTGAACATAAAAGTAATTATCGTTAGTTAATTTAATTATAAAACATTTATGAATAACTTTCACCGTTTACTTAGCACACGTAAGGACACGAATTTTGCCATTTTCGCAATATTTTTTATTTCTGCTCCTCTGCTATTCATCTGAGCATGATGTTATATAGCCCAGGGCTTCTTAAACTTTTTTATATAGCGACCACCTTCAAGCTTAGGAAATTTTAAACGACCCCCTCCTCCATATAATGAAATATATATTAACCGTAGATGTATATGTAATATCGCACTATTTTACAATGTAAATAACATTTTTGCATTGCCACTTTTTTCAAAAAATAGTTATAATAAAACTACAATAGTATTTTGTATGATTTTTATTTGTATTTATATTTGTACGTAGTGTGTATACTAATTTTAAAATTTTATTTATATTTTTGTAAACTAACCAATCATAAATTTAATAAAATCTATTTAATTAAATTTAATGAAAGGGGTAATGAAGGAACTTAGGAGGAGAAATATCAATGAATCTTTGTTGGAAAAGTTCTTTAAAGGACAACTGCAGCCATGTAGTTGTATCAATAATGATTGAAAAGTATCAGATCTTTGCGACGCCTTTTGCTTTCAGTAGTCTCGCGACCCCCCTGGACTATCTTATACTCAAATATAGATTACTTCCCTGTTAATACAATGCAATTATCTTACGTTCGCTGTCACAAATAGGACATACCATCATCACGATGTTTGTGAATATTAACAACAATTCGCTATCACACTAAATACTTGTCTGAAGATTAATAGTTATTGATGATCGTTACGTTAACAATGTCTTCATGCACTGTATTGTTGTTGGCTATCATTAAAATTACATTAAGTGTCCGTTTTATATTACACGACACGATAACGACACGACTTGTCGCATTATATAAAAGAACTACGTAGTGAAGAAATACGTAGCATGTTAGAGCTATTTAAGAAATTATAAACGCTACCAATATAATGAACAAGTACTAAAGTTTACAAGTCAATGATATAGCAAATTCATAGACAAATCAACTACGAGCTACTGTAGTACAAACATCTATTTATTTATTTATTTATTGTAAACCACATGCACAAACATGTACCTTACAAATATAAGAATGCATGGTAGTAATCATCAATTTCAGTAATCCTTCTGCACACAGCCGAATCCCAAACGGCGAGTCAACTAACCTTAGTCGCCTTTAATGACACCTCGATAAGAAATGAGGGTGGTCTATTCTACTCAGCCGGATCCCACACTGCGAGTGAACTTACCTTAGTCGCCGTTTACGACACCACGGTAAGAAATGAGGGTAGTACAATAGACCATAGAAGACCATAGAGACGTAAGTAGAATAGACCATATTCTACTCAGCCGGATACCACATTGGCTTACTTAGCATTCCATAGATTTTTTTTACAAACGCGGATTATGTCAAAATAAATCCATCATAACTTTTGTAGTTTTATAACACATAGTTTTCACATGTTAACGAACTCAAAGTTTCAACTCGTGGAATAAATTGTTTCAACTTATGCATGTTAAGTAAGAACAGCAAAGACACTGTTTTATCTTGACAATAAAAACAGTTCTCCGTCGGACCACGCTTGGCATGCAAATCAAATTCACTGTGTAACAGAGGAAAAGCGAGTAATTGCATATTTTTGCATACGACATACAAATTTCGAAAACTACTTTCACTGGATTTTTTTCACATTTTATAATACTTGATTTAAAATAAATTATTAATGTATAGAAACCGGCTATACTAAAGTCTTATTTTATCGGATGAGCCCGCGACGTTATCGCGGCGGGAATTGCTTATGAATAAGAGCCCCGTATGGACTTGAAACTAGTCGGGCTCAACCGATAAAATAAGACGTGAGTATAGCCGGTTTCTATACATTAATTATGAATAGCACTCACGATAGTTTAAATTCAAAAATTTCATTTTATTTGATAAAATGATACCAATTCAAATTCAAAATACTTTTTATTCTAGTAAACTTGTATACAAGTGATTTTGATTCGTCAACTCTAATGCTGCTTTGGAGAGCTGTTCCTACCGAGAAGAGGCAGCAGGAAACAAAAACAAAAAGCTCTTTTCAAAATATAATTCTTATGACTAGTTATCATTTAGTTATCACTGTCTTTTACTGGTCGAAGATTAGCTACATCCATGCATTAAATCGTTTATTTAATCTTCAACAGTATTTTAGGCTTTCTGTATCTGTGTCTCTTTTTAACAGTGTTTTTGAACTTCTGTAGTGGCAAAGTTAAAATTGCGGAATTTTATTATAAAATCTTATATTTTAAGCCAATAAATGACTTACGTACTTTTGCAAGACGCAAAGCAGGAGCAAATTATGTCCTACTTTGTCTATTATTTTATCGCTTTTTTCTTTTTTAATATGTAAATTACATCTAATATTCTTGCTAGCATATAATAAGTAAACTTGTAAACAAGGGTAAGACGTGAGTATAGCCTGTTCTATACATTAACTAAGATTAAAATACATTCAACAATTTCTACTTTTATATAAATTTTGTGTTTTATTTGTAAAAGTTGAATAAATGGATCAACAAAAAATAATTATTTCATATTCTGCAATAAGATTATAGTATATGTAACTATGACAGTGGTTACAGACACAAAGTGTGGATAATCAAGCCTGTAAAAGTTCATGGGCCTAAATTTAACAGGTCTTGTAATGATGAGGTACTTCAGCTCTTTCAAAGATTTGCGACCTTCGCTTCCTGAAAAAAAAGGAATGAACTACTATGTAAGATATAATAATTGATTTAAGCTTTCCATTAGTTTTTTAATAACAAGTTTAGTATATGTTTTTTACTAGCTTTTACCCGCGAATTCATTCGCCTAGACTGTTGTTATGTGATAGATCGGTAATAGATGGCGCTTTTCAATATCTTCCTATTCCTGTAGAATTAACAGAATTTTTTTTAGCCTATATGTTATTCCGGTGTATATACTCACAAACTTTCGCATTTATAATACTAGCTTACACCCGCGATATTGTTCGCGGGGACTGTAGTCGTGAGATAGGTCGATAATAGATGGCGCTTTTCCATGTCATTCTATTCCTGTAGCATTAACAGGATTTCTACAGCGTATATGTTATTCCGGTGTATAAGGAATAACTTGTGCCAAATTTCATCGATATTGGTTCAGCGTATTCGCCGTGAAAGAGTAACAAACATACATCCATACTCACAAACTTTCGCATTTATAATACTAGCTTACACCCGCGATATTGCTCGCGTGGACTGTAGCCGTGAGATAGGTCGATAATAGATGGCGCTTTTCCATGTCATTCTATTCCTGTAGCATTAACAGGATTTCTACAGCGTATATGTTATTCCGGTGTATAAGGAATAACTTGTGCCAAATTTCATCGATATTTGTTTAGCGGATTCGCCGTGAAAGAGTAACAAACACACATGCATACTCACAAACTTTCGCATTTATAATATTAGTAGGATAGGATGTCAGCTGCAAAAAAGGATATATTCTATGAGAACACTAATATATATCCTTACCAATCGTCTTGTTCACAACGATATAGTCTATACAGCTGAGAATTCTTTCTGTTTCTCTATAATTTTGCTCGCAACAACTTATACCGCAGATAAAAACACAAACGCATATAATGATTCGCATAGACGTTGATATTGCCACCGTTAAATAACCTGAATCCGTTATCCATGTCATGTAACCACTTTCGGTTTTCCACTGAAAAATGTTCAAGAACAAAACGTGAGTTTCAAATTCTATCATCATCCTCCTGCCCTTATCCCACTCTAAGTGGGGTCGACACAACATGTTATAAACATGCTGTCACATGATTTGGCCGCGTTTTTACGACCGGCCGCCTGCCTGACGTCAATTTATCTCAGTCGTATTTCACGACACCTCGGTAAGAAAGAGGGTGGTCTATTCTACTAAACCGGATACCACACGGTGGGTCAACTTACCTTAGTCGCCTTTTACGACACCTCGGTAAGAAATGAGGTTGGTCTATTCTACTCAGCCGGATACCACACGGCGGGTCGTCTTACCTTAGTCGCCTTTTACGACACCTCGGTAAGAAATGAGGGTGGTACTATTCTATTTAGCCGGATACCACACGGCGTTGAGTTTCAAATTCTATGTAAATCGTATTTAAGGTTTGTTTTGTATGAAATTTTAAATAATAAGCGCTTTGTTTGTTGTAGCTAATAAACCTTAGACAACATGACTTCTAAAAATAAATGATGAACTTGTCAGAGCTACATACAACTCTGGTCAGCCTAGTTTACTACATAATACTGCACATCTCGGTAAAATATGAGGGTGGTCTATTCTACTCAGCCGGATACCATACGCCATATTAATATATTTCCTGGTAATCGGATCGTAATATCGATAAGGCAGTATCTTAAAAATAACTTAATACATATCACGATGTCAGATATCTAGCTGACTACGAAATATCTATAGTATGATGATACTACCAAATATCACCACAATATAAGTATCTTACGTAATAAAACGAAACTCAAAAAGTTACGTATTATATTAATATAATAGTCCGAGCTTAGTAAAACTTGTGTAATATAAGCTATATTAGAAAACAATATTGATGACAGAAATACAATAATAAGCATATTACATAATCTGAATATACTTAAATATAACACGAATAACTTACCACAGTTCTCATTATATGCCTGATAAACACATTTAGAAACATTACCACATCAAGTTGAAAAACAATATCATTGACTATAATCTGCAATTAAAAGTTGTATTTGAAATCTTAATAACAAGGGACAAGAAACTATTTTTCTATAAAATTTGAATCAGAGTAAATTGCTTACCCTAAAACCATAAACAGTGTTAACGAAATCACACTGTTCTAATAGAAGCAAGTAGCATCTGCTGATCCATAGAATAAACTCGCTATGGTTGCAATTTAGCGATTTTAATTTGCGAAAATTATTGGCAACCATCATTTCTTCATTACATAAAGAAAAGGCGCCATTCACATTATCAGAATCACAATAAAATATTTGCAAACATTTCCGAATGGCTTTTAAACGATACACTATTTGAATATAATGAGAAATTAGATCTAATGTACCCAAGAGTCTCAATCCAACATACAAGTATTCAATGGGAAAAATAGTGCATCTTATCCAGCCGAGTTCAACTATCCATGCAATATAGTCGGCAATGGTGGTAACAAAGCCAACAAGAAAAAAGATAGAACACATTCTTAAAATACTTCTCCGAATTTCCTTGTAATAGTACACTCCAAGTATTTTGTCGATATAACCATAGATAGAGTAATAGTCCAAAAAGTTCCTTCCATGCAGATAAATAAAATAAACGCCGACGATATATTGGATGTAGCCGAACAAATAAATCACTTGATAGGAATCCATAAATGTGATAATTTTGGAACCACTAAACACTTCAAGTTTGTTATAGATATCAAAGATATTGGCTAAAAGGAATAAGCATATAAAAAAGATAATTTTCATATTCGACCACGAATACTCTGCGTTTGTTGCATTACAACTTATGCAAGATAATCCAAAAAGATTTAATATGCGATTTAAAGGTTCCAACGTTAATATAACATTTAAAACAAGTTTGTTATCGGCCATGACTAAAACGTTAGTCACAAATAAATTTAAGTACGAATGGTCACCTTGAGGGATACAGTATTCCATACCATGATTAAATGTTTTTAATTACTCAGAAAGTAATTTAGCTTATAGTGGTTTACACTGTTTGTATTGACAGATCCATAATTTTTTGAGTTCTTTTAAACATAAAAGTATATATAATTACTTGATCGATTAATTTTTTACAGTGCAGTACAGTGACGGTCAATTAATAAAAGTCCACTGTCACTATCACAAGTTTTGTTATGTCTAGGTTAATGATTAGAAACCGATTGTTTATTACCCGTGGTTTCGTTATTTAATTAATTATCAATATTTAAATGTATTGTTTATTACAATTAAATGTCTGTCTTAGACCTAAGATATACATTTATCAGCGTTCACCACTTTATTCTAAGACGTATTATTTTATACTAAATATTAAAAAATAATATGACTTATTGTTCAGACAAATGTTGTGTATTTATTATAGTTTTTCCAGTTCACCTGGACTTTTCCAGGTCGTCTGGAAGAAATCGTTAACAAGCGATAAAACCGCCTTTTCTACCTTACTATTTATGTTTCTTTTTTGTTGTCTTTTTTTTATTTTATCCTAATGGAGTACACTAAAGTGTATAAATAAATATAACGCACGCTCTTTGTTATTACACTCGTTTTGCATTCCAATCCACAAAACAGTGTTGCTAGTATCATGGAATTCCAATGTGTATCACTTAAAGCGTATTCAAATTCAAAATATTCTTTATTCAAATAAACTTATAAACAAGTGCTTTTGAATCGTCAACTCTACTGCTGCTTCGGAAAGCTGTTCCTACCGAGAAGAGCCAGCAAGAAACTCGGCGGTTGCTCTTTTAAGAATATAATTCTTAATATTATTTACATTAAGTCGTTACTGTCTTGTACAGGTTCAAAGAGAGCTATATCCACACATTCTTATCTTCTAAATAATCTTCAAGAGTATAGTAGGCTTTCTGTATCAGCCTCTTTTTAACACTGTTTTTAAACTGCTGTAATGGCAATGCTGAAATTGATTGCGGAATTTTATTATAGAATCTTATACCAAAACCTACAAACGAGTTACGCACTTTTGCAAGGCGCAAAGCAGGAGCCGCAAGCTTATGTCGGTTCCTGCTTTGTCTATTGTATACATCACCTATCGTTTTATAATTCTTTATATTTTTATGTACATAAATTAAATTGTTTAAAAATGTAGTTTATAAATGTATGCTAGAGTAGGGGAGTCTACTAATTTACAGGCTTGCGTATAAGCCTGTAAATTAGTGTGTCACAATACATATTGAGAGGGAAGATGAAACTCGTATGCTTCATCTTTGTCTAATAACACATAAAAAAGCAAGACAGATAGATACACACTCATTTGCCTTCTCTTTATTTCTTTATATTGTAAGACACATTTTACAAGACAACTTTACAACGACGCTACACTTATAAGTGAAGAAATATATGGGACAATATATTGTATGTAACCAATTTATGACTGATATAAAACTGTTGGTATCTGACCTGTGCCCCTCGTTGCAAAAATAAACATAGAAACATAAAAATAAACATAAAAGATATATAAAAAAAATTGGTTATAATTTAATTTTCTTTATTACTCAAATAATAGGTTATTTCATATTTTGTAACATAATTATAGTGTAGGTAACTATGACTGATGCTATTGACACTAAGTACGAATTGTCAAGTCTATAGAATTTCATGGAGCTCAATTTCACTGGCCTAGTAATGATTAGATATTTAAGTTCCTTGAGAGATCCGCGTTCTTCGTCCGCTAAAAAAGAAAATTAAATTAATAAATAGTCTAACTCTTCGGCGTCGAGGGGCATCAAATCCTAAGTGGGCATCAATGAGTTTTTCTGTTATATCTTATGTGCGAAATTGGTGAAGAAAAATGTCGTGAGGATACCTGCATATCTCTAGAGAATTCTTGGGATATGTGTAACCCACTCATCCGCATTGGGACAGCGTAGTAGATCTTAGACCCAACACTTATTTCCGAAAACGGAGAGAGGAGGCTTATGCCCAACAAAGGGATAGTTACAGGCAGTTACTTTTATTTACTTTTAAATAAAAAAATGGTTTAGCATATTCAATTATGCAATTGCACAATGCATTATCAATAACCATCCAAAAGAGACTAGACACCAAAAAGACACGTAAGTGATCTAGTCTTTTATTGTTTTTGTGATCAAACGTATACTTTATAGATATTTCTTAAATAAGAAAAATAGTTCAAAAACTAGGATAAAATATCCCATTGGTCCTACAGAAATAAAATAACCAAGAACGATGAAGTTCCTACAAGATAGGTGAGTACAGCTAAACTGGCAACACTTTTACAGACTTTTCTGTATCGCAAATGTCCATAAGCAATATACGTAAGTGGCTTGTCATCTGAACTTTTAAATATAAAAAGGTAAATGACCAGCTGTTTACCAACCACCACCACCAGCTGACAATCTGTTTCCAAGTAACAAAAACCTTACCAATTTTCTTATTGATAAGTAAATCGTCTATAATTTCAACAATTCTTTCTGTTTCTCTGTAGTTTTGCTCACAACGACCTATTCCACATATTATCGTATACACAGACGTGACAATTCTCATAATAGTTGATATTGTAACCGGTATACATCTGAGGTCCAATGACTGCTGAAAATAACGTATTGTTAGGTTATTTAAAGTAGGATTAGTCAGGTAAAAAGATTCGTATAAATAAATTATAGAATTAGGCGTTACTTTGCAGAGATCCATAATACTAAAGTAATAATAAAGTTATTTTGCTATAATCCGCGATAAAGTAAAATAAAAGAAATATATAAAGCTAAATGTAAAGTGGACAATCCGTTTACGTACCTGATACATGCAGGATTCGAAAAAACACATGCACAAATCTCCACCACAATACACAAGTACTACACACGTTCACTAGAAAATCGCAAAGGCAAAGGCTTTGCGATTTTTGTAATGGAGTCTATCTCCTGATGATGCTTCAGTTGTGGAGCGAAATGATTGTTGAGTTTGTGATAGTGAACGTGTGTAGTGCTTGTCTATAGTAGTGGGAGTAGGTGTTGGAGGTTTGTGAATGTGCATTTGTTTTTACGAATCTTGCATGTATCAGGTATGAAAACTGATTGCCCATTCTACATTTAGCATTATATATATTTTCTATTTTACTTTATCGTGGATTATAGCAAAATAATTTTATTATTACTACTCAAATTTTTTGATTATATAAGATTTCTGTGACTGTCATCACAAAGAACAACACTAGTTGCAAACTAAATGCGCACAACAGACAATGAAATGTCCATAATAATTTCGTATTTACCGTTTCATAAACTAAATCAATGAGTCTATGAATGAATCTAGACGTTGCTTCAAAAATTAATATATTAAGAGATGAATGGTCATTGAGAGTGATTATTCAATATGACATTTCCTAACATATTCAACAACAAAAATCTAAAATCATCAAAAAAAATATCTGGCAACAATTTTTCGTCGACTTGGTGCTTGTACACTGAACCATCTTGATCTACAACTTAACAGCATCAGACTTATGTAGACTACAGTAAAAAAGTAACCACATTAAAATCTTACCACAGGCTCCATTATAGAATGCCGTATCAATAAATTTATCAATATTACCATTTCCAATTGAAATATCACATCGTTAAAGAAAATCTGTAAGAAAAAATCGTCTTTAATAAGCACATTCTTAACTTAATATTTATGCAACTTCTATGAGAGAATTCGACGATATGCATCTGTTAAATACTAAACTATAGGCATTCACTAGAACTTAAGCACTGATTTCGTTAAGATTCTATTTTACGGTTTTTTACTAAAAGATAGTGGTAATAAGGTTAAGGTTATTAATAAATTACGGTTTACGTAAGATGACTGAAACACATTTTCGTGACACGATTTGCACGCGGGCGAAGCCACGGGCACAGTTAGTATAGTATAAAATAATAATCCTTAATATTCTAAATTATACATAAAAAATAAATAAATATAAAAATATATATGGGACACACACACAGTCGTCCGTCCCCAAAGTAAGTAACTTAATACTTGTGTTATGGTAGACAGACAACTGGTGAATATATACATATATAATTTTAAATACATACTTAAATACAAATATACACCCAGACTCGAAGACCAATAAATTGATTTATAGGAAATATTGGCCTTCGGCGGGAATCGAACCTGCAACCCGCGGAGCTGAAGGCAGGACTGGACTCACTATCCACTGCTCCAACGGGCCAGTCAAAATCAAAAAAGAACAAGATCAAGCTTAAGTCGGTTCATGACAGCCGAGATCCTTGCTAGTTCCTAAAAGCACTATCCATACCCAGTGGCTTCCTTATAGTTTCACGATCAGAAAGTGCTTTTACAATCCTATTAGAATAGACAATATTTTACGTACCCTGAAACCATATATATTGTTGATGAAGTCACACTGTTCTAGTAATAACAAATAGCATCTGCGGAAATATAAAACGAGATCACAGCGGTTAAAGCAAATGACTTTTAAGCCATCCAGGCGATTGATTTTCTTTGAACTCTCTACGTCCGCAGAATAGTCATCGGCGTAATTCTTCGTTTCATGAAAGATGGCTTCTAAGAAATTTCCTATCGCATTCAATCGGTATACCAATTGAGTCAAATGTGAAATTATATCCAGGATTGAAAGTAATCTTAATCCCACATACAAGTAGTCAATAGGAAAAACAGTGATTTTAATCCAACCAAATTCAATTAACCATGCAATATAATCTGTCATTAAAGCAATAAACCCAACGACAAAGAAGCATAAACATATCTTTAAGATACTTCTTCTAATTTCTTCATAATATGGAATTCCAAGAATTTTGTCAATGTAATCGTATATGGAATAATATTCCAAGTAATTCTTCCCATACATTACGACAAAACATACCTCTGTAATGTATTGAACATAGCCAAATAGGTAAACCACATGCATCGAGATCGTAAATGTTATAGTCTTAAAGCCACTAAAGACTTCAAGTTTAATGTAAACATTGTAGGCATTGGCTAAAAATAATGAGCACATTAAGAAAATAATTTTAAATTTGGAACGCGTATGTACTAATCTGCCATTACATCTAGTTATGGAAGATAAACCAAATATTCTCAAAACGTGATTCAAAGGTTCACAAGTCCAAAAAACATCTCGATTCGATTTGTTTTTCACCATGGTAAGAACAGTTTCGTAATGCAACTAATGTACAAATGTTCATCTATTAGAAACATGTTCTATATAACATTTTTCATTACTTAAGTCGGAAAAGCAATTTAACATGGGGTTAATTTGTTGATCCATAGATTAATAATTAATATGCAATTCCTTGTTAATAATTATGAAAGTGTTTTAGTAATTCTATGCTGCGTTTTGAGTTTACATTGACATGTTATATATTCTACGTCATTGATGCCTGGATTTTATCAAAATTTTCATATAATTCTCGTCTCTCCAATAAAAACTGCTGTTTGTATTAATAATACTATTTATAAATGATCGCCTTTGTTTTATATCAATATTTACCTGTGTTGAGTCCTATTTATCTTTTTTCCTCTTATCGTAGGCCCAATATCATGTGTAATTGTAATTTAAATTAGGTTTTTTATAGGTAAGTTTAAATAATTAAAGTGGTCAGTGAGATTATTATTGAGTTCTTTTGAGTAGGCAATAAAAAGTAGAATAAATAAATATATTTTTAGTTTTAGTTGAGTTAATTAACAGTAATTTTTCAACCTTAAATTAAAGTAATAAAAATATTATTTTGTTATAATCCGCGATAAAAGAAAATATATGTAATGCTAAATGTGAAATGTACTATTCGTTCTCATACCTGATACATGCAGAATTATCGCAAGCGCACACATTCACCACCACAATCTCAACAATTGTTTCGCACCGTAATTGAAACATCGCCAGGACAGACTCCACGTCAAAATCCCAAAGCAAAAGCTAGTATTATTATAGTACGCCAAACAATGCATGACGCACCATTGAAAAAATCAATATGGCTAGTAGATATTGCCTTAAAAATCTCTGGCTGACTGAATTCTCGATGGAACCGATGACTGAATTCTCGATGGAACCGATATCTACGGTATATGTAAATTACTTTGGTATTGTAACTTGTCTTCACACGATGAATATTCAAGTCTAAAATCGTTAACGAAAGATCGAGCTTTTACCCGCAACTTCGTTTGCGTGGACTGTAAGTAATGGCCTGTTACTATCCCACTGCTGGGCATAGGCCTCTTCTCTCCATTTTTTTGGAGATGAGGATTGGAGCTAATACCTACCACGCTGCTCCAATGCGGATTGGTAGGTTACACATATCCCCAGAACTCTCTAGAGATATGCAGGTTTCCTCACGATGTTTGCCTTCACCGAAAAACGTGTGATAAATTGCAATTATTAAGTCTTGGAATAAACCGATAGCTTCTGTAAATCTCGAACCCTGCAAGTCGTTAACAAAAATTTGATAGGTTTATAATAGATGGCAATTTTCAATGTCATCTTATTCCTGTAGAATAAAAAGGATTTCTATAGCCTACATGTTATTCTGGTGTATAAGGAATAACTGTACCAAATTACATCGATATGGGATCAGCGGATTCGCCGTGAAAGAGTAACAAACATACATCCATACTCACAAACTTTCACATTTATAATATTAGTAGAATAGAATTAAACAAACCATTCCTAAAAATAGTTTAGATAGCTACGTTAATGTCACTGTATAAATAAGTTGTTATTTCAACGTTGGTAGCAATATTATTCTGTTTTCAGTAGAATATCCAACTGTCAAGTGCAAGATACGTTGAGGCAAGTGTATTTTGTCTCTGCTAGGTACATGATGAATGTAGCTGTCATAATGTCTACTTGTGAACAATAGCATACAGATGTCGTGGAAATATGCTTCGTAATCCGACCTGACCTTTACTTTATAGGACTGTCTCTTACCATGACAATTCTCGAACGATCTACATTTATTAATTTTAATAGTGTATAGCAATTTTTCAAATCCAAATTGAAAAATTTCAAATTTCAAAATTCAAATTCAAAAAACAAAAGCTGTGGTAGCCCAGCGGTTACACCGTGCGACTCTTACGAGGAGGTCAGGGGTACAAATCCGGGCAGATACCAATGAGTTTTTCTGTTAAAACTTATATTATTCTTATTGATAATTGCAATTTATCACACGCTTTTCGGTGAAGCAAAACATCGTGAGGAAACCTGCATATCTCTAGAGAATTCTGGAGATATGTGTAACCTACCAATCCGCATTGGAGCAGCGTGGTAGGTCTTAGCTCCAATCATTCTCTCCAAAAACGGAGAGAAGAGGCCTATTCCCAGCAGTGGGAAAGTAACAGGCCGCTACTTACTTACTTTTAAATTCAAAATATTCTTTTTTCAAATAAACTTGTTAATAAGTCAACTCTACTGCTGGCCCAGAAAGCTGTAACTACAGAGAAGTGCCAGTAAGAATCTCGTTGGTTGGTCTTTTCAGAATAAAATTCTTATAAATATATACATTTAGTCATTACCTACTTTCTTATATAAGGTCTAATAGTAATATCCATGCATTTTTATCATCTATATAATCCTCAACAGTAGAGTTGGCTTTCTGTATCAGCCTCCTTTTAATAGTTGTTTTAAACTGCTGTAATGGCAACGCTAAAATTAATTGCGGAAAATTATAGACAGTTATAGACGACTTACGTACTTTTTAAAAGGCGCAAAGCAGGAGCCGCAAGCCTATGGCGATTTCTACTTTGTCTATTTTATACATTGCTAAAAATATACTGTGAAGCCAATGTTCCAATTTTCTTAAACTTCTCGCGCAGGAAATCATGCGGACTTAAATTGTAAATGTATGGCTCTTTTTTGTAATACAAACAATTTTTCAATATTCGCAATAAAAGTCTAATTTAAAACAAAGCTTACACAACTTATATTGGGTAGTGGCCTAATACCTAGTGGTAAAATACTGACCATCACTTCAGTGGAGAATAGTTAGTGTATTCCGATATATAACAAAGTAACAGCCTGTTACTATCCCACTGCTGAGCCTTTATTCATATTTTTATTTTACTTTTACTTTATTTATACAGACGCTGTTCCATTGCTGATGTGCAGGTTGATGTATTCCGTATGTATTCAGATACATACATTATATAAATTCATTACTAAAAAGACTGTTAGTCAAGCAAGGATTCCGGTCAAAAATTTCTTCTCTGGTTTGCCCAAAGTCAGTCCGGTATGTAAAAGATAATGTTATCCAGAGTAACCTAAATTACACACTCTACATAATATATCCGCAGAATCCTTCATTAATATTTTATTCACGAGAGTACAGTCGTTTGGACGCCATAGATAATAAAATATACAATGCAAACATTGTTGTAGATTAATGCGTCTGTGGATTGGGCGATAACGTCGATCAACGAAGTGTATTTTCTATTCGATCTGGATATGGTACTTTAATAAACGCTATCTGTCTTCATTTTCATTTATTGAAGGATTTTCTTTTACTATTTCATCAAAATTGAAAAGTACAGTTTACACGGAATTTTAAGATTTATTACTAAAAATAATAAATAGATATATAAAGAAGTTTGTTTGTTAATAAAAAAAGAAAATAAAATTTCGACTTATTATTTTTATATTATCGCTGCGAGTTAATATTATCAGTATATCCTTACACCCAGTATATTATAAACGCTGTTACGTTTTCACAGCCAATCCGCTGAACCAATATCGATGAAATTTGGCACAATTATTCCTTATACACCCGAGTAACACATAGGCTATTGAAATCCTGTAAATTCAACAGGAATAGCATGATATTAAGAAACGCCATCTATCTTGTATTCGCTAATAAAAAATGCCGCATCCGAAACTTACTTTCGCAACTTAGTGCTATCCATGTCCAACCTTCCTACGAGATTTGTAGCCAAACCCGATTAAATATCGGTCGCGTATAATAGCAGTAATTTGTATTTGTTACCCAAAATACATGGCGCTAAGCTTAGATCCGTCGCTTTTCTTTTACTTAAGGTTACTTTTAGCTTTTGTGGTGATTTATTTTAATTATATTAATATTACTACCTGTGCTCGCAGCTCAAAAAAAATTTCCCGCTTCAATGCCTATTATTCTATTGATTTTTTTTTAATTTGAACGTAAAAGTAGTTATTGTGAGTTAACCATAAGATATAGAGACATCCTCTTGTGAACTTTTTGTTGTATTTTTTTAGATCTACAATTCTCTAGTACATTAACTTAGTGCATCTCTGCTGATTTACATGGTGCGCGCGAGTAAAGTTCCGAGCAAGTGAGTTTTTTTTTCAACCGGGCGAACTTAAAACAATCAACACAAAACCAAAATGTATTAGTTACTTAAACCTTATGGAAGAATTGCATTATCTTTTAGTAAAAACGCTACAAAAATCCGTTCAGTAGATTTCGAGAAAATTGGTCACATACAGACAGCTTTGAGATATTTTGTTTTATAATAAGTATAGATAAGTAATTTTCAGAAACGCGTTGCTCATAGCAATTAATGTAATAAATACCCCGCTAATTAAATTAAATGTAAAACTCATTAAATGCGTATTCGTGCTCCATTTTGTATTAGAATTACAATATTTCAACGCTTTTTTTATTAGTAAACATGTTTTATATTTATTTTAGTACTAACGTTCTTTGGTTTTATCAAACGTAGAAACGTAAAGTGGTTAAGGTGGCCTGGCATAAAGTACCAGAAGTAAGAAGTAAATTTATTTTTATTAGTTTCCTCTAGGACTAGGAATTTTTGCGCGTATTTCTATTTAAGCGTAGTGTATTGACGTATGTGCGTATTGACTGGCCCGTTGGCGTAGTGGGTAGTGACCCTGCCTTCAGCTCCACGGGTCGCAGGTTCGATTCCCGTCGACGGCCTACATTTTCTATAAATGAATTTGTTGGTCTTCGAGTCTGGGTGTATATTTGTATTTAAGTATGTTTTTAAAAAATATATAAGTATATATTCAACAGTTGTCTGTCTACCATAACACAAGTGTTAAGTTACTTACTTTGAGGACGGACGACCGAGTGTATAAGTGTCCCATATATTTATTTATTTATTTATTTTACTATTTAGCCATGGGAGCATTAAACCTTAAACATTAACCTTTTACATTTATGATATTTGTAGGATATGTATTATAAAAAATGTAAGTTTAATAATAATTTAAACATATTAAAAGCTCTTAATAAATAAAAGCGTTTATTTATATTTGTTATTGTTATTGTTTAAGTTAAAAATGCGTTAAATAGAGCACACTATTTTATATTTACCCTTGACCTAAATAAGTAGCATTTCAAAATGTTGTTTGGTCATTATTTCTGTTTATTCGTCTGAAGTTCTTAACAAAACGCACTGCAGCAATTCGAACGTATTTCCAAAATTTATTTGAGAAAATACCTGGAAATAGTGCATACAACTAACAAGCAAGTAGCGTTACAGACTAGCGTTAAAACGCAGCGGTCTAAAGGCTTAAAAAAAGTATCTGGATGACCGAGCCTTGCTCGGTAATTTTTTAAAAGATATAAAAAAATGCAATAAAAAAAGAAAAACGATAAAAGCGTCGGATGACATGTGAGAATCGATCCCAGGTTTAAACCTTTTTTGGTTTGCGCTTTACCTTTCGGCTATCACAGCTTTGCATTTGACAGCTAAAATTATGAGTTGATATCTATTACTATTTTTGTAGTTTATTTAATGCCCAAAAACAGGGATAAAACGAATTTTTTAAGAATAACACCTAGCTAGATATATATATACATATATATATATATATATATATATATATATATATATATATATATATATATATATATATATATATATATATATATATATATATATATATATATACAAGATTAACTCATTTAAAGAAATATTAAAAACTTACTAATTAAATAACATATATGAAATATCACTTACTACTTTCTACCAACTTTCTACTTTTAATATTTGGAGAGATAGCCTTTAATTTGGAGAGATATTTGACGTATTTAACCATACCAAAATTGTTGTTTGCGAACAATGATCCCTTCTCTTACAAGCTTCTTAAAATATGGCATTGTTATATTTAACAAGAAATTATAACTTGCTGTATAGCCAAAATTCTTTAATCGAAAAGCGAGTGAAACAGACGCCCGTCTGCGAGAACACACAAACGATTACAAAAGGTCCTCTCTTTATGGCGCAAGATAATAATAGGCCGTTACAATTTCGTTTCTGTTCACAAAGCTGGAATAATAAAAAATAAAAAAGGCACAAAAAACAATACGGTCTCAACCGCCCCTCAGCGACCAATAATGCTCGTAAAAATGAAGTAAAGCGCGACTGTGCTGTAAAGGGATCAGTATTTGAAATTAACTGTTAAGAATATTTAACGATCTCTAAGAAAATTACTAAGTTTAGCTTGGTTTTAGTAGAAGAGATCTCCTAACAGCAACGTTTATACGCCAAGTATTTTATCACACTTTAAAGGCATCGATTGTCCATTTAGAAAAATAGATGGAAGAGTCAAGCGATCTTTTGCTTCATACGAGTATGTGTCTATATCAAACCAAACTTCGTTAAAATTTCCTTTCTAAGATATTGGTCCACATTTGATTCGGTAATCAACCGGATACAACACGGTGGGTCAACTTACCTTAGTCGCCTTTTAAGACATCTCGGTAAGAAATGCCAAATTTAGAATGGATACTCGGAATTTTGCGTTTTTCAGGTTTCTGATAGGCTTATTCAGCACTTAAAGTCCCTAATAAGTTAACAGATAGATCATGTGGCTGTTATTTTGTTTATTTAAAAATGGCCGCAGTTTTTTTTTTAATTTTAATTTTTAGAGTCTCTTTTTGGAGACATTTATCTGCTACTTAGTTTATTTGTCGGTTAACTGTCCGACACTTTATCATTAACTTGTGAAACAGACTCTAAGACTATAATATTCTTTTAGTTTTCTTGAAATGGAACTCTAAAACAGAAACAATAAAAGAAGGTAATCAGAATACAAAAGCGAGTTGCATAGTGTTTTTTTCGGCGCAAAGGTGCTTCAGTTCAATTTATAGAATTGCTCATCGCCCTCCAGCGAATTCCAGTCGCAGCGAAAAAAGAAAATAATAGTTGAACATAGAATAATAACAATTCTAGATATAAAAAGTTAAACGATTCTTTTATAGTTTTACAGTCGGTAAACGCGAAATAGAAGAATAAAAAAGGAATTCTTAGCATTGTTTTGATTAAAGGATTTTTAAAACAATTAAGTATAGCCACCTTGAATCCAAGGTGTCAATTTGATACACCTGACTTTATTAATCGATGTGCCATACAACAACAAAACATTTTGTTATACTCACCATTCATCATCCTCCTGATTATCCCACTCTAAGTGGGATCAACACAACATGTTATAAACATAATGACTTTTGACTTTTGACTTTTGAAATTTGACTACGTATTTTACCGGGCCGCATTAGTCAGTTTGGAAAAAAAATCACAGAGCCAGTCTACAACGACTCAAGTGACTATAAGGTGCTATAAGCACCTTGTCATAAGCTAAGCTAATGTTTGGTGTGATGATGGCGTGCAGTTTGCCAAGCCAAGTAGATACATAAATAAATATATGGGACACTTATACACACGGTTGTCCGTCCCCAAAGTAAGTAACTTAATACTTGTGTTATGGGTGACAGACAACTGATGAATATATACATATATAATTTTTAAATACATACTTAAATACAAATATACACCCAGGCTCGAAGAGCCAACAAATCATTATAGAAAATGTAAGCGCTCGGCAGGAATCGAACCCGCGACCCGCGGAGCTGAAGGCAGGATAGGCAGTCGATAGCGTCATGGCCTTTCCTTGCGTTACATATGTTTGTTTTACGATGTTACATCCAATAAACCACACGGGTAAAAGCTATAAATAGTTATACAATTCGGAAAAAGCAATGTCCCGTAAAGTGATAAGGCTGTCTAATTAATCAACTGTAACTTGGGCGGAAGTAGAGGAAATACTCAGCGCCGAAATAATTTTCTCACGCTTACATTGAAAATATGAATTATTCTCCTATACCATAAGTAAATATCTTTTTTCCATATGTAAACTACATGAGTAATTATGAAATCTGCGATAAAGTAAATAGAAAATACGAGTATATATATACTTATAATGATTTATAGAATTAGGCGTTACTTTACGGCGATCCATAATACAAAAATTTTATTATTACTTTTATATATAATACAATGGACTAGATTAGCTGTGGTAGCCCAGCGGTAACACCGTGCGCCTCTTTTGAGAAGGGCTAGGGTTCAAACCCGAGCAGGCACCAATGAGTTTTCTATTAAAACTTATGTGTCTAATTGATAATTGCAATATATCACACGCTTTTCGGTGAAGGAAAACATCGTGAGGAAACCTGCATATCTCTAAAGAATTCTGGGGATTTGCGTAACCTACCAATCCGCATTGGAGCAGCGTGGTAGGTCTTAGCTCCAATCCTTCTCTCCAAAAAAAAATGCCTATGCCCAGCAGTGGGATAGTAACAGGCCGTTACTTACTTTTTTTACTAATACAGTGGACTATCTGTTTTCATACCTTATACATGAATGATTCGTAAAAAAACACATGCACAAACTTCCACCATCTACCGCCACCACAATGTAAAAATACTACACACGTTCACTATCATAAAGTTAACAATCATAAAGATACACTCCACGACAAAATTGCAAAGCTTTTGTCTATCTCCTGATTTCCTACTTTTGTATTATGAATCTCCGCATTAAACATGTAAGCTGATAGAATTTTGACAGCCCTTAGACCTACAGAACGAATAAGTGCTTTAACGAAGAAGTTCGTCTTTTTTTACTCCCCTAACAGTGATGCTATAAAATCTTATGGCCAATAATTAAACATTTCAATTTATTTATTTTATTTTACGTTTCATTATGTTAAGTATAATAGCCAAGTCGAAAGTTTTTGTAATTATTTCTATATACCATATCATGTATAATATTTAGATACATTATAATACAAAAGTAATCAAAATACAAATTGTTTTGTTATTCATAAAATATAAACAAAATAGGTATTATTTGAGTACATATTCCGTACAATCCATTGTTTCATTAGCAACGAAATAGTTCAAAGCTGAACATCACTTAACCTTTCATTATGTTCGCTCCGATCTCGCGGTTTCGATTGCGTGAATATTATGTTCCACTTGCTTATATCTCCATTAATTTATTAATTTGATTAAAATGTTAAATGTATACTAATATATTAAGCTGAAGTGTTTGTTTGTTTGTTGGATTGTCTAATCTCAGGAACTACTGGACCGATTTGAAAAATTCTTTGAGTGTAATAGACCACCCTTATTTTTACCTACGTGTCGTAATGGTGATTAAGGTACTCTTAAGTTGACCCGCCGTGTGGTATCTAGCTAAGTAGAATAGACCACCCTCATTTCTTACCGAGGTGTCTTAATAGGCAACTAAGATGAGTAAACGTCAGCAGGCGGCTGGTAATAAAATACCTAGCCAAATCACGTAACATTTTTATTGTATGTTGTGCCGACCCCACTTAGAATGGGATAAGGGCAGGAGAATGATAATGATTAGATATTTCATACGACTACCAGGAGACAACATAAGTCTATTTTACATTTCAAGTAAGTTGAAGGCAGACGATGTGCAGTCTTTATTTTGTGTCTCGATTACGAAATGTCCATGGCGTGTTTTTCGTATAACGCTAGCACATCCTAAAGTCATCGATTTTATCGTCAAAGGCATTGAGCATCGACATCACTACACTCTGTTGAAAAATGGATGAGATAAGTATGCGTTCTAGGTGTTTTTTTTATACATATCCTGTTCTTTCTCTTTTAAAATTTCATGTAAGTTGTTTAGGTATGTATCCAGGTTTAAACTTTTCCTACTAAAGAAACGAAATTTTGAAATTTTGAACATAAAAGTAGCTATTGTGAGTTAACCATAAGAGACAAACGTACTGTCGCAGACTTTTTTGTAGTATTTTTGTAGATCTACAATTCTTTAGTAAATTACTTTAATGTATCTCTGTTATTTTTACGCGGCGCACACGTGTAAGCAGGATTTTTTTTACAACTGCGCGACTTTTTTAACTCAATTTACCCAAAACATAAACCTTTCGGAAGAGTTGCAGTATCGTTTAGTAAAAACCGTACAAAATTCACCGTACCGTTTTGTAGATTTTAAGGAAATAGATCATATACAGACAAACAGCTTTGAGGACTTTATTTTATATATTTATTTATAATAATTATTATTATAGTAACATTATATCAAGGAACCAAGTGGAAAGTAACATATCTACCGGGTTATTAATTAACTTCCACACCGCTAGTGCAATTCTATGGAAATTACTATTGAAACAGCAAATATGGCAGCTTGTCTGGATGTTGTTTTTTTTAAACATTTTCGTGATGAAAAATTCGAGCATAACATCACTTGTTTTATTTTTGAAAACACTGAACACGTATGAAAGATTATTGTGGCAATATATAGAATTAAGCATTGCTTTTCAGAGATCCATAATACAATACAGAAGTAAGAAGAATATTAGTTTACTATAATCTGCAATAATCAGCAAAGTTGATTTGATTTAGAATTTGATTGATTTCATTAGAATATTTGTAATGCTAAATGTAGAGTGTACTATCTGTTTTCACTACTAACTATCTCTCCAAAAACGGAGAGAGATGTTTGCCCAGCAGTGGGATATTAACAGGTCGCTTTACATGACGACAATTTGCCATACAGACACAGACAGACAGTAGCAACCTGTTAGGTACTCTCCCACTGCTGGGAATAGGCCTCTTCTCTCTGTTTTTTGGAAAGAAGGATTGGAGCTAAGACCTACCACGCTGCTCCAATGCGAATTGGTAGGTTACACATATCTCCAGATTCCTCTGGAGATATGCAGGTTTCCTCACGATGTTTTCCTTCACCGAAAAGCGTGTGATAAATTGCAATTATCAATTAGACACATAAGTTTTAACAGAAAAACTCATTGGTGTCTGCCCGGGTTCGAACCCGTGACCTCCTCGAAAGAGTCGCAAGGTGTTACAGCTGGGCTACCACAGCTCAGATATGCTCAGATATGCCATACAATGATCATTAATTTGACTGATTTGAACCGAAAAATTGAAATGAAATTTGTGCATCCGATGACGAAAACCAGAGCGACAGAGAACACTGAAGACGCGCGACCACCGCCGCTAGCATTTCTATTTCCATTCTATTTAAATGTCCCATACCTCGTTTCACCTTGCAATTATTCAGCCAGGTATTAAGGCATCCTTGACGCCAAAAAGCGACGTAAAAAATGTGTTTCGTAAAATGGATTAAGGTAAGGATCGAAAATTCAAGCTTAAGAATAAAATTCGCATTGAGGAAATCCTGTCAACTTTAAGTGTTTATCACGAATACAAACGATTGGTATAAACTACAGGAAACGGCATATAAGATTAAGTATTTGGTTAATATAAAAAAACTTATTTTCCTATTTTGTATCTTTCATTGTAAAGAGTTGTTCGCAAGAAAACACTTTGTTATAACTTTTCCCTTACCCCCTTTCTTTAAACATATAATGTTTAGGTCACCCTATGTTATTTGAGTGTTTCTTACCAAGGTGTCGTAAAAGGCGAGTAAGCAATTTTAAATAGTAAACAATGATCGCTTATAAATGGTAATTGTAATAAATAAATGAATCGATTGAAAAAAAGGCTTTATGAAAGTCGCTTTAAAGAATATTGAAACCGCTTATAAATGGTCATTGTAATAAATAAATGAATCGATTTAAACAAGGGCTTTATAAAAGTCGCTTCAAAGATTATTGAAATCGCTTATAAATGGTCATTGTAATAAATAAATGAATCGATTGAAACAAGGGCTTTATGAAAGTCGCGTCAAAGAATATTGAAATCGCTTATAAATGGTCATTGTAATAAATAAATGAATCGATTGAAACAAGAGCTTTATAAAAGTCGCCTCAAAGATTATTGAAATCGCTTATAACTTATCGCTTGCACACGTCAACAGCGATATAACAGTGTGAAGGCAGATTCGTCCACACGAGCGCCTTTCTCACAATCCATTACACACGATAGTAGAACGAGATAAAACGATGCGACAGGAAAATAAAACGATGATATGTAACTTTTGGGTGTATTAAAAACACAACATATATTAATATAAAAATCATCATCCTCTTGCCCTTATCACACTCTAAGTGGGGTCGGCACAACATATTATAAACATGCTGTCACATGATTTGGCTGCGTTTTTAAGGACTGGCCGCCTGCCAGACGTCAAATTACCTTAGTCGTATTTTACGATACCTCGGTAAGAGGTTGGTCTATTCTACTAAACCGGATACCACACGGTGGGTCAACTTAGCTTAGTCGCCTTTTACGACACCACGGTAAGAAATGAGGGTGGTCTATTCTACTCAGCCGAATATAACACGGCGGGTCGACTTACCATAGACGCCTTTTAGGACACCTCGGTAAAAAATGAGGGTGGTCTATTCTACTCAGCCGCTACTACTATACCACATGGCTAAAATATTAATATATAAAACAATAATTATAATAATTTGTGTATTTATTAAATAACTACATCAAGGTTAGGTTCTTTCACGAGTAAAAACATATTACCCAGTAAAGCCCAGCTTTCCATTACAATTCAAGCTAAAATAATATATAATATAATATAATTATATAGAAAAATACCGTGTAGCCGTGTTTATATTAAGTAATCTTCAAAATTACTTCCTGAAAATTAAGTACTACCAATTCCCATGAAATTTGCTAGGTATTTATATTTCGCCTGAAATGATAAAATAGCAATACCTAATTAAAACTAAATCGAACTCATGAACGAATCGAATCTTAACGTAAAGTTAAGTTATTCTTATTTCAAAGTTAAGTTATTCTTTTATTAAAGTTAGTAGTTTTAAACTATTTCTTCTATAGAAACATTTAATTGCTGGTGATCAATATATTTCAGCATTAATTTGATCAGTGATTAATTTGATACGATCTCGCTAAATAGTAATCTTCTACATGAATATATGGCTGCTTATTCCCAACTCATTCAGATTCATAATCATTCAACCATTTCTACTAATTCAATAATAGTTTAATGTACGCTCCGCTCCAAATTAACGATAACTCCTCGGCCGAGTTCCGTACGGTTCAAGCCAAACTTACACATTCCGAAACTTGGAAAATCTGGAGAGCTCTCACGGCTCTTAAGACTTACAGTTTGAAACAAACAAACGTATTCAACGTGAAAACTTAATTTTGGCAAACGAATACTACGATTAGCATCGTAAAATACGACTAACGACAAGTCTTAATAACGAGCCTTATTTAGTACTAATAACACGGTATTCTTGTTTTACTACTACTTTTATTACTATTTTGTATTACTACAAGTAAACTTGTAAACAAATGCCTTTGAATCGTCAACTCCACTGCTGGTTCGGAAAGCTGTTTCTACCGAAAAGACCCAGCAAGAAACTCAGCGGTTGTTCTTTTGAGTATATAATTCTTATGAATAGTTACATATAGTTATTTCTATCTTGCACAGGGTGAAAGAGCTACATCCACGCATTCTTATCATCTATATAAGTTTAGTAAGCTTTCTGTATCAGCGTCCTTTTAACAGTATTTTTAAACTGCTATAATGGGAAATCTGAAATTGATTAATTGTGGAATTTGTTTTCTAGCATTGTCCAAGTGATAGTGGTTATGTATTATATTGCCTTAATTGGTAGCTTGCACATGTCGAGAATTCTCCAGAGATGTGCAAGTTCGTCACTTTATTTTACTCAAACGAAAAGCGTGTAATAAATTTCAAATATCAATTGGGCTCGTAAGACTTTACAGGATAAATCATTGGTGTTTGCCTGGGGTTTTGAAACCAAGAAAAGACCTGAAAAGAGATACACAGTCTCGCGGTTTGGGTATCATAGCTGTACAAGATCTTAGCTGTATACATTTAATTACGCTATTCTTCAATGTCTGTCAAGTAACACGAATCGCTTTCTCGTCGGCGGTTGGTACACTGCTTAGCACTTTGGAAATTTAATTATACATTCAAGTAAACTGGCTTACGGTACTACTGGCTGTTATTGTAGGTAAATAAGGATGAACCGAGCGTCCTAAACCAACAAACTGATAAGAAATCGCCGGGTTTGTTAGAAAATTCACAAGAATTCGCTTAACCTTCTAAAGGATTTTATTAGCTTTTGAATTAGTCATATATACACGAAAAATAGGTCAAATTTTCCGAGATGAATCGGCTAACTGATTACAAGTCAAGTTAAAAAGGCTTTTAAAAAGCTTTTAACAAAATTTAATGACCTTACTGTTAACTGTTGAGGACATTTCTCGTCTAAAGCCAATCCTGGCAGTAGTATTAGATCATGCTTATCATAAACATGCATTGTCATCGGGACTGGACCAGTTTGTAAAATTTCAGCTCAATTGGACACCGGCAAGTGGGTCAAATTTAACTTGCAAGATTCCACCTTCATATATTATTACTATCTAATATTACAAATGCGACTACTTAATATTATAAATGGGAAAGTTTGTGAGTATGAAAGTATGTTTGTTACTCTTTCATGGTGAACCCGCTGAACCAATATCGATGAAATTTGCCATAATTATTTCTTATACACTAGAGTAACATATAGGCTATAAAATCCTGTTAATTCTACAGGAATAGGATCATTCTTCTACTATCAACCTATCACGCGACAACAGTCCACTTTGTGTAACTATTTACATCATCTATAAAAATGGCAAATTTAATCGGGTTTAAATCCTTTGAGTATATTAAGTAACACCTTGTATAAGTAATAACAGAATCAAACACTTTAGAAAAACTCAAAGGTCCTCACAAAGGTTTTATTTTTGGAAGTAGTATTATAGCTCCGAAATTCTGTTATTCTTTCAACAATTGGATTACGATATTGTGCGATGTTATTGTTCGTAAATAAGCCTCTTTCGAAAGGCCTATGTCAACAACTGGTGAGATTCGCTAGTCAAGTAAATTCAAACCAATGTTTCCTAAGGCGATCATCGGATTGGATAAGTTTTCGAAAACAGGTCAAAATGAGGAAAAGCACAAATTTCAATATTTGTTTTTATAGACAGAAAGTAGCCTATTTATTCTTTTATTAGTAAAGCTGCATAATTAAGGCTAAGGAAACAGGAATATACAAAATACTTCGTGTTCTTGGAGTTTCATTGATTTGCAAAGAAGAATGTAAATTTATGGTATTTGTAAAATATAATCAGTAAAAATATAAAAGATTAAAGTTAAAGCAAAATGACTCCTTTTTCAATATTCAAGTTACAATAAAAATTACAAAAATCTTTTAGCAATAAAAGCAAGGCTAACGGCGTCATAACTAAAAATGAAGCGAAGATTGCGGTTAAATTCCTTTGGGAGAGAAAGGAGAATTAAATTTTAAACCAATTGATCTTTCGATTTTTCTCTTTCCTATTTATATCTGATGAAATCGCACTTTTAGGATTTTGAACTGAAATTTTGCGAGGATCAACAAAAATTATAGGCTTATAGTATATAATTTGAGAATAGAGTGGATTATGTCGTATGACGTATGGTATCCGGCTGAGTAGAATTAACAGTAACAGTATTACAACGAAATACAACAAAAAATTGATGGGCTTTGATGGACTTTCCTGAAAAATTTACGTTATCCTCTTTACGGTCGACATATAATTTCATTTTCTTATAAAATTCAAATTTGTCTGAAATTGTGGTATGTATAAAACAGTACGCAAAATTTACATGATGCTTTAACAATCGCCTTACTTTGGGAATATTAAAAAGTCTTTCAGGTGTCGGTGACTGTTACACAAATCGCTTACGTTATCATTTTGTATAAATACGGAATATGTAAAATGGGCGCGCGTTTTGTGCTTTTTGTGTCTGCTGCATGGTTTAAAACTTACTTTGGGAACTAGTTCGTGGCATTACAATTAAAATGCATTAGAACTTACAAAAAAAAACAAAACATTGACATAAACATTGATAAACATAAATAATTGACAAACTTTGTTACCAGAAAGTCTAGTAACAAAGAATAAAAAATTAATAACTGCCTTATAACCACGTACCTCTACTTTGCATCGCCCGCAAATGTAATTTTAAAAAAGGTTTTTGAGTTTGTTTATTCTGTAATATAAAAAATTTCAAGCTTTGTAAATACAGACTTTTAATGGTATAATTAAAAGTTTTAGGCCTCGGAAAAATGCCCCAAATTTTTGCAGGGTTGCAATGCACAATTAAAAAATTTCACATTTGGACAATTGGCAGAACGTATACAAAAGTTATTTATGAAACTTTCGGCAAAGTTTTAAGAATGTATTTTGTCTGCGTATGTGATGAAATACTATTTTTAATATTCCTTTAGAATTTTTAATATACTATGAAGGCTATGTTTTTATAAAATACTAATACCAAAACTGTTTGCACAATGCCCGTGAAATAATACAAATTTAATTCATCATTTACCCTTAGAATTCGGGTTTTATCAACAAATTCATCCTCCCTTATCCCACTCTAAGTAGGGTCGGCACAACATGTTTATCGATTCCATTCTCTCCTATCATTTCGTTAACTTCGTATACTCCTTTGTATGCATATCATACTTCACACAATCCAACTATATCTTTTTCCACCATCCTCTTATCACATATCCATCAACATTCATATGGGAATATGAATGTTGATGGATATGTGATATCGTTTGGTCACGTGATTTTCATTCCTCCTCATTACATGTCCACACCATGTTAATCTTGTATCTCGTGTATTTTTTATATGTGGTACAATTTGCAGACTTCCCCTTATATATTAATTTCGTATCGGGTGTTATCAACACAGTCTTCATTATAATTATTCATTTCATCCATTTCTATAAAACATTACTCAAATTCAAATTCAAATTCAAATTAAAAATATTCTTTATTCAAATAAACTTGTAAACAAGTGCTTTTGAATCGACAACTCTACTGCTGGTTCGGAAAGCTGTTCCTACCGAGAAGAGCCGGCAAGAAACTCGACGGTTGCTCTTTTTAATAAATACAATTCTTAATGTTAGTTACATTTAATGTTTCTATCTTGTACAGGGTCGAACAATATTTATATCCACGCATTTTTATCGTCTAAATAATCCTCAACAGTATAGTAGGCTTTCTGTATCTAAAATGAATACCTTTGGTTATATTTTACTCATCTCTTTTAAGTTCTTAGAAGTCAAAAATATAGCGAAGACTCCTACAACCATAGGCCCTAAGGTATAAATAAATAATAAAACAATAAATAAATATATGGGACACTTACACACACGGTCGTCCGTCCCCAAAGTAAGTAACTTAATACTTGTGTTATGGGTGACAGACAACTGTTACAAATATAGAATTATATTTTTTTAAATACATACTTAAATACAAGTATACACCCAGGCTCAAAGACCAACAAGTTCATTTATAGAAAATGTTGGCCCTCGGCGGGAATCGAATCCGCGCGACCCGTGGAGCTGAAGGCAGGGTCACTACACACTGTGCCAACGGGCCAGTCAGCCAGGCCTATTATGACCCAGTAAAGAGTATTTCTTATTGTTTCACTGTTCTCTAAGAGAAGGAAAATTGAATTCAGTATTTCAATTTCAGTTAATTGTATAAAGGGTGCGCTTTTAACTTTAAATATAAGATTCCGTATATAGTCAGCCTAAGGGTATTGGGGTGTTTTATTCTATTTCATTTTTATTTTCGAGATCTTCGAAAATATTTTGGCGTAAATGATAGCAAAAGTGCATGATGTTAAATGATCAGCAAAATTAAAACGTGGTAAAATCAAAGTTTCAGAACACGTCAACCAGTACCAAGTACAAATTTTGTAAATCTTCATTATGGACAAAAGTGTATAACTTAACAATTACATACATGGGAAATCTATTTCTGGAATATATTACATATTACATAACAACAAAATATTTAGAATTGGTTAAAGTTTAAATCCGAAAAGAATGACGTCGAATTGTTAAGCGTGCCACCAATTGATGACCACGACCGCTCTCCCAAGAGTGTAGCGTCCAAGAAGAAAGTTTAAAATTCTAATAAATTTCGTAACATTAATATTTCAGCAATTATTTACTTTATAATCACTAAAGAATCACAACAATGAAATGATTAACAGAATTTATAAATTGCTCTTATAAATTTGAATCTAGGAGTCTTCTAGGACAAGATCACAATGTATAAAGCTATATAATGTACCACACACTATATATGATCAGTTCTGAACGCATGATGACTAATCAGACTATAAGCCTTCCACTAAACGTCGCCCTAAATCGTCGTCCGGCTTAACAGAAGGTACCCTTAGGACGACGTTCCTCGACACTGCAGGAGCTTCTGCGCTCTACTCTCCGCATTTCGCAACCTCCACTAAGTTTCTGCGCTCGCCCGTGCCACGAGTGACGCTGTAAAAGCCGTTACGACTAACAGCATATAGTCAGGTAAAAAAAATCAATCTCACGCTTGATTCTGTGACTTGCATTTATCCGTTTCGGTAACACATTTTTCCCGAAGTAATGTGAGCCGCTCCTCAAATTGGATTGATGTAATTCCATCCTACATCCTCTTTTGTCAGTAATGGCTTATTGCGTATGATGGGTACACGCCTCTGATAATAATCTTTGTCTACCGTTATTGTTTGTAATTGTGACAACTAATGCTCAGTTATCGGATACAATATACAAAGGCGTTTCATTAAATAATTTTATCAGAAGAACAATGCTTATAAAAAATATATTAATTACTACAGCCTGTAACAGTCTCATCCCTACATTCGAGTTTTAAAAATAAATAATTATTAAAATTTCAATATTTTAGAAAAATCTATAAGTATAAAAATAAATGTTTGTTTGTCACGCAGTAATGTTTTTTCGCATCTATAATTGATGCTCTATTCATAAAACATCAAATTCAGAAAAGTATAATTTTCGTCATATTGACCGAATGTCACGTTATCCGCCGTACTACAGTATGGAGAGAGCGGGCGGAGCGTAGAGCGCAGAAGTGATCTGTTAGGTCGCTTATGAAATGTTGTTATAATGATATTGTAGATGTGTACTGGGGCGATACAAGATATTAATTGAGTTTTAACTCGACTATTTTTTATAATAATTAATAATAAATACACATCTAGGCCCGCTCTCGTATAATGGTTCAAGATGCAAGATCGTGCCGATCTTTGGAAAGGCTGTGAATGTGACTTGACCATTAAGAGTGTAGCGATGGTTACATCGCTTAGCTCACCTCGAACGATTAAAGTGTCAGAATGATACTTGGTAAAGGCAACTTTGCTGAGTAGTGGTTGGCACTCTACCGAACATGCTCTGGCGGGTACTGGTGGGAGACTTGAGGTTTAGGCCGGCAGTGATTTCGGTCATTGCTGTGTGCCTGGCCCAAAAGGCTACACTAGGCTGCATCTTATTAGGGCTGGACATAGGCCCGTAGTTAACTTCGGTTGCTGCGGCGTGCCTTTATTCGGCTTTGGTTTGACGCAACCAGAGTTACTTTGGGCGTGTGCCTTTGTGATACGGGTTTAGTTAGGCCGGTGGTGATTTCGGTCATTGCCGTGTGCCTTGCTCGACCTTTGGACGCATAGGCCGCTTGAAGTAGTGCCGGTACAGTGGTGGCTGAAATGTTATTGTTTGACGAACGGACATCTAAACGTTGTTTGTAGTCTCTCAATAGTGACGGTACCACAGCTGAATGTTGCTGGGCGTTGCGGAAGTTAACTTTATGTTGCTGAAGTGATACGCCGCAGCAGTGATGGATCGCTATGGACTCTGTTCATAGTAACGGATGGGTGTGGTGTTCCGTCCTTTTCAGGACGTCCCCTTAGCTTAGTTAATGATACCACGAATGACCATTATAGCATGGCATTATTGCATAAGAGCCGCTGGTCGGGTCTTTGCTAATAAGACTGCGGACTAGCTTTAGACAGTGTGGCCTGCATTTCCCTTATCTTCACATATACATCTTACGTGGCTTGCCGCGTTAAACATAAATTACCTTTTGTTGTATGAGGTGGCGTGTTGAGCTTGGCGCATACCGTAAGCGAGTGCACTATGTGTGACTCCATTATATGGTATTGGGTGTATAGGGGGTGATTGGCATTCATGTAATGCTCTGCATACACATCTTCCACTTCGGTGGACACACACTATCCACTTCGGTGGACACACGCCTATATGGTGTATATATTATAACTAATCAAGTTGCTTTGCAACATGTTTGCCATCTCGATGGGTTTCCACTTTGTGGACTTTATACGTATTATACGTATTATACTGTATGTGGTTTTTACCATAGAACGCACCGTTACGACGTGTGCAGGCGACATGCGCCTTACTGAATATAAGAATTGGTAATTTATTATCAAAGTTTACCAGGCCTTGTGCCTTTGGCTAATGCCATATTTTATAGCTCCGGCTATTTATTATATGGGCTTCGGTCCTCTATTATACACCCAGGCACTCATGCCTAATACGTCAACTGTGGTTTTGTTGACTCCCGACAATAATGGGTTTATCCCATAATCATACGCCGCAGGCGCACTATAAACAGGTACCCCTTGGGGGGGGGGCTCATATCCTATGGACGGAGCTCACCGTTGGTAGCGGGTGCGGAGCTACTGACTATCACTCTCTTTTTATATTTTTCCAAATCGGAAGAATATAATAGATGGGAGAGAGATACCACATTGCTAAACTTCTCTACGGAGTTGTTTAAGGGTTAGGTATTAAGATCGAGTGAGTGATCTTTCTGTTGGCTATAACATATCCTATGAAGTAACATAAGACATTCGCGAGACATTCAATTATCTGAATGTCTCGCATTTTTTTATCAAATTTTATAGTAACCCGTTCATGTATTGACCATATAAGAATCTGTTCGTGTAACGAATATATATCTGTTGGACATATAAAGTCTGTTCATGTAGAGTACATGTAAAATCTGTTCTTGTATTAGATAAATATAAAACCTGTTCGTGTATCGTACACTGATGACAAACAACTGTTTTATATTATAACAAATGATATTTGATAATGAACCTCTCTGTTGAGCAAAGTGATATAAACTACGAATGTAGGGTTGACGGCTCGTTGTATATTAAAGAATATGATATATTGAAATATTATTATAAAACTACAATGTGATTATTATCACATTATTTTATTCTATTTAAGGTTTTATTTGACTCCTTTAGATTGACGGACACATAGCCTCTGACGCTCTAAAAGAATTTGAGTTATTACAAAACACAACGTAGTACGGGTCCTAGCCACTTAGACGAATCACGAGCCAATATAAATTAAGAGTGCTAGCGCCTTCGGCGCGTTTCTATGCTTTACGCTGTTGGAGTGCGAGCGCTCTAGCGGTGTTTGAATATTATTAAATATATTTTTACTTGACGGAGGAGGAGTTAGTTACAATTTGGTGCCGTGACCAGGATGGTCAATTCGGCTTGTATAAAGTTATTAAGTAGGCGTAAGCCTACAATTTGTTGTCCGTGAAATGGAGAGAGACTGACGAGGCTTATGTGTCCATTACAACTAATAAATCCTTGAGGTCTGGGGGTTGTGGAGTCCGAGAGTCAATCATGTTTCTATTCATAACGATGAACGAGGTATGGATAAATATTAATCAAATAGGGAACTAAGGCAAATAAAGTAAAACTCAAAACGGTAGCACTAGAAGGCAGTAGTTACTAGTCTGGGGTTTGTAAGTAATTCTAATTCATACAAATATTAGAGAATCGAAAAGTCTTAAAAGCGGGGGGTTGATGTATTATTAGATTATGTGTAAAACCCAGTTTTCAATTAATTGTTGAAAAAATTATTAAAATAAATATATGGAGTTTGGCAAATCAGGGATTCTAAATAACATAGAATTAAATTTAGTATTCAAGTTCAAAAGTAAGCATATGCTGTAAGTATTTCCTATTGTAAATTCTATTCCGATAGGACTTCATAGAATTTAGGGGGTTGAATGTAACAGTCTCATCCCTACATTCGAGTTTTAAAAATAAATAATTATTAAAATTTCAATATTTTAGAAAAATCTATAAGTATAAAAATAAATGTTTGTTTGTCACGCAGTAATGTTTTTTCGCATCTATAATTGATGCTCTATTCATAAAACATCAAATTCAGAAAAGTATAATTTTCGTCATATTGACCGAATGTCACGTTATCCGCCGTACTACAGTATGGAGAGAGCGGGCGGAGCGTAGAGCGCAGAAGTGATCTGTTAGGTCGCTTATGAAATGTTGTTATAATGATATTGTAGATGTGTACTGGGGCGATACAAGATATTAATTGAGTTTTAACTCGACTATTTTTTATAATAATTAATAATAAATACACATCTAGGCCCGCTCTCGTATAATGGTTCAAGATGCAAGATCGTGCCGATCTTTGGAAAGGCTGTGAATGTGACTTGACCATTAAGAGTGTAGCGATGGTTACATCGCTTAGCTCACCTCGAACGATTAAAGTGTCAGAATGATACTTGGTAAAGGCAACTTTGCTGAGTAGTGGTTGGCACTCTACCGAACATGCTCTGGCGGGTACTGGTGGGAGACTTGAGGTTTAGGCCGGCAGTGATTTCGGTCATTGCTGTGTGCCTGGCCCAAAAGGCTACACTAGGCTGCATCTTATTAGGGCTGGACATAGGCCCGTAGTTAACTTCGGTTGCTGCGGCGTGCCTTTATTCGGCTTTGGTTTGACGCAACCAGAGTTACTTTGGGCGTGTGCCTTTGTGATACGGGTTTAGTTAGGCCGGTGGTGATTTCGGTCATTGCCGTGTGCCTTGCTCGACCTTTGGACGCATAGGCCGCTTGAAGTAGTGCCGGTACAGTGGTGGCTGAAATGTTATTGTTTGACGAACGGACATCTAAACGTTGTTTGTAGTCTCTCAATAGTGACGGTACCACAGCTGAATGTTGCTGGGCGTTGCGGAAGTTAACTTTATGTTGCTGAAGTGATACGCCGCAGCAGTGATGGATCGCTATGGACTCTGTTCATAGTAACGGATGGGTGTGGTGTTCCGTCCTTTTCAGGACGTCCCCTTAGCTTAGTTAATGATACCACGAATGACCATTATAGCATGGCATTATTGCATAAGAGCCGCTGGTCGGGTCTTTGCTAATAAGACTGCGGACTAGCTTTAGACAGTGTGGCCTGCATTTCCCTTATCTTCACATATACATCTTACGTGGCTTGCCGCGTTAAACATAAATTACCTTTTGTTGTATGAGGTGGCGTGTTGAGCTTGGCGCATACCGTAAGCGAGTGCACTATGTGTGACTCCATTATATGGTATTGGGTGTATAGGGGGTGATTGGCATTCATGTAATGCTCTGCATACACATCTTCCACTTCGGTGGACACACACTATCCACTTCGGTGGACACACGCCTATATGGTGTATATATTATAACTAATCAAGTTGCTTTGCAACATGTTTGCCATCTCGATGGGTTTCCACTTTGTGGACTTTATACGTATTATACGTATTATACTGTATGTGGTTTTTACCATAGAACGCACCGTTACGACGTGTGCAGGCGACATGCGCCTTACTGAATATAAGAATTGGTAATTTATTATCAAAGTTTACCAGGCCTTGTGCCTTTGGCTAATGCCATATTTTATAGCTCCGGCTATTTATTATATGGGCTTCGGTCCTCTATTATACACCCAGGCACTCATGCCTAATACGTCAACTGTGGTTTTGTTGACTCCCGACAATAATGGGTTTATCCCATAATCATACGCCGCAGGCGCACTATAAACAGGTACCCCTTGGGGGGGGGGCTCATATCCTATGGACGGAGCTCACCGTTGGTAGCGGGTGCGGAGCTACTGACTATCACTCTCTTTTTATATTTTTCCAAATCGGAAGAATATAATAGATGGGAGAGAGATACCACATTGCTAAACTTCTCTACGGAGTTGTTTAAGGGTTAGGTATTAAGATCGAGTGAGTGATCTTTCTGTTGGCTATAACATATCCTATGAAGTAACATAAGACATTCGCGAGACATTCAATTATCTGAATGTCTCGCATTTTTTTATCAAATTTTATAGTAACCCGTTCATGTATTGACCATATAAGAATCTGTTCGTGTAACGAATATATATCTGTTGGACATATAAAGTCTGTTCATGTAGAGTACATGTAAAATCTGTTCTTGTATTAGATAAATATAAAACCTGTTCGTGTATCGTACACTGATGACAAACAACTGTTTTATATTATAACAAATGATATTTGATAATGAACCTCTCTGTTGAGCAAAGTGATATAAACTACGAATGTAGGGTTGACGGCTCGTTGTATATTAAAGAATATGATATATTGAAATATTATTATAAAACTACAATGTGATTATTATCACATTATTTTATTCTATTTAAGGTTTTATTTGACTCCTTTAGATTGACGGACACATAGCCTCTGACGCTCTAAAAGAATTTGAGTTATTACAAAACACAACGTAGTACGGGTCCTAGCCACTTAGACGAATCACGAGCCAATATAAATTAAGAGTGCTAGCGCCTTCGGCGCGTTTCTATGCTTTACGCTGTTGGAGTGCGAGCGCTCTAGCGGTGTTTGAATATTATTAAATATATTTTTACTTGACGGAGGAGGAGTTAGTTACAAGCCACACAGCTGCCTATTCTAATCAGCCAGATACCACTTGGCATTATTACTTGAAAAAAATTTAAATAAAATTGAATTAGTGTTTTAGAACAAATATCAAATTTCTCTCACAATGTTCAATTAGAATGGTTCGGACCATTCTGTCGTCACAGGAAAACTACTGGAACGAAAACCAAACACAGTATCTTTATCAAAGCTAACAGAAAATCAACGGAAGTACGTTCTCCCTTTTCCCCATGTTTGCTCAGTTAATTGCTTAGAGTGCGGTGTTTTCAGCCGGAAATCAAACTCAATGCTTGGTAACACATTTTTAAAAAGGAGAGACGATAATACAAGATATTTGGTAGTATTTATTTATTTATTGCACATACATATTGTTAGAGAAGTGAAAGAAAATAGCACATGTATAAAGGCGAACTTATCCCTAAAAAGGATCTCTTCCAGTCAACCTTTGAGTAACAGAAAGAAAATAACGAGAAATATAGGTAATATAGCAAGAAAGAAAAACTATATACTTAGATTAATATTTGCACACTTTGACAAAAGAAAGTAAAGTTTAGAAAGAATTTAAATATTGTGTTAGTTTTATGTTAATAAACAAAAATATAATACGTCAAGCATTGACATGGTTTTTAAAAGGAAAAAGACAATTAGGTACGATATCGCGGAAAGTTTATTGTTAGGTGAGTGGATATAGCGGGATCCTCTAGTTCAAAGGTCTAACAGCATTATTTGTAATTCAAAAAATGTATTCTGACCTGCGGTTTATTCCGTTGTATAATATATTATGAAATGCTTGAAGTGTCATTAAAATAAATTAAGACAGTGAAATGCATATGATAAAGCCATTACGATATTACTTGATCAATCATAGGAGTGATGATTTTACAATTTCATTGAGTGCAGGGAAATACGTATTGATTTTACCAAAGCTAACTGAGCTACAGGAAGAGACGTTTATATACTTAAATAAGGTATAGATAGTAGTACTAAGTTACGTATACCTAACTTAATACCTACTTATAACTCCTATAACTACCTCCTAGAATATACCCTCCCATATACTACCTATAATAATAGATATAACTCCTGTTGCCATCATTATAAATATCATCATCTTCCTGCTTTTATCCCACTCTAAGTGTGGTCGGCACAAGATGTTATAAACATGCTGTCACATGATTTGGCTGCGTTATTACGACCGGCCGCCTGCCGGACATCAACTTACCTCAGTCGTATTTTAAGGCACCTCGGTAAGAAAGAGGGTGGTCTATTCTACTAAACCGGATATCGTGGGCTATCGAAGCACTCATGGATCGTTCGCTCCACTGATTCAGTTTTTTTGGTTAATCTTATTACAGATCTCTCGATGTATGCTGTTATATTTGATGTAAAAACTTATGAGTGAATGGGGCTTAAACCCACAAACCGTCCGTAAATTATACGATATATCTTATCAAGTTACGCCTTTATGAAGAAATAGAGTTTATGTTTTACTTCATTCAAGCACTGAGTTTACGTTAATTATATTAACAGAATACACATACTATATTTGAAATGAACAAACCCATTTTCAGTTACAAAGTCGACATTATAAAAAAAAAATTGCTGAAAAAATACTACCTATAGTAGACACGAAATAAAAACATGTTGTACATATTATATGTACGTATACTAAAAACCTTTCATCGCCATCAACAAAATTAAAACGTATCCAATTAATGTAAAGTCCATGTGTCAATCTACACAACAGTTCTATTTGAAAACATGAAAGTCCAGGACGCAACTAAAATTAATACTACTTTACTCAATGTTTATTCATCGCTGTCGCCCCTTAAAAATATATTGAAATTTTTTGGACTGTACAGAATTTCGCTTGATGGAAACGATTTGACGTTTTCACGACCGAATTGGAAAATTGCTTTTCCTCTCTCAGTTTTCCTTATATTAAACTGTTATAGTATTTATTCTAAATTTAAAAACTTCATCAATGGGGATGTCACATTCCATGACTATGTACCAATAATATATTTATGTGGATACGTTCAATTTATCGTGGACCTCGTGTTCGTTTACAAGTATGGCAGACAACGATGTTTGGATTACTATTCGACATTTGAACATATCGATGAAACCCTGGGAATGCCGTATTACAAGGAAATCAATAAAAGTATCGGAATAATCTGCATCTACTTCTTTGTCGTTGGCTTTCTAACACTGATCACTGATTACTTTTCATGGGCCTTTAGCTATGGTTGGCTTGTAGCGACTGTGCATACCATTGACTACATCTATATGATCATTAAAATTCTGACTGCTCTTGATGCGATAGCCCATTCCAATCAACTGAGGTATCGACTGAAAACAATCACGGATATACTTGAATGCTATTATTGCAATGTTGGGAATTTGCCTGGTGTTACTAAGAATGCAATATTCAGTATCAATTGGACCAAACCATCTAATTTTTCGAACCGATTGGATTTTATAAAAACGACGGGCTTCAAACATCCCAACGCTATTTCAAGTCTTAGCAGATGTTACTTGCTGCTGCTTGAACAGTGCGATTACATGAATGGCATGTTTGGTTTTCGGGTATGAAATTTTTTATTACATTTTAAGTTTATATATCTATGAGATAGATAAATCTAGATTTAGGATAAGATATTTTTCCGTCATCTCGTATATTACAACTATATATAACTCGTATTATCTATAACATGTATTTATTAAATATGCCTTATATTAACTTCATAAAAGTTAGCGCCACGTTAAAACTTTATTATGAAGTAATTGAGTTGTTTGGATAATGAGTTTAAACAGTTTTAAAGGTTCAAGAAATGTTATCATAAAAAGTAAAATAAAGTATTGTATAAAAATAGTCGTTATAGTAAGACTACTATAGATTCTTGAACGACGAACAAATTACCTATTTAAAGACACAAATTATATTATTTAAGGTTTTACTCGGTGGTTTGGTTTACCTTTTGGATATGGTGATGCTATTGAATGTATTGATACGGCTCATAAGCGGCACATTGGTAAGCCTTATTTATTTAAAGTATTTATCATATTACTGTGATCAAATAGCGCGCGGTACAGCTTAGATAACCACAGTATATCAACATCGATTTGGCGATTAGTCAAAGAACGAGAGGGACAAGTTTACATATCTTATGACATATTTGATTAATATTAGATTAAACAGCCAAAACAAATCTACCACTAGTTCAGAATGTTGTTATTTACTGAGAAGACCTGGAAACTCAACTTTCAAAAAACTTTCAATTTTTTTATTACAGTTTCTAATAGTAGGTAGTGTTAATCTAGGTAGTTCATCTATTATTTGATTTAAGTTTAAGTTTATTTAGATTTATATAGCTACATACATGCTCCAGAATAGTTATAATGCATGACTCTTAACAGGAAACCTAAGAGTTATCTGTAGAGACTTGCAACAATTGGTATGTAAATTCATCACTCTCTATCGTGTCTCTTTATATACTCTGCATCGTAAAGGAATCATCGATACCAAACCAATATTCACAAGATTTTTTGTAAGAGAAATCCTAGGATCTGAAGCAATGCGGTCTCCAATCCATTTCTGCTAACTTTAGCTGCTAGCTTTACCAAGCCTTTGCGATTTTGGTCGTGGAGCCAATCTCCTGATGATGCTTCGATTGCGGGGCGAAACGATTGTTGAGTTTGTGATAGTGAACTTATGTAGTGCTTGTGTATTGTGGTGACAGTGGTGGAGGTTTGTGCAGTTGTTTTTACGAATCCTGCATGTATCAGGTATGATAACCGATTGTGTCGACTCCACATTTAATATTATATATGTTTTCTATTTTATTTCATCGCGGATTATAGCAAAATAATTTTATTATTACTTTTGCTTTACCAAGCCGTTTCTATTAATCAAATCAAATCAAAATAAACCTTTTTCAATTACTTTTAAATCGTCAACACTAGAAACAACATAGAGCATTTTAAATAGGAGCACCTTCTTTTCTTGTCTAAAATATGCCAATATGTACTGTGTACAATACAATATACTATAATATTCTTCTTTAAACTTACATTGTCTTATCACAGGTAACTTATTATGCCTCAGGCTGTCTTCCAATCGTGTCAATTGGAATGAAGATTGTGTATTATATATCGTTATTACTTTGCGGAATTAATAGTTGTGAGCAAAACTATAAAGAAACCGAAAAGATTGTTCGACTGATCGATCATTTGCTCGTTAACAAGAAATTGAGTAAGTAAACATCACTATTTACCTGTGACTTTTACCAATATCTTTAAATATAAAATTGTAATATATATCCTCCTGCTCTTATCCCACTCTAAGTGGGGTCGGCACAACATGTTATAAACATGCTGTAACATGATTTGGCTGCGTTTTTACGACCGGCCGCCTGCCTGACGTCAACTTGTCTTAGTCGTATTTTACGACACCTCTGTAAGAAGAACGGTGGTCTATTCTACTAAACCGGATACCACACGGTGGGTCAACTTACCTTAGTCGCCTTTTACGACACCTCGGTAAGCAATGAGGGTGGTCTATTCTACTCAGCCGGATGGATACCACACGGCGGGTTGACTTACCTTAGTCGCCTTTTACTTCACCTCGGTAAGAAATGAGGGTGCTACTATTCTACTTAGCCGGATACCACACGGCTAAAATATAAAATTGTAATACAGTGACAATAATAAGGTAACAATCAATAATGAATGCAGGGGTAGCCAACTTCTGCGCTTTACTCTCCGGTTTTCGCAATCTCGACGGTGCTTCTGCACTCCCCTGTCCCGCCCGGTGGCGCTGTAAAAGCTGTTAAAGCTAACAGCATAATCAGTTCGAAAAAAACATATAGTAGGTGACTAACAATTAAAATCTTATTAGAATCTATATTTATGTAATTCCTATCAGAAACCTTTAGTCTAAAAGTATTTAAAGAATTATAATAAACAACGATATTTCTCCGTTATTCTAATTCAATACATACATTTATTCTTTCTCAACAACTCAATGACATAATGACGGCCACAATGTTTTTTTCATATTAATGACCAGCTCTATGAAGGAGGTTGTATTTAAAACATGTTGTAACAGAATTATTTTGCAGCTTTAGCCCGTCTCTTTAAGACAATCTATGTATACTGCGTCCATCATATTATCAGTCTTTTGACAGCTCACGCTCATTAAGTTTTGTATTGCTTACGTACAAATATCATACAAATAATATTTGTACTTTATGGATGGGTACCGCCCACTTAGTGATGTCACACATAATGGTTACTACGATTATGCCACAGATTAAAAATAATCGGTAGAAATCGATGTTACGAGTATTAAAAGACATTTAATAACATTATATAAAGTTTTACTTTCTTCTTAGTTAATACATGAATACAAATAAAACAATCAGGATATTTTAATTTATTTTATTAGCACGAGTCGTCGGAATGATAATCAACACTAGACTCCTCCGATGAGGAGTCTTCAGTAGCAGTTATTATTAGCTCTTGTGTAGATAAAATATATTATCAAACGCAATATCACGTTCCCAATCAGAGAATATTACTCTTTTAGTTCTTTCCACCCCACTTGCCCAGTTCTCGGCCGTTACGTGGGTGCAAGCATTTTTTAGCAATTGCAACATTTTATTCGCTGTGAATGGGGGGCTTGTATTGCATCTCGCAGCATGCCCTTTTACTTGTGCCCATATAAGTTCTATTGCGTTGTACTGGCAGTGGTATGGAGGAATCCGAAGAACAGTATGGCCATATTCTGCTGCCATTTCATTGATTACATAGCGTTTTGCTCTCTTTTTGGTTTTTAATATTTTTATTAATTCAACTTTTAACATTGAGTCGTCCACATTTTCTCCATTGTCCCGAAGCCAATTAATTATTTCATGCTTTTTATTAGCCTGTGTTGGCATTTTGTCAATTTGACGGGAGTGGTAGGGCGCATTATCAATAAAAATTATTGATGGTTCTTCCAATGAAATGAGCATTTTTTTGAACCACTCTTCATACACATTTGCATTCATCTCTTCGTGGTAGTCATTTGATTTCTTCGATTTAAATGCCAACAGTGCGTCTTGTACAAATCCTTTTGCTGTACCTGCATGGCAAATGATTAGGCGCTCACCTTTTCCCATTGGTACTGAGGAAGTGGAATCAGCAGTATCATCAGTCCAGAAACGAGATAGTGTGTGGTTAGCGTTGAGCCATGTTTCATCCGTGAAAACAATATTTGCCCAATCTTGTATTTTCTTTGCCTCTCTTAAAAAATCACAACGTGCTATAGCTATATCTGTGCGTTCCATTAATAATTTTCTTTTATTTAACTTTTTATATGAAAAGCCAATTGTGTTCAAAACTTTGACCAAAGAAGATTTTTCACCATGAAATAGACCACTTCTTTTCAAAGAAACAATAAGTTTTCTCAAAGTTGGAATTTCTTTTCTCAAGTAGTAATCATATACATGACGACGAATAGCGTCAGCGTCAAAGTCATCAACAGCTGTCACCTTATGAGCCCGGCGCTTTCTTTTTGGTGTAGATGGTTTGTTTTGCTCCAAGCCGCTCCTGCCGTAGGCATCAGTAGTGATTTTAGTCACAGTTGATAGACTGATCCCCAACGCGGCTGCAACACGGTTTCGGACTTGCGTGATAGGTATAAGAGGTCCGCCATTTTGATTTTCTTGCTCAAAATACTCATGAAGTTTTAACACTAACTGTCTCGATTGTGCTTTCAACACACGTCCTTTCGGTATTTTCACGATCAATTAATATAAGTTTCACAAAAGTTTTTCCGAGGAATAAAGCTACTTAACTCAAGGTGTAACAGATGCGAGAGAACACTCAGCGAACGTAAATGCGTGTGACTATCACGGGCGTTTCGTTGAGAGTGACAGATCACGTCAAAATGGCGGCCGAGCGGAAGGTCTGTTGATGTTGCCAGTTGATGTATAATATATTTTTTATGATTATAATAAATACACACGGATTAACATTTATTTTCAAAAAACTAAGGCAATATTAAATCAAAATGTTGATTTCTATATCTGTTATTAGTTTACGTAGGTTATCATTAATCGAATTACTTAGGTACGTAATTCGATTAATGATAGTAGGTACTATAATCGGAATGGTATCGCATACGAGAATCTTTAGGACATCACTAAATATGTAAATCGTCAATCTGTCAAAAGATGGTTAGTATAATGGACAGTGTATAATATAATTTTAAAGTTACTAATCATATAAGTATAAAGTCGAGAACGGATTGTTGTTCCTTCACTTTATTACATAGATTTTCATTAAAAAAATCCACATTATCGCAATATATATCTTTCGATACTTTTGTATTATGAAATTTCGCAAAGTAACACCTACTCCTACAAATTTACGTTTTAAAGTCATTTAGTTTTTTAAAACAATCAAATATTATTCATCGAATCGGCCTTTCACAATTTAATAGAGTTACTGAAGCCTATGATAAAGTCTTTAAGTAAAAAAATCAAATTAATATCAATGTGGAAAAACAGATCATATTTCCTGAACGAAACTCATAAACCTGCCGAATTCAAATTAAACCTCAAAGTAATACAATATGGCAATGCGGATGGTGTAATAAATTTCACTGAAGACAATAGAATAGGAATTATTTTGGAGATGTTCAGTTAACGGTGTGATAATGTATAGGGTTTCTAAGGTAAAACTTATATTAAAGGTAGTTGAATTTGATAATTCTTTCTATAAAATTCCGCATGAAATTCCGCAAAGTAAGTCAACATTACGTTATTTGCCTTTTTTATCGGAAAACAATCATCGAATGATAATATACATAACATTCTACATTAACAGTTAATTTTAAGTTACATATCATAATATCACTACTACATAACCCAATATTAGAAAAATTGTGTATCACTTGTACCATGCTGTGTGTTATCCGGCTGAGTAGAATAGACCACCATCATTTCTTACCGAGGTGTTGTAAAAGGTGAATAAGGTAAGTTGACCCTACGCGCGGTATCCGGATGAGTAGAATAGACCACCCTCTTTTTTACTGAGATGTCGTAAAAGGCGACTAAGGTAAGTTGACCCGCCGTGTGGTATCCGGCTGAGACAAATAGACCACCTTCTTTCTTACCGAGGTGTCGCGACTTAGGTAAATTAACGTCAGGTAGGCGCTGGTCTTAAAATACGTAGCCAAATCATGTGACAACATGTTTATAACATTTTTTACCAACTCCACTTAGAGTGGAATAAGGGCAGGAGGATGATGCCGCCTGTATATAAAATGTTTATTTCAGAAATTATTGTCATGTTATTACAAAACTAATATTTTCTTTATAGCAATGGAGATTTACGATGCTCTGAAGGAACTAAAAGACCTTATCATAACAAGGCCAATAAATTTCAGTGCTCTAAAATTCTACAATCTTGATTATCCGGCACTGTTATCCATGGCTTCTGCTATTGTGACATACACAATAATATTGTTGCAAAATATGAAATAGTTTATAGCTAATAGTTTTTGTTTACTGGAAACATTTGAGATTTTCACTAAATTCACGTAATTTCGATAGCTAATAACATAAGAATAACATGTCTATTTAGTTTTAATTTTTAATTACATTATAGAATATTTATTATTCTAATATGATGATATTAAATATTCAATAACATTTGTGTTATTTCATTTAAGATAATTAAAGCGTATATTTTAAGATCACTATTTTTTTCTACAACCGTGTGCTAATTGATATTTTTTAGACACTGACCTAAAATAAAGTACTAATAAAAAAATTATGTTCGTTTTAGTTCCTGCTTTAATCATATAATAATAATCTTACTAATCTTTAATATTTATATGAGTTAATCTTGTATTTATTTATAAAAATATATTTTCTGAATCTCAGAAACGGCTTCAACGAAATTCCTGAAATTCAGCATGTAGGAGGTTTGGGGGAGAAAAATGATTAAGCTAAGTTTTATTTAAAAAAAAATCCGTTTTATCCCTATTTTTGGGCATTAAAAATATGGTATAATGTTTCTACATTATACCATATTTTTAATGCCCAAAAATGAGGGCAAAGTATTTTTTTAGCTGTTAACGTAATGTTGCGATAGCCGATAGGTAACGGGCGGACCGAAAATGTTTAATACCCGGGTTCGAATCCCACATGTCTTCTGAGCCTTTTTTCCTTTTTCTTTTTTTTTATAACTTTAAAAAAATTACCGAGTATGGATGTATGTTGCTCTTTAACGGTGAATCAACACGTAGGTAAAAGCGTTTCATTTATCTACAATATTAAAAAAAACATATTACACAATGAATGAATTCCGTTCAGTTTGCAATATTCATGATATTTTTTGTAATTTATAATTTATCGTAGAATGTTTTTTTCCAAAATTCTAAATAGTTTTCTACACTAAATTAACCTTATTTCGTAATAAAATATATTCAATAAGAATATTTAACACTTTATGAAGTCGGCGAGCAGTTAGAAACCAATTTATAAAACAAATTACATTTCAGACGTTACGATTGTAGAAGTAATTTATGAAATAATAATTATTAGTTTAAATGTAAATAATTTATATTCTATTCAACGCTATATGTTTACGAAGGTGGTTTGACATCAGTAGCTTGGTACAATGAATTTATAGCGATATCGGATGACACAAACGCCATTGATTTCGCTAGAGTAGCTAGAGACAAAGTATCCATGACAACTCTATTTGCAACATGATTAAGCTTAGCCCCTTTTGACTGTGCAGTATACTTTAATGCCAGTTTAATAACGCGCTCACATGCAAGCGATTTAGAAGTTGCACTCTTGGCTTCTTTTCCAGCCTGCTGTGCTGCTGTTTTGGCTAAGTTCATCATTAAATCTTGATGGTTTGCCATTCCATTTTTAGCATATTTTACAGACATGTGAACTTCTATAGAAGCTGTCAATGCTCGCCTCATAGCAACAACGCTAGCTGCAGTTAAATATGCCACATCGCCTGCATACAGAATAGCTTTCTTAGCTTTCAACTCTAAACGTTCTAACTTCTGTTTCAATTTTTTTTCACTAACGTTGTCATCCTCTATTTCTGGTTGGTCTATTTCCATTTCTGCCACTATGTCTGGATTAAGAGCATATATATTTTCTTTAGTATCAATCCAATCATCTACGAGACCAGGAGCGTTTGTTTCCTGGGTATCTAAAGTATGCGAATCCACTGTTACATAATGAGTTCCATTTAATTTTTTTTCTAAAACAATGGCTTCACTTTCGTTTAAATTATTTTCTTTATTTTCGTTATCTAGAACAGTTTGGTTCAAAAACCCTTTAGGAACTGAAATGAACGCAGGTTTTTTATTCGTTAGTATATGCACTGGTATTCTATTACTATTAGCTATTACAGAATAAGGGGTTATTTTTTGAAATCCCTTTGATAGTGGAGTCACGGTAGATTCAATGTGATTTGAAGATTTGTTTAAAATTATATTATACACCGACGGCATAACGCCTGTAACAGGTGCAAAAGTGGTTCCTTTTGGATCATTTATTGCTATAGATCTTTTTTTACGAAGCGATAAATCTACTGATTGCTTCTTAGACAAAGCTGTAGCATACGTTATGTCTTTTAATGCAGAAACTATAGAAACTTCAGCAGCTATTTGTGCTAAACCAAAGACCAGTCTGTGTAATTCAGGTTCTGTAGATGCTCGAGTAATTGTTAGAATATGACCCGATAATGTTCTAGAGATGTAATCCAATATACGCCTTGTCTCTATTGCAGTCATTCCTTTAGTTTTTCCCGGTGCATCAAGAGCCTCTCGAGTAATTCTTGTTATTTTATCTTGTATTTCTAGTTTAGTTAATATAGCAGAAACTAAATTTTTCGATATTTGATAAAGGTTTCCTTCCATTTCTGGATTCTGAGTTACATTTTTAGTAGCTTTTAAGATGGAATTATCTAAGTGCTTAAGAGCATTGTGAGGCGAATTTAGTATAATCTTTTCGTTACTAAGTTTGGAATTTATTTGAATCGCTAGATCATGTACTGGGGATATTCCAGCTAGAGTGTTATTAATCTGAAATAAAAATGAAAATCAGATTGTTATAGATATGTAATTCAAATTTTTTTAAATAAATATCTTACCAAAATTGTAATGAAAATAGCAGAAACATATCCTACAGTAGAAAACATTTTTACAATAACGAGCACTAAAACGTCAACCTGTGTTAATTAAAAGGAACCTAATAGTTCCTATTCATCAACTGTAACATGTAGTTAAAGTTTGTTATATAAATTGGCAATTAAACACTCTCATATATCGACATGTAATCAAATATATCAAACCTTAAAAAGCATCAATACTTGTAAATTGTAAAAAAAAAATAATATAAGGTTAAGTAAGACCTGTTAAAAACTAAACTAAAATATTTTTGGTGGAGTCAATTCCAAATATAATCTGAATTTTGGAAACGGCTCTAACGATTTTCATAAAACTTAGTATGTAGGGGGTTGCCCGGGTGATAAATCGATCTAGTAAGGTTTCATTTTAAAAAAATCTTTTTATCCTTTTTCAGACACTTAAAAACTTCTACAATATTATTCGAAAATAAAGGTTAATTACGCCGTCATTTGCAAAGTTATAATAGCTCAGTTGGGAACGGGTGGACTAGATATCTCCAGATTTTTTTCTTTTTTTTCATATTGCATCTTTTCTTTTTTTTTTATTAGCCGTGTGGTATTTGCTAGTAAATAGACTGACCCTGATTTCTTAGCGAGATGTCGTAAAATGCGACTAAGATAAGTTGACTCACCGTGTGGTATACAGCTAAATAAAATAGACCACCCTCTTTTATACCGAGGTGTTCCAAAAGGTGACTAAGGGAGGTTGACGTCAGGCAGGCGGTCGTAAAATACCTAGACAAACCATGTGACAACATGTGTGCTGACCCCGCTTAGAGTGGGATAAGGGCAGAAGAATGATGATTGCATCTTTTTTTATATCGTCTAAAAAATAATACCGAGCAAAAAACTCAATCTTTCAGATATTTCATGGTAATAGACTAAAACCCAAAGCGTGGACGGATTTAGATTATGTTCATAATAGATGAAAAAAATCGGTCTTAGTTTTGAAGAATAATACTAACCTATCCAGCAAAAGAATTATACATAGTGATTCTCCGTTTGCTGTGCTCAATTCTTCTATAGACAAAGAGGGGCCGGTATACATAATTGTTAGATTCTGCAGTCAATATTAGTTCTGCGTTACTATTTCCACTTTTATTTGTATCACGATCATCAAATTTTAGCTTCAGATTATCGGAGTCAACTGTTTTATTGATATTTTTGATTGTAAGTGAATCACCAACTAGTATTAAAGAAAATATAAGAAATATAGAATAAGATTCCATGGTAAACTTTACAGGAAATGTAGAATAAAAAAAACCCGCATTGCCAATATATATAAAGATTTTTTTAATTAACTCTTGTTGTCTAATTATTTATAATTAACATTAACTAACACATTACAGATATATGTAAGGTATAACAAAAATATGTATAGTTAAAAAAATATATACCTATATTAGAACATCCAGTAACATACTATATACGAAAAAATTCTGCATTTCGAGAAAATATATATAATACTAAAAGTAGATGGTGGACTATCCGTTTTTATAAGATATATAAAACTAGTGATAGGTTGATTATAGATGGCGCTTTTTAATGTCATCCTATTCCTGTAGAATTAACAGGATTTCTATATATTTTAATTCGGTGTATAAGGAATAATTGTGCCAAATTTCATCGATATTGATTCAGCGGATTCGCCGTGAAAGAGTAACAAAAATCTTTTCGCCCCAAAACTCAAGGATATAGGATAAGGAGACTTCTGATGATACTGTCGGATTAAAAAAGTTTTTATTATGGAATTTCGCAAAATAACTCCTAATTCTAAATATTAATTGTTTATATTACAGTAGGTCATCAGGTGTGTAGAAAAAAAAATATCTGACTATTTACATAAATTAATTTATTTACAATATTTCAGAAATAAGAGTACAATAATTTTGGTAACATAAATTCATATTCTAACCAAACAAATATTAATTAAAAAAGATACAATACCGATAATCAAACCGTTTTTATAACTTCATGATATTTTAACCAAGATAAGCGGGTAAAACTCTAATACGACCGCGACCGTCCAAATTGGATGTCTCTCCAAAGAGGGAAGCTTCTACATCGTTCGCAGATGGCAGCAGATCACTCTCCTGGCCTGCGATATCCCTGCGTTCCCTTGCAGCGACACGTGGTTCAGAACCAGAACCGTCGCCCACAGCACCAGACTTGGCACCACTTTTTCCTGTAGCTGACGGTGTTGCGCCTACTTTTGTCGGGATGTGCTGGATCGACTCTTCTTTTGGATCGCAGGCGCAAACTGCTAGCAGCGCCAGCGACGCGACTACGAAAATCACTAAACGCATTTCCAAGCGATCCAATCTTGTTCAATATTTCCTACTAATCTGCCTCATTGCTAATCCTCTCGTCTTATAAATCCCTCATTGCTTACAAAATGTATTAGAGATTATTGGTACTGTACACTTGAACAATCCGTATTATTATTTATTGAGCCTTTGACGCACGTTCTTGAGAAATATTATAAACAAATCGTAACATAATCTCTGATGCACGAGCCTTGAGTCACGTAAGATGCTAACAAGGTGCTAACTATCCCGAGATCAGCTCGGTAAAAAATAACAATTCTTAAGACCTTGCTGCCTTACTTGATATCATGATGAAACATATTTCATCGAATTGCGTCTAAATGAATCATAGATGATGAAATTACATTAGATTGAATAATAAAATGTCGACGTGATTTTATTGGTAAAAAAGGTGAAATTAGAATTTTAAAAACAAATGAGTATTTTAAAAATAGCCATCTCTTTATCGTTACAAATGAATTTATGGATATCATCTACGTAAGTAATATAAAAGAGTTTATATCTAAAATAGCTAATTTAAATTTTCTAGCCCATTTTATTACAAATTCACTTATCACACATGATTAACTTGCTATATGTCTATGAGTATAAAAAAATTTATCCAGCAAGGTCAGACCAACGTTCACTTGAATCGATTTTTAAAGCATATTTATATGGGTTTATGTTCCCCATTCTATCATTTACTGTTTGATGCGGTGATGGTTAAATGGTATCATCTTGCAATCTCTTACATAAATAATAGTTAAAAAATAGTTTTAGTCACTTAATTTGAACTGTTTGGAGATTTTAATACGAAACATGCTGTCAAGGAATGATCTGCCCCTTTTGGAATAGTTTACGTTTCAAAAAGTATGTCGCTGTATTTTGCCTATTTAATAAAGTAAAAAAGTAGAATAAAGTCACCTTTCTTGCACTATTATCCTCACAATTTACTCTCTTCATTATGAAAATTACATAGTTTTCCTGATTTTAGTTCCAGGCCTCTTACTGCCAACATCTCTATAGAATATTTATCTATGTATGTATATCCGCAAATTCGTTTGTCGTTTGTTCATTTTATTAACATCCAGATAGGACTTACGATAACAATTGTCTTGAATCATATAATTTGCACAATAATGTTTATTTTACATAAATGCGCAATTGCCTTACTCTGCGCATTTTTTTTTAGTAAACAAAGAATAGTCAGGGTCATTAAGTCATTGAAAATATTTGTTTTTGAAATTACCATGTTACCCTATGCGTATGCATCAAACTTGGGATAATTTTGTTAGCACAATTTATTTTCTACATTCGTCAACATATAAAAACTTTGCATGCTACCAAACGTCCATTTCAAAGAACCCTTTGAAGTAAACATCATCTAAAGTATAGTCATTATTAAACTTTTTATTATAATGTATATCAAACTGATTATCGCGCTGCTTATAATATCCAAAATTGATACATCACCTATCGGTAACAAAACAAATAACACCGATGATACAGAAATAGAAATACTTATAACGAAAGAACTGATTGGATTTGTGCCGATTGTATTACCATTGGATGAAACTACAACTGCAGAACCAGAAACAACAGAGTCTGTTCATAAAATTACGAAAAGAGCTGCTGTTTACGATGAAAGCCCCAGTCATGATCTTCTCGGAGAATTCGAAGGTGCCAACGACGAAAATGAACTAACTGGTCTTGATCGAAGAATTAAAACTTTACCATCCTGGGTTGGTTGAGGTGAAGTCTTTTTCAAGATGAATTAATTTATTTGGCGCCAAAGTTTAGGTTGTAAATGGTTTTTTGCGTGTATTTTAACTCTCTTCTTTTCTTTTATAATTCGTGTATTTTAACTGTCTCTTCTTTTATAATATTTCCCATAGTATTTAAATAAGTTTGTCGTATTGTCAGATGTTAGATATCTATTTTATTTTGGGCTTTATTTGAAAATATTATAAACAATAAATGTAAAACTGACTGTAATCTGATTTTACTTCAGCAATTCGTAACTTAATTTTATTTGTAATCTTGGATAATTGACTTAGCACATAATAGTCAAAGGAATATCAATCATATTTCCCTTCAGGCCTTTCGCTTCGTTTGATTACAAAATATATACACATAAATATATGTACCTATATTTTTTTAACAAAAAATGTTATATACTTCTACAATTTATTAAAGATTAATTTATTATTAAGATAAGTTAAAGCCCTCACTATTGTAATACTTGTAGATTACTATAAACATGATTAGAGCTCTTTCTTTGTAGTATCAGTGTAGTATAAAATCTTTGAAATAACTTTATACATGTTTAAAATCCATAGTTTCAAAATACGTGTAACACAAAAAAAATATACATTGCAAAAAAAAGTTATTTGTTTTATTAATTCCTATACTTAATACCAGTAATTATTTTTAGAATTATATATAGAAATAGTTAAGTGGATAGAACAAAACTATTTTTAATTTACTTTATACCTATACTACAAATTAAGATTTCTTTTATGAATGTTTTTTTCGTTCTTGTTATTTAACTAATAAGATCTAATAAAATAGTTAAAACAATTATTTGTTTTCCTGAAATGTCGTGTTCATATCTCATACTTGTTTTCTAAAAAAAAATGAAATACATGTAGCGCGTTTGATATACTAGTACTTGGCAAATTCTTCGTCACTCCTTCGAAAAAAGGATATGTAGCTACCATACGCAACGACGAAAAAATATAGATCGCGGGTCACATATCCAAGAAATTCTACGGGCACAAGCCATATTGTTTCTACTATTTAATAATCCTGTTTTTAATAGACAGGACTGATTGGTTGAAAATGTGCTAATTTCAGAAAAACAGATTTTTCCCCACACCAATATAAGTATGAGGTTCCTTTTTTAAACCGGATAAATTAATGTTAAAGTCTCTATAATAAATGAGCGTGAGGTATTAGAAATATCTAAGACTTTTGAAAGACCTAAAATTAGTTTTTTTTTTGTAACAGTTACCATTTCTTCATATGTGTAACAAAACAAATAAATATTTATACCTGACTTATGTATTTATTTTATTTATATTAACAAGTCACGGAAGTCTAACACCCATAAATAGAGTAATCACGAAAACAAGTCAGGTGACAATATATTGCGCTCTCAGAACATAATTGACTAATAATATAATAATATCCGGACCCACGGTGTATGGCCGCCGCAGCTTCATCACCTGGAAACGGTGCAGAGTACAATAATGTATGGGTTGATTGATATATAAAAAAATAAGGGAAATCGCTCACTCCTGGTATCAAGCATTGGCTTCATACCAGGAGTGCAGCACTTTGCAGATGGTGCTGCGTTAACCGTTTGTCCATCATCCTAAACGACATTACATTAGTGTGCGTTATATCAGTAGTGTGTGCTGTGAGCTAAAACGTCTTTTTAATTTTTGTCGCCCTGGTACTTTTCTCGAGATCTGAGTGACGTCATACATCAAATTGTTTTCTTGGCTGCATTTTTGGCATTCTATAAAATCGAGGCCCTAAATAGTAGAATAAGGTGCATAAACGACAAATCAACTCGTGTTTGGCATTGCAAAGATTAATAATGTTATCTTATTTTATTTCATTTCAAGTATTTATAGAAGAAAAGATGCAATTTTCGGGTTAAAGAAAAATTTATTTTCTCAAAGAATTTGTATATTTTTTTACATAGGAAAAATTATATTTAATATACATACATAGTTTTGTCAGGCAATGCAAACAAAATCTACCCACTCTGTTTCCTCCTTAATCATCATTTACCTGCCCGTATCCCATTCTAAGTGAGGTCAGCACAACATGTTATTTTGTTTACACATATTATCACATGTTTTGGCTAAGTATTTTACGACCGGACGCCTGTTTGACGTCAACTTACCTTAGTCGGCTTATGCGACTTTTGTGGGATTAAAAAAAAAATATTTATAAAAAAGAGTCGCTCACTCCTGATATCAAACGTTGTCCTCATACCAGGAGTGCAGCTCTCTGCAGATGGTGCTTTGTCTTAGCCGTCCGTCATCTTAGTCGAAATTACATTAGTGTGCGTTATATTAGTAGTGTGCTGTTAGCGAACACGTCTTTTCAATTTATGTCGTCCTGGTACCATATAATAAATAATATGCCGATCGTTTTACTTGCATAACCATTCTCCTGCCCCTTAATAAATAATCCCACTCTTAATTGAGTAGTAGGGTCGGAACAACATCTTATGAAAAAAAGCTTGTAACAAAACATACTTTGTATTTTACGGCCGGTGCCTCCTGACGTCAACTTACTTAACTTAGTCGACTTTTGCGACACCTCGGTAAGAAATGAGGGTGTTGTTTATTCTACTCAGCCGGAACGGGATAGACGCGGGATAGAATATAATATATGATAGCGATATATAGGTATAATAAAAAAGATTGTAATTATCATTATCGTAACCCCATAACTTTTACGCACGTAACTCGTAGCGTGTTATGATTTGATCGAACCAAGTTATAAAAGATAAACACGCACTTTTGACCCTTAGTATAAAGCAGTTCACGACAATTCTATTTGATATATTTTTTAATATTTGAAATTAACAGTTTCATTATGCATTGCTGTGACTTTTTTTGGTCTCCCCCTCTCAATAATTTAGCCCACGTTACATTTGATTTTGAAATAATTTCTCAAATATTTATTAAATTATATTGTGTAAATGATTACTATATTTAATATTTTAATGAGTTAATCTTGTATTTTTATAAGTCTGTAAAGCCTTGATCGCTAAATGGTCACATTAATCCAGAATTTCGCGGGTTCAACGCGGGCGACCAAAAATTGATTAAGATTGGCAAGATTAATATCAGATAACGCCAAGAAAAATATCGTCGTTATACCAGATTTCAGGTAACCGACTTTAAAAATGGCAACTTATTTGAAAGATACAGGGAAATTACCAATAAGTATCTGTGTAACAACGAATCTGGAGTACGTCGAATTCGGTACAAACAATTTAAATAGTTTAGTTTAGCGCCCTTGTTTATTTCTTGTCCTAGGGTCCTAAGTTACCGGGCTACACCACTGACTGCGAGTATTGCTTGTCCCATTGCCCGCTTGTCTTCAGTTTAGGCTGCCTTAAGCTCTATAGGTTCCGGGTTCGATCCTCGCCGGAACCAACATTTTCTTAAATATAGTATGTTGGTTTTTTGAGTTTGGTGTATTCATATACATGAATATATTTTAACATGATTTACATGAATATGAAATATTTATTTAAAATTACTATATAAGTAGTATATTTACCAGTCGTCTATAAACCATAACACAAGTATTAAGTCACTAAGAATGGGAATACTAAAATAAAAAATACATGAATAACCCAAGATTATATTTCATTTTAATATTATCTCTTTTTTAATAAATTTCAAAGAAAACAATGAACACAATAAATTTACAACAGGTATATAAATTTTAAATTAATATAATAGAAATATAGATACAGTGAAATTTTAATACTATACTATTTTCAAATCAAATTTTTCAAAATAGCAATACATAACAAAATATACATAATGAAAAAAGTATAAATAAAAACATATAATGAAATGATACTACATATACAAAATCATTTACATACTAATTCTAATAAGTATGATAAATATCACAAGTTATCTTTACATTAGCTTTACAGTCTTTCAAATTGAGTCTAATGAATAAATCATATCTATTATATAAAAGAGGATTATTAAGCAGCTAAAATTTACAATAAAATTTATCCTAAGCTTCCACCAAACTAATCGCTTATCTCCATAATCGACGATTATGTGCAAATGGTCAGCCACAAGCTCAGCACGATCATGACATGATTCTCCTGCCATTATCCCGCTCTAAGTGGGGTCGGCACATGTTATAAACATGCTGTCACATGATTTGGCTTCATATTTTACGACCGGCCGCCGACTATACTCCGAAGCGGCTTGACCGATTTTTATGTAATTTTATATTCATATTCAAGCCTGAGAATCGGCTACGATTTATTTTTCATATCCTAAGTGATGAGGATCGTCCACTCCTAACATTTTTTGGACAATTTTTTTTATAAAGTACTGTAGAAATTTCCTAGAAATAATATATATGGCAAAACAACGTTTGCCAAGTCCACTAGTCTTATATATCATCATATATTATCCAAAAGTGTTAACACCATTATAAATACCATTTATGCACAAGTTTTAAAAGAAAACTTATAGAGGTCTGTCATAGGTAAAAACACGCGACCCTTTTATAAGAAATCACGCACTTAACCAATCGACCATCATCCGTATAGGTACTACTTTAAAATGATATTATCAAGTATCAAGTAACAGTATTTAAAATTTTATAATACATTTTTCTAGAATATACACATCAATTATTTATACTGAAGTAAAAGGGTTCTTTAGTTACTTATCAATCTACAATCTTCCTTTGATTTTTATATACAGTAACTAAATTTGTGGACATAGTCTAACAATGTGTACAATTTCATATATTGCACGCTTAGCAAAATAATTTTTCGTGGCAAACTGTAATAAAACGCAGAGTGGCGCCTAGAGGTAAGTGTTAAATAGGTCCATACCTTGGAAAAGAAAGAAAACACTAGATTTCCTAATAGTGGTATTAGTAGTAGTAACTCTAAAAAAGTTACGGAACTAGCAGTTATGTTATTGCATAAATACTAATCTTAAGTAAAAATTGAGCTATTACCATATAACGGTACCTCAAACATAAAAAGCACACAGTTTACTTCAATAAAAGTGACTTATCTAGTTCGATATAAATTCGAAAAAACTAAAAGTGGTAAGTATATTTTCACTAAAGCATATTTCTTATGCTTCTAGTAGGGCAAGAGTCAAATAAATTCAATTGAATTCGAAGTATTAAAGTTGAGAAAGATTCCTGAAGCTTTTTTAAAAGTAAGCCTTTCTTGACCTAAATGGGCCTTAAAATATAATTTATAGAATAAGGCGTTACTTTGCGAAAATACAAAAGTAATAATAAAATGATTTTGCTATAATCCGCGATGAAGTAAAATAGAAAATATATGTATATAATGCTAAATGTAGAGTGGATAATCCAAAAAGTTGCGCCCATTACAGAAAAGATAAGAAGTGCGAGACTAAGTTGGTGGACGAAGAATTTTAAATATGAATGTGGATGGATGTATGGCTAGGGGGAGGCCGAAAAAAAGATGGATGGATTCAGTGAAAAATGATATGAATGTTAAAAGAAGTGGCACCAGAGTTGACGAATGATAGAACAGAATGGAAAAAGAAGACATATTGTGCCGATCCCACTTGGAATGGGATACGGGTAAGAGAATGTTGATGTAGAGTGGACAATCTGTTTTCATACCTGATACATGCAGGATTCGTAAAAACACACGCACAATCCACCATCACCATAATACACAACGGATTATAGCAAAATAATTTTATTATTACTTTTGGGCCTTAAAACTTTAGAGATTTTCGGTTTCCAATTGCTGCTACTAGTGGGAGTGCAGATTTCTTCAGTATACTCGCTATACATTCACAAATTGAGACAGATTAATGAAGATTCTAACAACAAGCTCACCCATAGTAATATGTAGATCTCAGTATCGAGCACCCTAACACAAAAATGGCAAGATTTCTAACAGATCATAACCACGACCTATCTAATTCAAAGGAAAATCGCCTATATCAATAACCCGTATGATTTTACGTTAACAAATTGCAAGATATCTACATCTACAGACCTCTACATCTCAAATGTATTAAGATTTAAAAGGGTATTCTTTTTTTCTTCATTTAATTTTGGGACTTTTATTTAATATGTATATGCCGGCCCCATTTTAACAACCATTTCAATACACAAATCAAATAAAATCAAAACGTAATAATAATATTTCAATTTAGACCTACGAGTTTGGATAGAAATATAGTTTCTTTTGATTTGGGAGGAGAGAGTGTATCAAGTCTATTCAAACTCATAAGTCTCATAAAAATCTTCCTATCGTTTTGGAATCTCTCACATTCCTTTGAAAAGTGATGTACGTCGTCAATAATTCCACTTAACATAACAACATTAGGCGTATTATTTATTTTCATTAAAAAGGGTATTCTTGTAAATGTCTTTATATACATGTCTTTCAAGTCTATAAGGGAATGTCTAATATCTAATAACTAAGTTTAAAAACCACTTCCATTCAGATTTAGTTCTAATTTAACTTAATAGTAATTTTTCTTTTCATACGTCAAGTCATTTTTGTTGATATTATGAGTATTTATATGAATATCTACTGAAAAAAACTAAAAACTGATCTATTTGATAAGTTACTGGTACATGAAATAGAAATAGGTTTATCGTATAAATATCATTACGTAAAAGATTTTTAGTTTTGATATCTACTCTGGAAAGTATTTAATGTGAAATTAAGATAATCGAAAAACACTTAATAAGATTTTGATAATTAACCTGCGTGCGAAGTTGTTAATTATTACAAATAACTTTCCAATAAACGAATCTTTTTTAGATTAGTTCTTTTCATTTCTTTGTTTAGTTAAATTACCTTTTTATTTTTTAAACTATTACGATTTTTATCTATCCTACCTACGTAACCCTATTCTACCAAATTTTCTTATCAAACTCAAAATACATTCTTAATTTAAAACCGTAAAAAAATATCATAAAAGCTCCACACACTAATTATATCAATTCATAGATACAAGAATACAAAATCCACAACCACTTAACTAAAGCCGCGTCAACATTTTATAAATATACCAACAATATGACCCAAGACTAGCAAGGGAGGCCAAATATCATCTGCATAAAGGGTAGCACGCGACAAACAGAAGCACGTACAAAAGCCACCGCTATTTAGAGCTACGTTTTAACTTCACCTTCAAACTATTCTGTGGTGTGACTGAATTACTGTTTGAGTCGCGTACCGAGTTATGGGACCCTTTGTTCCCTGAATACCAACCGCACATTCTTTTAACTGCATCTTCCCATCGATTTACTATCACTTCGTATGACTTTTTCACGTTTGGGCGTGGCGTGAACACCGTGCCGAGTTTTCGGAGGGATTTCAATTCATCTTTTGATTTGAATATACCTAAAACAATAGAGTAAATATATTACTCATCATACTTCTTAGTGAATCGGTTAAAAACAGCATCCTGAAACCATCTTATTGTTGTCTGTCTTATCTCCTTGGATGAAAAAATTACAGATAACGCAACATACTGCTCCTATTGGATCGCTTAACTAATTTTATCTAGTAAACTAATAAAACTAGTAAAACTCTGGTTAACTTATACTTTTTAGTAGACTATTAAAAGTAACAAGCAGGGTTGCTGGGCATCCTTGGATATAAAAATTGGAGGTTAGAACACCGCACAGTTCCAATTAGGTAGGAACGGAGAATTATTCTCTAGGAATATGCAGGTTCACTCACAATGTTTTCCACCATACTATAACCGTAACCATAAAACCCACGAATTGTGGAAATCAATATATTGGCTCATTTTCGAGACAATATTTGATTTACAAGGATTCTTCTTTTTAATCGGTTCCTCATTACTGAGGGTGGTACCTCATTTTGTACCTGAACCCTTCTTTTGTACGATCTGTCTCCATCTATTCTGGATTAAAGTAGCCCTCACCGTGTGACCTAATTTGGATGAGGAGGTGGCTTCTTTCACTTGGTCAGAACATCGTGTTGGCGACCGGCCTCGTCTCTTGGCTTCTGTATTACCAACAATGACCAGCTTTCCAAGGTTGCCATCACCAAGGTTACCAAGGTTGCCATCACCAAGGTTACCAAGGTTGCCATCACCAAGGTTACCAAGGTTGCCATTTACAAGAATATGATCAATGTCAATCATCTCACCTAGTTGAAGACCGACGACATGCGCACAACCCAATGACGACATTTCCACCTGCACGGGACGCTCCACTTTGAGACCAGTCAGATCAGCTACCAGTTGTGCTACGAAATCATTATTGGACACACCGCCATCTAGTCTGTAAAATAATTATAAAAAAACAGTTAAAACGAATTTGTGTCACGTGTAATGATATACCAAGGTTTCATCAACTTATTCCGCAAAAACATGTTATCTATATTAAACCGTTACAGGCATTGTCCAACGTAGACAATACTTTCCTATAATAGGTACATGCGAAAATCTGTAACTGATACAATTTACATGTTATTACACGTAATTACGTCTGATTTTCCAAAAGTTTGAGTATATTATAGAAATGAAAAAATCTCAAATAATTGAAATATACATTAATACAAATTCGCAGGCACATACAAAATACCATTATCAGAAGCCGAATATAAAATATGGAATCACTTAATTAGGAAATACTGACATAATTTTAATGGACCAAGCAGGAACATTTAATGCTATCACTATATTAAATACTAGCAATCGTTAGCGGCTCCGCCCGCGTGGAAAGATTAAGACCGTAATATAGTATTTTTTTGATAACCATAAAAAATTTCAAATGGGTTAACCTTAAAAGCTAGACATATGCTGTCGCGGACTTTTATTTAGAACTTTTAGAAGGGAACAATTTTGTAATACATGATATTTAAATTACTTTTACCCCTTACTTAGCGCACGTAAGGAAAGCTTTAAATTTTGCCGTTTCCATAATTTTTTTATTCCTGCTCCTCCCCTATTCATCGTAGCGTGATGTTATATAGTCTATAGCCTTCCTCGATAAATGGCATCTTAGACTCAATGAACTTTTCCATCGGTCCAGTAGTTCCTGAGATTAGTGCGTTCAAACAAACAAACTCTTCAGCTATATATATATTAGTATATAGATTTTAATATCTCACCTAATAGAGCTAAAGTTGTATGTGGTCTCGGCCTCTACGCAAGAGTACAATTGTGCAGTTCGGAAGGCCAAGGACTCCAGAACAGCTCTGACAAGATGTGCCTTCGTTGTTGAAGGTTTCATGCCAACAAAACCGGATGCCGCCGTGAAGTCATTATATGGTGGCTGCATATAATAGAACTAGCTGTAGACAATCATGATATGTATGGAAGTGGTCTGATTGTGACAGCTATAATTGCGTAGTATACACAACTGAGAAACATTTGGGTGACAAAATAAATGTCCAAGTTTTAAAGGTTCCATTGTATAGTCATTTACCGATTATTACCGACTATCCCAATGTACTAAGTTATGGTGTCAGATCAAGTTAAGTTATGGTATCATTTGATTACTTTTGACTTAAGGAGGAATTTATTCTAGTTTTTGGCTCCTGATTTTTTTCCAAACGAATTGTAGTCTATAATATATTTCTCAGATAGAGTTAAGGAAGTTGTAGCCTGAAATTTACTTCTTTGTGTAATTAACTAAAACGTAACTAGATATAAAACAGAAACTTCCTTATTCACCCAAAAGCAGTGGGATAATAAAATGGTCTTGTTTAAAACCAAAGTCGGTTTAAGAGTTCTTAGTTAAAGTGAGGTTATTTAAAACTTACTTTTGAAGCTTACATTTAGTAGGCTTGTCGATAAATCCTAAGCGGATACCATCACACTGGTAAAAAGATATCCAAGCCTCATAAAGTATTTTTTGATTCATTTTTATTTATTTATTTCTTTCGTATTACTTACAAAAATATTGCGTAACTCACTTTTACATGATGGTATTAAAAAGAAAGTTATAATTTGGCCGTTGAAGTGGGAGAAAATATGACTCCTAAATAAGAAACTTGTGTTTAGGACTATCATTAATTCGGCAGACTTGTTTGTTTTGCCGTACATTGTTAAACTATATAGATGGTTTGGATTACCACAATATAAAAGAAAAACCAATATTAATACTCTATTAATATAAAAGAAAAAGAATCAATCTCAATTATCTTTCAACCTCTTTATTTATTCAGCTTGTGGATCATCTTGTACAACTGAATTTGCTTTCAGCATTTAGTTCCAAGAACTAAGATTTGCAATCGAGAAAGTATAATTTCCTGCGAAATTTATAGTAGAGCTGAACCTTTACTGCTTTAATTTCTAAACTCACCCCCAAACCGCTGAACGCTGGTATAAAGAATACGCCATCAGAGTCCGGTACAGACACCGCAATATCCGCCGTATCTTGTGGATTATCGAACAAACCTGTAATGGATACATTAAAATCAAATAATCAGATGAGATAATTCAATTTTCATCTTCTCCGGTTAAGGCATATTTGTAGCTTTATTAGTATCAAATCGAACGAAACAACCGATTATTTTAAGTAAAAATCAACGGGTTGCACTCCGGGAGTGCCGGCAGAAGTGTATACTTGAATATTAACGTTGTGCATCTTTGATATTTTTGAATGGTTGGGGAAAAATTTTGCACGAATTGCTTTTATTATTGGTATAAAAGTACTCTCATTTATGTGGTAAAATACAATATTCCTTTATTACGCTGTCGTATACAAACGACAACTTATATTACAATATTCGCGCAAACGCCTTGCGCCACCTAAACGAAAAGGACATACATTTAAACAACGCTGCGAAAGAAATTTCGCTTCAATCCTACTATCCTACTAATATTATAAATGCGAAAGTTTGTGAGTACGGATGTATATTTGATACTCTGTCACGGGGAATCCGCTGAACCAATATTGATAAAATTTGGCAAAATTCTTCCTTATACACCAGGGATAAATATAGGTTATAGAAATCCTGTTAATTCTGCAGGAATATAACATTGAAAAGCGCCCTCTATCATCAACCTATCACGCGACAATAGTCCACGCTAACGAAGTTGTGGGTAAAAGCTAGTACTGTAATAGTAAGTCAACCAACCCAAATTCTGTGCCCATTTGATGATACTGGCAGTATCATTATTCGCTCCTTCCGCAGAGAACACAATTTCCTCGCCCAATCGCCACCCAACAACAGGATATAAGCCTGACACGGATGCGTGAGGTGTTCTACCAGTGTTGATATTAAAAAATGTTCCAGTGCCCATAGTCAGTTTTATATCACCCACGTTGAAACAACAAGAGCCCCACATCGAAGCCGTTTGGTCTGCTATCTGGAAATAAAGGCGATGTTATTAACTTTCGCGATAGAAATCTATATATATAAAAGACTAGCAATCGCCAACGGCTCCGCCAACGTGGAAAGTTTAAAACCGTAATATAGTCTTTTGATAACCATAAAAGTGGTTAAAGTGGGGCAACCTTAAAAGCTAGACATATGCTGTTGCGGACTTTTATTTAGAACTTTTAGAGGGGAATAATTTTGTTGTACATGATTTTTTAATAACTATCATCTTTAAGCTAAGCTTTAAATTTTGCGTTTTTCGTACTATTTTTTATTGCTGCTCCTCTAGTATTCATCTAAGCGTGATGTTATATAGCCTATAGCCTTCCTTAATGAATGGACTATCTTACATTGAAAGAATTTTCCAAATCGGTCTAGTAGTTCCTGAGATTAGCGCGTTCAAACAATCAATCAATCAAAGAAACAAACTCTACAGCTTTATATATTAACATAGATAAAGTATGTATATTCCTCATTGACTCCAAAACGGCTTGACTGATTTCTAGGAAATTTTCATATAATATTTAAATTGACCTAGCGGATAATCCTGTACAATTAGGTGACGATCGGAGCATTTTTTGATATTTAAATTATCCCAAGCTGGCTAAGCTATAGTCTTTCCAATCATTTAACTTTTTACTTTCATTTGCCTGTCATTAACGTCATATTGGCGTTCGGAGATCGCGGGTTGGATGCCCGCCGAGGGCTTGACGTTATATAAAAAAAATTGTTAGTCCTTCAAATCTGTCACCCATAACACAATTAGATATTAAGTCACTTACTTTGAGTACGACCGTGTATGTAAAAAATAATACATAAATAAATATATATGGGACACTTACAAAACACAAAAGAAAATAGGCGCTTAGATAAAACAAAAACAAATCGCGTCTATAGCTTATCTAAATATATTAATTAGTATGAAAAGATACGACCATTTTCAGTGATAACACAATCAGTTCATTAAACTTTCGTAATATAGAACGAAATAAGAAATAACTCTACAAGCATCCGACATAAATATTGTGTGTGGATTGAAATATATGTCATGTACTCTTGAAACAAGATGAAAAAACTTAACACTTTTTTTAATTAACACGAAACGAGGTAAATAATTGTCAGTATTTTTCGTTAATCATAGTTTAAACGTTTGATAAGTAGTTACCTAGCAAAAAGCGACAACAATGGCACATTTTAGACTTGGCTACTCTAGTATAATAACTCTATAGTAAAAAGTTTTTTTCTAAAATAAAAATTTATATATGTAAAAACATACCTCAATTTTCTAACATGCTACGTCAAAAGTGTGATATATTACTGACTTTTAACATGACATTTGAATGCATTATTATAACATAAAATCGGATTATTTTTTATTCGATTCATCATCGTTCTCGTGCCCTTATCCCACTCTAAGTGGGGTTGGCGCCAACATGTTTTAAACATTATCCTAAATACTTTGGCAATTTATTCTACGACCGGCCGAATGTCTGACGTTAGTCCCCTTTTACGACACCTCGGTAAGAAATGAGGGTGGTGTATTTTAATCAGCCGGATACAGCGCGTGATATATTATATAACCATATTTAACGGTTCAAAGGTCGTATCGAGTAAATTTGTTTTGTTGTTGTATTTCAAAATGTTATGTACCTATACTACGTTTCTTCTAGTTATCCAACCACCAAGGGTCGCTGGCAGAGATCACTTATAGAGATAAGTTATCCTTTATACTTGTTTTCCCTTTAACTGCATTTTTGTATGTTTTCATAAATAAATAAATAAATATATGGGACACTTACACACACGGTCGTCCGTCCCCAAAGTAAGTAACTTAATACTTGTGTTATGGTAGAAAGACAACTGGTGAATATATACTTATATATTTTTTAAATACATACTTAAATACAAATATACACCCAGGCTCAAAGACCAACAAATTCATTTGTAGAAAATGTTGGCCCTCAGCGGGAATCGAACCCGCGACCCTCGGAGCTGAAGGCAGGGTTACTGCCCATTGCTCCAACGGGCCAGTCAATAATAATAAATAAATAAATATAAACTTACACAACTCCGAATAGGTATCGCATGTCCCCATATCTCAGGCGCTGTGCTTGTGAAATGCTCCCCCGCTGTATCCACGACTGGTGGTAAAGCACCAATGGGTATACCAAATAACGTCATGGCCCATCCCGCCCATTGCATTGTGAAAGGATCAAAGAAACCTGTCGCCGACGCCGAGGAGACATCTGTCATATGGATTTTACTACCTAAAAAGATTATTGTATTGGTGAAATTATTTATTTATTTACTGTTAACGAGTGATATCTGCGAAATTACACGCGAAATAAACATTTATATATCCTCAATAATTTTTTCATGATTCCGAGAGAAAACTGGAATGTATCTCATATGTTACCCAGGTATAAACTTTAATAGTATCACATTTAATCAATATTCGTTGAGCGGATTAGTTTTGAAAGCAGACAGGCAAACATTCGCATATAATCATATATTATTATCAAAAAGTACAGGATTTACGTAGCCAGATTTTCGTATCATTTTACAATCATATAAAAAAGCACGTGTAACAGACGTAAGAAAATAATATAAACGTAATAAAAATATAAAATTAAAAAATAATTTTTATTAAATCTCTGGCAATTTGCTTTAATGAATATTTTTTGTCTGTCAAGCTTTGTCATCGGTGTGAATATTTTTTATTCTTCAGTTACTTTAATAAATAAACGCTACCACTAAAGTGAAGACGACTTTTTTGATCTAAGTACCAGTGCCAAAATTTTTAGACATATTAATAATGCTTCATAAAAATAACATCATAAGAATCCCGGATAGGTCAGAAAACAGTTAATCTAGCTTAAGTTTAAATCGACTCATATCAGAGGGTTGTCATAACAATTGTATACAATTTATATCCTGTAATCCTGAACTATTACCTCAATTAAATCAAAACAAACTGGTTGAACCAGATTTCAGTCTATTCTAATCAATGTTTTTCGCGCCACATTTAACATCATCCTCCTGCCCGTATCCCACCCTAAGTGGGGTCGGCACAACATGTCATAAACATGTTGTCACATGATTCGGCTACGTATTTTACGACCGGCCACTTGCTTGACGCCAACTTACCTTAGTCGTATTTTACGACACCTCGGTAAGAAAGAGGGTGGTCTATTCTACTCAACCGGATACCACATGGCGGGTCAACTTACCTTAGTCGTATTTTACGACACCTCGGTAAGAAAGAGGATGGTCTATTCTACCCAACCGGATACCACAAGGTGGGTCAACTTTCCTTAGTCGCCTTATACGACACCTCTACCACCATGGTAAGAAATTAGTTTCTACAATTAGTGCCAAATTAACTTGCGTAAAATTAGTGCAATATTTAAAATCCTCGTAATTTTATTGGTACCTGTAATTTTATATAACAGCCACGTGTCCAAGGTCCCAAACATTGCGTCATTGTTTTGAACTGCTGACCTGAGCTCGGATATGTTATGCAAAACCCAAGTAAATCTTAACGTCGTCTGAAATACAAAAAATTAATAACGATATGTGGGCGTAAATGTTAAAAGAAATTGTGTATATGACTTGTGTCATTTATACTAATAAATCTGTCCATATTATACTTTGCTGTGTAGCCTTAAGTAAACCCTAATATAAAAAATATCGATCGACAGAAATAGACAAACTGTCACAAATTCTGCGTACAAAAAGATCCAACCTCCATGAAATACCTATATTGAAAAGAATATTACATTAATTTATATTAGTCCGCAGTTCTTGTTTTTCTGTTAAAACTTATGTGTCTAATTGATAATTGCAATTTATCACACGCTTTTCGGTGAAAGCAAACATCTTGAGGAAACCTGCATATCTCTAGAGAATTCTGGAGATATGTGTAACCTACCAATCCGCATTGGAGCAGCGTGATATGTCTTAGCTCCAATCCTTCTCTTCAAAAACGGAGAGAAGAGGCCTATTCCCAGCAGTGGGAGAGTAATAGGCCTACTACTAGGCTACATTACTTTTATTTTATTGATAACTTATTAACGCGTTCAACTGAAATACGTTGCGTTAATAGGTAATGCCGTCTCTCGCGAATTCTACTATAATCCAAGGTGAATGTTGATATGATTTTTAAGTCTTATGCTCAAAGTCAAAACTTTAATTTGAAAAAACCTTATATTGACATAAGTAAACTAACAATAACCTTGTTTTCTTAAGTACATAATTACATCCGCACAAAACTCAGTGTGGTAATCCTCCAACGAACATAACACAAAAAATACAGGCGTATTTCTCCATTTAGCTTGTGAAAATCTAATGTTTATTCCTTACAAACACCAGTTAACTTTATTTTAGAATAGTATTGGCTTATTGCTTAAATCATGTGACCAAAAGAGTTTTAAATATGAATGTGGATGGATGTATGGCTAGGGAGAGGCCGAAAAAAAGATGGATGGATTGTGTGAAAAATGATATGCATGTTAAAGGAGTGGCACCAGAGTTGACGAATGATAGAGGAGAATGGAAGAAGAAGAAAGACATATTGTGCCGACCCCACTTAGAGTGGGAAAAGGGTTAGAGAATGATGATGAGTATTGGCTTATTGCTACACATAAGTAGGTATACCCATTGAATTCGTAACGGTTTAGCAATTCACGCTCTTCCACTTCGTAAAACTTGACCATTTTTATGGCTATCAAAATAATATGTTACAGTCTTAATCTTTCCACGTCGGCGGAGCCGCTGGCTAGTCCTAAATATCTAAAAGTTACTTAAACAATTCTAGCACTGTTAAATTAAGTGCAGCTGGGCGTTTTAATAGCTATGAACATAAACTGGTTTATAGTCAAGGTCATAGTAAAGTGGATTTTAATATTGTGGTATAATTATGTTTTATCCTATTATAAATAAACTCAGGCAATCTTATATAAAAATACTCGTATACTGTGTGAACATTAAACGTATCCACTGATCATTTGTACATAATAGATAACTTATATCAAATAAATATCGTTAAAAAATAGTATTTTCGAAGAAAATAAACATAACTTGAATTGATATCTGGCTTTGTTAGTAAAGGTTGACTAATCGGCCGCGGCGCACTTGTTCAGGAAACAATATCACCGCTGTTTTCGCGCTCTCGCACTAGTTATTGGGTCAAGGTTATTTTTCGTTTCATGTGTCGTAATAGGGTACGGTCGTTGATTTCTATTATATATATATATATAGCGTGTTTATTTTTTTTAAACGTAAAATAACTCCTGTGGCTAAATTACTTCGCTGAATTAACTCATTTTTTATGTAGGGTGCTGAAGTGTTTAGGTAACCCAAATTAAAATTGATGTCGTATGATTGGTACCATGCCGTATAATGTTTCTAGAAATTACTATTACATCAGATCAGATTTTCAGACTTTTACGGCATTTTGCGAAAAGGGTATAACAAAGTGGAGCAATCCAGCGATGTATCAGTGTCCCTCGTGGATTATTCTAGGAATTGAACTGTAATATTTGGGTCAATGTATCTCAAAAGTCTCTTACAAAGTAATCGTAAACTATCGTAGAGATTCAGTGATGTTGATTAAGAATTAAGATTAAGGACTAAGACGTACCGTCAATTAAAATAATTTTACATTCAGCGGAAATTACACGGTAGTTAAAGAATGAGATTCTTCTTGAGTTTTCCTTATTCATTAACATAGATAGCGTTTACGTTTTTACAATTAATCGGATTTACAGATAAAATCGGGAAATTACACAACTATGGAAATATTTTAAGTGTATATAATCGGAATATTCATTAAATACTTACTCTCAGATTTCTTAAATGTTTATATTATGTTTCTTATATTATCTAGCCTTACAAACATGTGCAACCCTCTTTTTTATTATCATTATTAACATATCAAGTGGTTCACAATATCATCATCATCCTCCTGCCCTTATGCCACTCCAAGTGGGGTTAGCACAACATGTTACAAACATGTTGTTACATGATTTGGCTACTTATTTTACGACCGGCCGCCTGACGTCAACTTAAGTTAGTCGTATTTAGTATACCTCGGTAAGAAAGAGAGTGGTCTGTTTTACTCAACCGGATACCACACGGTGGGTCAACATTCCTTAGTCGCCTTTTACGACAGCTCGGTAAGAAATGAAGGTGGTCTATTCTACACAGCCGGATAACACACGGTAGGTCGACTTACGTTTTATGACACTTCAGTAAGAAATGAGGGTGGTACTATTCTATTCAGCTGGATACCACACGGCGTAGGTTTCTTATATAATCTAGCCTCAAAAAGAATATAGAATGGCAACCCCATTTATTAACATATCAAGTAGTTTGCGAAAGTAATTTTCATACTCTGTCTCAAGTTACGTAACCCACAGACCCTAATGAGGCAGTTTCATTTAATATAACAATTACCTAACTAATGAATCTACAACCCTTTAGTTCTTAAAACTGATAAAGTACTATAAAAAAAATTACCTGATTATTTGTGAATTTTAACACACTTCCAGCTTGGAACCTCTTACTCCTTGATAGCATATACAATATGTAAGAACCAACTTTGACGAGCTGCAAAGAATGCATGCAAAGTTAACATTATAAATATAAGTACCTGGGTGACCAAGCCTTGCTCGGTAATTTTTAAAATGATGTAAAAAAAAATTGAAAAAAAAAAAAAATAGAGCAGGCGGGGCTCGATCCCAATTTTTTTTTTAAATTTTAGAGCCAGGAAACAGGGATAAAACGACTTTTTTTTTAAATAAAATTTATCTAGATCGATTTTTCTCCCCTACATGCTGAATTTCATATATACATACAAGATTAACTCATTTAAATATTAAAGATAAGGGTATTATATATTTTAAATATAATAAGGTATAAAAGGGTTTTAAAATCTTTATATGAGTATTTTTTGTCCTAGTTTATCGTTGTATTTTTTTTAAAGTCGTATAAATAACCAATGTAATCCTAAAAAGTTCATTTCATGTCTAAAAGTAATACAATCGTATTACTTTACTTAAATATATTCAGGGCTGCATATTTCAAACAAATATACATATTTTAAAATTAAATTTCCTAATCGTCTTTTTTTTCGAACGCTTTAAATACTCGTATCACACAAAACATCCATAATTAAATAGTAAATAATTAAGTAGTAGATAATAATGTTATCAATACTAATTTGGAATATTACATTACCACAAGGTTGTAAGATATTAAATATCGAATCGCATATATAATATTTAAATAACTGGAAACTAGAGAAGAGAAAACTGTATCTATGCAAGCGCGAGCGATGTCCAACAACTTTCTACGTCTTAAATAAATTATATTATGAACGTTTCTGCTAATATTTTAATACATCGTTTGCATAAAGATTTCTTTAAATGTTCATTGTATTTTAAAAGTAACAATGGATTACTTTGTATTAAGCATCTTAGAGTTTTTATAATAACTTTTGTACTTAATTTATGTTTACAATTCATCATGAAGGTAAAGTTACATAACGTGATGAAACCTGTACCTACAATTTATATTCGTTTAATAATAATATAACTACATACTCGTACCTCCTTAGCGCCCAAACTCTGTTAAATCAAATTATCCCATCGCTTTTATTAAATGATGGATTAATGACAACCTACCGCCAGTGTCCTACCCAAACCTTCACCACAATGATTTTTTTTTAAATAATAATAATAATAATAATTTTTTTATTTAAAGGCATTATAACCCATACAAGAAAATTAAATTTTTACAATTCTTCTTCTTCTTAAATTAAGTAAAATAAAATAAAAAAAGTAATAAGCTTGACAAAATTCCCGTACGATACAGACATAAAATAAATATTTCATTATAATTATATCGATATCTTATTTTACATATCATCATCATCAACTTCCTGCCCTTATCCCACTTTAAGTGGGTTTGGCATAACATGTCATAAACATGTTGTCACATGATTTAGCTACGTATTTTACGACCGGCCGCCTGTCTGACATCAACTTACCTTTGTCGTATTTTACGACACCTCGGTAAGAAAGAGGGTGGTCTATTCTACTTAACCTACTACCACACGGTGAGTCAACTTACCTTAGTCGCCTTTTACGACACCACGGTAAGAAATGAGGGTGGTCTATTCTACTCAGCCGGATACCACACGGCGGGTCGACTTACCTTAGTCGCCTTTTACGACACCTCGGTAAGAAAGGAGGGTGGTACTATTCTGTTCAGACGGATACCACACGACGTATTTATATTTAAGTATGTATTTTTAAAAATATATTAGTATATATATTTACCAGTTGTCTCTCACCCATAACACAAATATTAAGTTACTTACTTTGGGGACAGACGACTGTGTAAGTGTCACATATATTTATTTATATTGCTAAAATTATGTCCATGTTTAAACAGATAAAAATAATACCTTCCAAGTGTAAGAGTTGTTCCATTCCTTCACTAATTCATCCGCTCTGAGATCCTTCCAGGTGATGAATTTATGAAAAGGTTTTCCAGTTTTCCGAGACCAAGTTATAAATGTGCTTCTCTGCGTCGATATGCCCATTGCTGTTATCTGACCCGCCGAAAGTTTGGCATCTATACAAATAATTATCTATCAATTTAACTTCATTGTCAATTACACTGTACTGTTTATTGTACTGCCATTGTATTACTGTAAGCTTGTGATACCTGTGTATCAACTACAACTCATTCAAGGGTATTGGTATTTGCTTCTACAATAAAACTCTACAATCCATACTAGACCAGTCTAAAGAAATGTTTAAATTAAGTGAAAGAGATATTTCATTTATTTATTTATATATCGTTACAATGAATGTAGTACTTACGCACATTCGTAACGAATACTTTCATAAAAAAAACTAAAGTGAAACAATATTGGTATTGTATTGGATAATGTAACGGTAGTGCATACTTATGCCATACATTTACAAATGATATGCTTATACATAAAGCATATTACAAAATTGAAGATTATTTGAATGATAAAAATGCCTGGATTTGAAAATCCTTTCAGCTTCATATAGGACTGTGGTTTAATAATGTAAAATTGAAAATGTTTAGAAGATTGACAGCCAAGTTTCTTTCTGGTTCTTCTCAGTAAGAGCAACATTCTGAACCAGTTGTAGCATTATTAACGATCATCTTCATATTGATCCTTGACAATTCAAAAGTGCTTGAAAGAGCTTATTTGAATAAAGATTATTTTAATATGATTTGATTTGATTGTTAAAGTGAAAGTTATCTTACTTTTTAATGCTGTGCCCACAACACCAACAATTGACTTCCATAATAAATCAGGGTCAATTTCTACATAACCAGGACTTGGATATTGAAGAATCACCTAAACATAACAGAAAATATTATATAAATTGATTGGAAGAACCGAATATTGGGGGAATATTCTTAAATTCACAATAAATTATTTAAAAATTGAAATGTGAGTGATAAATTTTGAAACTATGGTAAGGGGCAGTAAATAGAAAAAAATAATAATACATATATATAAATAAATATGTATATGAGACAAATATACAAATAGCCCTCCATTCCCAAAATTAGTAACTAATAGTAAATTTTTATTTTTATTTTTAGGAGTATCAAGCACTGACGGCTAACCTTCACTAGTAGGAGAGGCACAAGAAGAAGTTAATTTTTTTTAAAATAAATATTTTTTCCTGAGCCAAGATCCTCACTTTTTAACTTTTAGTGAAAAATTAAAACTGCAACTGTGTACAACTACAATTTAACATTTTATTACTGCAAGTTTAGTATCACACTAAACTTTACACTTTTAACTTAAAAAATTAAATATATAATATATTAAAATTGACTTAATGAATTAAATATATAATATATACTACTGCAACATATTTTTAAGAACTTAAAAAATCCAAGGCGAAAATGGATGAGATTAATTAGATTTACGAACTACGTAACTTTGTTATTAGTTTCAATAAATATTAATAGTTTTATTCACCTGATCTACTGCTTTGCCAACGATTTCTGTTTTTGAATTATATATAACTGAACGAATAGTTGTTGTTCCTACATCCAATGTTAAAATATACTTTGCCTCCATAGCGAAACACAATTCTATCTACTAGAATAACTGTAATCACACTAAAGTTTCACCAGCAACCGCAACCGGCAACATAATTAAAAAATCTGTCAGTTTTTTTCGCTACGATAATCTTTATCAAATTAACATCGGAGTGAAACTTGTATTATGACAAGTGACACCTTACAGCTGACATTTCATTTATAAGTTAATACTTTATTTGTCAAGGGCTGCGTAGGTCTAGATTCTGACTATTTCAACAAATAAATAGTAAGTAGCTATAAGTAAGATATATGCAAATACAAAATTAAGTATCCAATGTTATTATAGCTTTAAGTTTTAACCTTCTAGCATAAACACAAAAACAATCCAATTGTCAGCTTCTGACTATTTCAACTAATAAATAGTAAGTAGCTATAAGTAAGATATACGCAAACACAAAACTAAGTATCGAATTTTAATATAGCTTTATGTTTTAACCTTCAAGCATAAACACAAAAACAATCCAATTGTCAGCTTCATGCCCTCCCGTCCAAAAATACGAATAGACAAGTTTGCTTTTTAACTTAAAATTCTCCATTCGTTTTAATTTCTTTATTATAAATTGTTAAATTTTGCGCAAAACTAATATCAAACTACCACCTGGAATAAAGATGCGCACGTAATACATAAAAATCAATTAAGTCGATACCAATAATGCTACTAGAAAATAAAACTAAGAAACTAGACTCTCAGTCAAAAAATATACTTGAATTTATTTTATTTTATAGTTTACGGTGCGTAAAAAGCAGTTCTCAATAAAAATCTGTCTGTTTCCATTTGTTTCTATTTAAAATTAATTCATTTTTAAGAACGACAATTTATTTTACAAAATCAAAACCATATTAACTAAAATTGTACGGTGACATACTCGTATGTATAAAATAAAATTAAAATATATCATACATATATGTATTGTCAGTATTACATTTACGAATATAATAATATTTTGTTTTTTAAGTAGAAGTATTTAAATTTTAATTTAATATTATTTATTTATTAATTTTTAAATGCTGAATCGATTCCACAATTTTTTCGAAAGGTCGATTATTGATAATCGATAATTTCATAAACACATCCCTAGTCTGACAGACAGGCGCGTTTTGGTTCTAAGAGTGTAGAAAACTGTGATGTAAAAAGAGAAGAATAAATGTTTGTTGACCATCATGGCGAATCCTAGGAAATTTAGTGAAAAAATAGCCCTCCATAATCAAAAGCAGGCTGAAGAAACGGCCGCCTTTGAAAAGATTATGCGTGAAGTTTCCGACGCAACCAATAAGGTATGTCGCGACTTGCCTATTTACTCAGGCAATCGCTTCCTGGCCGTCAAATGTGCTCGCCGACGTAAACAATAATCATTTCAATATGCCTATTGCGCCTCAATTACTTATTGAATATTAATCTCGTACGATTAAAGTAACAACAATGTTTCCGCGTATTCAATTCTTGTAGTAATTAACAACTGTCATTGTCGAAATTGTTTTATTTATCGTATATCCTTTGAACGCTCCAAACAATAACGAGATTAAAAATATGATCAATTGAAGGTTACTGTTTATATATGATATAATAATAGTATTGCAGCCACAACCATCTAATAATTCATTCAAGTTTTAAGCTTAACATATCCAGTATTTTATCTTTGTCTTACAATTGCAGTATATGTATAAATAGATTTATGTATATATATTTTATTTAAGATTTAGCACTGCCTAACACATTTTAAGTCATGAACCTTAATATAAAAATAAATAAAATTTACTTTGATACTGTGTTGGGATTGAGATTATTAAATTATTATAAGATTTATTTATTTGGATCACCAACATAATATATGAAGTTTATCTTTAAACATTAACTGGGAAAGAATAGCATTATTTGTATCTTCCTTATAATATTATTCTAGATATTTAATTATTAACTTGCAATGTAACCTTTTACATTTAGCTTGGCTATTGAAAGAAATTGGCAAATTCTATCATAGCCTCAGTAGGGCCCTAATTTGTATAAATTTTTTCATATAGGGACTCAATATTTGCAGCCAAAATTGAAAAGGAATATAAAAAATTAAGAATCATTTCTAAACAAAATGACGAAACTATGAAAAAACCAAGACAAAGCTGTTTACTTCTTGGTAAAAAAAACTAAAAAGGTAGTTTACTTGTGGGGTATTATTAAAGAGAACTGGTTACAGGTTAACTCTAATAGTCGACGTGCAAAGGTCAAACCCTCTGAACCAGAGATTGTTGAGACCATAGTAACAACACAACAGGGCTTGGGAACATTCCGGAGTGGCTCTCTCCCTAATGTCGCAGCACCCCAGCCACAAACAACAGAGCCAGAAGCTATTAAGGTTCCTCACTTTGGAATCCGCTTGTTAATTGCCCTCTATTCTTTGCCAGCCCTGCTATATTTTTTTTTTGTAAAGTGGTTCATTGAATTATTATAGACCTGTAGAGTTTTTGATTATTTAGTTTATAATTTACATTATCTAAGTAAATTTAATTTTCTTATCCATCTTACATTGCTAATGTTTACTATTCTTCATTATTTTTACATGCTAGTATTTAGAATGTATTTAGAAAGTACATAATAGTAATGACTCAATGTAGCTAGTTATAAGAATTATTTTGAAAAGTGCAACTGACAAGTTTCTTGTTGGCTCTTCTCAATAGGGACGTCTTACCAAACTAGCAGTACAGTTGATGATTCAAAAGCAACTGTTTACAAGTTTACTCGAATGAAGAATAATTTGAATTAGTAAAGTATTAGTAGTATTAGTAAGTGACAGTGCCTTGCTCGGTTATAGTTAAAATGTATAAAAAAAATGCAATAAAAAAATAAACAAAGGGCAGATGATATCTGGGACTCAATCTGGGATATTTTCACTTATCTAGTCCCGCCGTTCCTCACTGAGCTATAACAACTTTAAAAATGACAGTAAAATTAACCTTTACATTAAAATTAAATTGTAGCAGTTTATCAATGCCTGAAAACAGAGATAAAACGATTTTTTTAATAAATAAAACCTACCTAGAGAGATTTATCAGCACCCTAACTCCCTACATATTGGATTTCGTTAAATTGGTTGGAGCAGTTTCTAAAATTCTGATTATGTACATTACCTTATTAAAATTTAATACAAAGGCAGTAACGGAAATATTTTGCTATAATTATTTTACTTCTATTGCAGGTTATAGCAAAATAATTTCATTATTAGTTTTGCTAAATTGATTATTTATTTATGTAATGAATTGTAGCATAAAGATTTTGCACTGATTTCATCAATCCTCTGCCCTTAACTTCCTACCTTCAACTTATGGCTAAGTGCCCTATGTACTCACTGGTAAGATGGGAGATAATGTATAACAAATATCCCCTTCAGGGATATTATCAGGTTCGTAAGAGCTACCGGTAGATTAGAGCAAGTGACACTGTCAGGACAGCAGTGAAACACTTGTCTCACATGGGGAAATGGGTGGAATAGTCCAGAATAGGAGCTGATTACTGTCTTGCACCGACAGGTGTGGTCAAAATGAGATAGATCGATCATTTTCTCTTCCATACTGTCCATTTGTTAACTCTTCTAAGTTCTACAGGACATTTTATAGTTTTCAAAATGACTATTTTTTCTGTGGCTTTGAGAAATACTAAGTACAAACTTATTCGATTGAACATTAATTATATACATTTTTCAAAAAAAACTTTAAAAAAAATGGGAATATATAGGAGTATAAGTAAATGGAAAACTATAGTGTTGTGTTGTGTGACGATGTGAATTTTTCGTGTTTAGTGCTTTTAAGAGTATTTAAATTTTTAAGTTTTACACTTACATATGTTATCATTATTTATTATTGCCTATTGTCTGAAGTCATTGAACTTCTGATTACATTAAATTCTTTAACATTTGCTGATGTTATCTGTTTATTTCAATTGATTGAATAACATTTTGATGTGTGGTCTTGTTGTATCTTTAAATTATTTGGCATTCTGAATAAAAAGGGATAACAAATAAAATAAATTCAAATCGAATTCATCTTTGCTTCTGTCACTTAATTGGTTGATGGCAATTTTTTTTATTATATTAGAAATAAAATAAACCTCACAGTAATGCATTCTGCAGATGAAGTGTTGAGTAAATAAAAATAAAAATGCGAGAGTCATTACGAGGATAAAAATTATAACATCTTTTACAGTAAATTATAGCAAGTACCTTGCTCGGTAATTTTTTTAATAGATATTTTAAAAAAAGAAAGAAAGTGCTGATGACATGTGCGATTCAACCAGGGTTTAGAACATTTTAAGTCCCTCCGTTACACATCGGCTATCGTAACATTACGTTTGACATGATCCTTTGCTTTCAACTCTTGTATTTTTTTAATGCCCGAAAACAGGGATAAAACGCATTTTTTTTGAAAACCTAGCTATATTGATTTTTCTCCTCCAATACCCTCTACACGCTGAATTTCAGGAAAATCGTTGGAGCCGTTCTGAGGGTCAGAAAATATATTTATATATATACATACAAGATTAACTCATTTAAATGTTAAAGATATTAAAATAAATTCAATGTGAATTAACTTCAGAAGTTACAATAGGATTATTTTGCCGTAATCCGTGTTTGTTTACAGCAAAATAATTCTATTGTAACTTTTGTACTATGGAATTCCGCAAAGTAACGCCTGCTTATATAAATCGTGAATTAACTTAAAGCTATCAGTGTCATACATATGTGGTCACTTATACAAACACAGTTTCATGTATAGTGAACAGAATGAAATATCTAACAATGGCAATTATAAGTAATATAAATTATTTACGTTTTGCATATTAATGAGTTATGGGTCTTAGTCATAGAAGAATTAGATTATATCAGAGTATGCCATATGCACTTCTGTACATGAGGGTGTTGCAACAAATAATAAGAGAGGAGAGATTAAACTGATATATTTATTGTTGTCTAAGGGCCTGTTTTACAAGTTACTGATAAAGTGTCGGATAGTTAACCGACAAATAAACTAAGTAACAGATAAATGAATCTAAAAAGTGTAAAATTAAAAAAAAATCGCGGCTATTTTGAAATAGGTATTTGCTATACAGCAGATAAACAAAATAATAGCCATATGATCTAACTGTTAACTTATTAGGGACTTTAAGTTTAAGTTAAGAATAAGCCTATCAGAAACCTGAGAAATACAAAATTCCGAGATATGTGTCAGATATGTTCCGAATAACCTAACTGGCAGGTTATTTTATTAATCTGTTACTTAATCCCAGTGCTGGGCACAGGCAATTTTTTGGGGAGAAGGATTGAAGCTAAGACCTACCATGTTGCTCCAATGCGGATTGGTAGGTAACACATATCCCTAGAATTCTATAAAGATATGCAGGTTTCCTCACGATGTTTTCTTTCGACAAAAAGCGTGAGATAAATTTCAATTATAAATTAGACACAAATTTTAACAGAAACACTCAGTGGTGCCTGCCCAAATTTTGAGCCTGTAACGATTCGAAAGGTCTCAACGCTGGGCTATCACAGCTTTTTTTTCTTTGTCTAATTACACATAAAATAGAGAGAAAGATAATAATTCTCTTTTGCTATCTCTTAATTATTGATGGACACATTATAGGCTGGCAACCCCTACTCTAGTATAATGTGGTATACTCTGTACTCTATGGTTTTAATGCATGTGAGTCTTTTATTTTTATAATTATCATCAGGTTTTGTACTTTAGGTTGTGATTTCATATTTAGATCTTCATGTTCAGATATTGTTGTTTCAGGTGAAATTGCACTATGTAGAAATAAGCTAGTAAATCTGTGTAAGACTGTAGTTTGATTGTAAACAAAAATTAAACGAAATATTTAATACAAATTTCAATTAAGTTGCCGTTTTAAAAATAAAGTATAGCTTGACCAAACCTATTTTTTATTTTCATAAAATTTAAAAGATAATAAGTTGCTAACTATCACTGATATACAAGAAATTCTTAGCTTATAAGCTAACTGTATTCATAATTTAGCTTTGGTGTCAGTGTAAAATAGCCTTAAATTCAGTTCTATAGTTTTATCTAGACATGCTACCAATTTTCCTTGTTTATCGTTGCCTTAGTAATTTTCTATTATTATTTAAAATTCCACTATTGATAATTAGCCTTAGAGAATGTCAGCATGAATAGCCAGTTTTGTTTTTGTAGGCAGTCATTAATCTATTTTGTGTCTGACTAAAATTTACATTAAATATAAAAAAGTCTCCCAAAGCTGTCTGTCTGTATCTGATTGATTTTCTCAAAATACACCGAACGGATTTACGGCTAAACCGATTTTGATAGAACTTTTACTGTAAGATAGAGCGGGTTATGGAGAAACAGGAGTTTTATCCTAGAATTCCCGCGAGGTCGATATTTAGACGGGAAAATTTATGTGACACGATTCCGCATTAACTATTTTGATTCTTTATTAGCCATAAGTCGGTTTTCAAAAAAATGCGATAATCATAGACGAGGACGACGATTAAAATGACCATTCTAGAACACGTTTCTTTCTTAAACCTTCATACAAAACAACGATTTTTTCCATTACAATTACATATACATATATGATTATTATTAATCATTACTTTATTTTTTAAATTTACCTGATGGATTTTACACCGAATACATTAAAAAAAATCTGTTATTGTTATTTCTGATAAAAATTACCAAATTCAGTACCTTTCATGCAAAAAACAGTCAAGATTTTTACTACTACAAAGCGTTGCTATTATTAATATTTTTGAACTTTAGATGAGCGTGTAACCGCGTGAATACTAGTATAACATAGAGCTAGAACACGAACATTCTTCTTTTAGTAAAAGAAACATGGTTCTTATCTTATGTATAAAATTATCTCTAAGAAGTTGAAGCATTACTTTAACAAGTTAACTTATCCCCAAACAATAGAGCTGTAGAACAAAGAATAAAAAGTGTTACCACATAAAGTTTAAAATTAGCAAAATCCTTATAGCATTAAAAAGCCCTGAGTACATGAAATAACTATGTAGTTTCGTCCCAAAATGGGCTAAATCTCTAAGTGGAAACACTGTTTTGTGAACGCAAAAAGAACAACAAAGGAATGTTCTATGTCTGTTTGCAGTAACCGAAATTCATAGAGTGAGGATAGAATTAGAGAATAGGCATTCGCTGGTCTGATGTAAACCTACCTTAATATGCTACAACGTCCGCTAAGCATTGCGATTCACGATGTCTATATACTTAATTCTCATTGGATTTTTTCATCCGAACTATCTTATCGTTTGTTAACAGCCAGAGGAAGTATCGTTAGCAACACAGTATGGTCTCGGTGGTAGAAGTGGTGGCACTTCACCAACGCCCAGATCGCCTGGCCAGAGAGGTCGAGCCTCCTCCTCCGTAGGGCCAATGAGACGGCCGGCAGACCGAAAACACGATACCAGTCCGTACGGAAGCAATGTTTATCTCAGGTAAGAACTTTATTATGTAAGAAAAAACTGCAACCAAACCATATTTTTATTTATTAATTTCAGTTATAGCGAATTGTATTAATAGTGAATGTACAGAAATCCGCTACTCACGTTTTAAATCAGGGTACTGGAGTTCCCGCCGCGGTATCACGGGTAAAGCGCGCGTAAACAAGGCCCGATTTCCACAAAAGCGGGGAGGAGACAAGATGCGTTTTAAGCACCAGTCATTCGTCATTTAAGCTAAAAGTAGATATGTCAAATTGACAATATAATAAGATGTGAGTACAGGCGGTTTCTGTACATTAATTATATTTTACATCATTGATTATAGCAATGATTATTGATTTTAGTTTGTTAGTGAGTAGGCCATATACTTTTATTCCGATTCTGAGCTAATAAACTGGTAGTATCGGTTCCTTATAGTAGATTATGATACTGTACTGTACTGCATAATAAGGGTTCTTATATCATCCCAGTATTATAAGACCAAGTTATGTACAGTGTCATACACTACTTTATCTACTCATACTATAATACACAAAATAAAATTTAATAAAAACCAAACTTTGTTTAAATATTGAAAAGATTTTTTAAATGTCAAATGTTAGCGCCAAGGCGCAAACATCGTTTGCGCATGCGTGTTGCGTTGCCGCAGATTCGTTCATTGAAACCTTTTTTTTTCGGTAGAGGTTCAACCTCCTTGGTCCAGCTGGAGGTTGTATAGGTTGTATCGTTATGATTAAAAAGTTATATTATGATACATGTGTCTATACAAGACCTGTATCGTAATAAAACTTTTTAATTTTTTATTTTTGGCCTGTACGTAATATTTGTCATAAGAATTTTGATTTCAGTTTTATTATCTTTGTATTTTAGTATCAGAGTAGATAAACTAACATTATATACATGTAGTTTTATTTAGACATTGTTAAAGAATAATGTATAAGGAAATAATCATGTAGGAAAACGAACCACTTATGTTAGGCAACTGATGCATTGAGTAATTTTATGGTGAACGGGTAAATTTTATAGTATTAGATATAAATAAATTAAAATATCATTAATTAGGTATATACTTTTTCCTGTTCCCGGAGGAAAAACGGGATTTATTTATTTTATATGCTCTTTTAAGTAACCTCTTTGAAGCACGTTTGAATCAATATGATTTAAGAATCAATATGATTAATGAAGCTACAAGTTGTTGCGACTATATTACTCTTACACGCATTTACAATTTTACATTATTAAACCGCAGTCTTATAAGAAGCTGAAATGATTTTCAAATCCAGGTATTTTTAAAAACCAAATAATATACACTCATACATATCTCTTACACTTAATTTAAACCTTTCTGTAGTCTGGTCTAGTATGGATTGCGCATTTTTCTCTGGTGAGTTGCGACACAGGTATCACAAGCTTTTTTTGATCTCTCGTTTGTCTATGATAAACATCATATTTCGTCTTATAGATATATTTTCATACAGTAAAATAGATTTACGCTTTTTAATATTTATTCTGAGTAACTATCATTTGAATTTTTAATTTGATATATAATCTAATAGCAATAACCTTTAGCAATAACAATAATTAAAAGCAAGACCAACCACGTTAATAATTAAATTGCAAATGTCGGCGTTTCGCAAATGTGAACCATTTCCAAATGTTACTTGTGGCAAGGACTGACCTCAACGTATAATTGCCATGTGTTTAAAAGTAATAATAACATTGGAATTATAAATTTACGAACTGATATAGAGGAAAAAATACATGACTATTTCTAAATGGTATTTAAGACCAAATGATAAGAATATTGTTAAATTTTATTTTTATTTATTAGGATAACCAACAAGACTTAATTATTAATACTATAAAATATTATACAAAGTATTTATGTATCTATATATGTATAAACTATCTATTGATGTAATAGGGACGCGTACATTATTTAAATTTATTACAAAATAAAAGATACATATAATACCAACAAAAAAATTAAAACCGAATTATTTCTTTTAAATTTAATTATGAGTGTAGTGCGTTTATGTGCGTATTTAATTATGTCAATAATTTATTATTGTGTACTTAAATGAGAAAATTTTCAAAAATTTGCAATTAAATAAACATAAATTTTGTCTATCCGTGTAATAACCCTGTAGCTTCTATCTATCTAACCTCCTATCCCTCCCATGTCTCCTCTTTCAACATCGCTTCTCTCTCTCCCCAACTTTCTCTTCTATCTAATTTGTTTCCCTTCTTTTTTCATTTACATCATCTCCCTCTTTCATCTTTCTCTATCTCTGTCCCGCATGAGATGCAACTCTTTTTCTTACCGTTTTAGAAGTGTTTGACGTACACCTAGTAAGAAGTATTTCCTATGTATAAAATACCATAAGGTCTATTAGTACGAAATCATCACTCCAAAATCTTAGAGTCGGTTCTTTATTTCCGGCCTTTTATCTCAGAATTGAATTTAAATATTTTTATTGAATTTCAAATTAACACTTCACAGTTGAAGCAGCCCTTTTAAGTTAAAAGGAAAATTTATTTTGCTATACTGGTATAAAAAGTTTTATAATATTATTCTCCGATACATATCCACGTCAGTTACTTCATCTTATAACCATACAGTGACGTCTTACGGCCATATTCAGAAATAAACAAAGACAACATTTGCATTCAACAACAAACCAAAAAGTCGGATTCCAGTGTAAAACATGTATGATGCGAAAAATATTCAAATTAGAACACAAAATAATTTTTAGTGTTCTAATTTGAATATTTTTTATAACGCTGGGGCTACATTAGCGCGCGAATATTCGTGTCGAGTTGGCGCGCAAAACATCGTGTGTCGGCCAGACACGATGATCTTGTCTACATTAGCGGGCGAAGATTCGGAAAGCGGCCTACGGCGAATATTCGTCGTTGAGTTTTGTGCGTCTATCGTCCCACTTCAAAGTCTGGACGACAATAAAGTGTCGTAAGTGTGGCCACTCAAGCGAATGTTGTCTCCAATCTCTTTGATGCGCGCCAGTTTACCGACAGTGGCCCGATGCTACATCGTCTGCGCCCGAATACATCGCGTTGTAACGATGTACCCGGCCACATATATTGCCGTAGCCCGAATATTCGCCGTAGCCCGCTAATGTAGCCAAGGCGTAATATTAACATTAAAAACACTTAACATTTTTTACGATTCGTACTTTTGTTGTAACGTTTTTAATGTAGTTTGGAGTTAGATCAATAAAATTATTTTTCGCTTATCGCGTGTCGTGAGTAAAGAGACCGCTGATAACTTTATTGGTTAATATATTAAATTTACGCGAGCACTCGTGGAACTTAAATATTAAAAAACTTAATAGATTAAAAAAAAAATTGAGCATAAATAATCATATAAAAAGCTACAAAATCAAAGGTATAATAGTGAGACGTTTGCAGATTTTTATATCCATCTATACATCTATCCTCCTGCCCTTATCCCACTCTAAGTGGGGTCGGCAAATGTTATTTGTAACAACATGTTACAAATATGTTGTCACATGATTTGGCTACGTATTTTACGACCGGCCCCCTGCCTGACGGCAACTTACCTCACTCGTATTTTACGACACCTCGGTAAGAAGAGAATGGTCTATTTTACTTAACCGGATACCACACGGTGGGTCAACTTACCTTAATCGCCTTTTATGACACCGCGGTAAGAAATGAGGGTGGTACTATTCTATTCAGCCTGATACCACACGGTGTTTAAAAGAGAATTGTAAAACTTCTATAAACCGGTTGGAAATTGATAAGTGATTATTATTTAATATTGCAAAACTGAAGTGATATAAAAACTGTTGTCAAGTTCATTTAATGACTAAAAAATGCGCAGTTTGAAAATGTTTGCCTTAACACATTAGGTTTTGCGCAGTTACATTAATATTATTTTTGTTTCGACTTCTACAATATCTATAGTAATTTTTATTATACCATTCATATTTTCTATTGGTCAGACCTATTTCTTAACGTATTTTGTCTTATAAAGCTTCTGAATTTTTCGCACGCCGTAAATTTTGCCTTGAATGAACTATCGCATGGCGTACATTCTAAAACCAAATTTATGAATCTAAAATATCTATCGCTAAAACATAAATAGCTGTTGAGAAAATATAAAAATTATTACTTGCAAATATGAGATATATGTTTTACGAAATAAAAACACAAAACACATTCAATAGAAACAATAAATTCGACTCGATTTTATATTTATATATAAAACCAAACCGGTGCAAATTTAGCAAATACAAAAAATCTAAGGAAGCATAAAAAGGTCATAAGATGCAACGGCCTTTTGGGGCGGAAACCGTACGATGATTTTCAATGGCTGCCATTGAGTGACTGTACAAAGAAAGACAGTCCGTTAGTAAGGATAAATATAGTAACATACCAGGAAATGAATTGCCGAACAGTGAAAATCTTTAATCATTACCAACAGTTCGCGGGTTTAAACTCCAGCAGTTATAACCTATGAATTATGTAAACAAACATAGTGCTTTACCTAATTAATATTCACAACTTATTATACAAAAACATAAAGCTTCCTCGCCGGTGAAGACGAGGAATTCTTATGTTAAGCTGCCAAGTCGTATGACCAGGGCCGTCATGATGCAAAGACTTCAAAATTAATATTGAACCTTCAAAATGAGTTGCTATATGCCGAATTTCGATCTCACAGCATACAACCTTAGAACGACGTTCAAGGAAGTTTCGAATATTATAGTGCTCGCAATCAAATATTGTTTGCCTAGTGATAGTTTTCAGGTACAGCTTACTGCAAAGGAAAACAGCTAGTAAGGGAAGATCTCTCTAGAATTCCTGTAATAGAATTCCTGTCCTTTTTTCCAAATAAGAAATTCCACTTTTGCCTAGCGGTGGATTTGAAATGAGCCGCTTCTCTACACTTTTACTTCTCCAAGGAAATAATGATGTGTACAAGTACAATGCTAAAACAAATAAAACCTTTGATTTTTAACATCTATTTTGTTACTTATGTATAAAACTAGTAATATCCCGCGGTTTCACCCGCGTACATACCGATCTCATGGCAAAGCAAAGTCTACTAAGTCGGACTAAAGGTTTATTTTTGTTAATATAAAAGTATAATTACACTAACATTCATAATCTAATGAATATACAGATTTTTACGACTAATTTTTTACACATTATTTAAATGTATTTTTTAAATGTAATATAGCCTATGTTGCTTAGTAAAGATGAAATGAAATTTCGAAATCGGTCCAGTAGTTTTTGTGTGAAAACATTACAAACACACATACAAATTTGTCCTCTTTATAATATTAGTATAGATATTTCTTGTTGTAACGATCTCATCCCTACATTCGAGTTTTAAAAAATAAATAATTATTAAAATTTCAATATTTTAGAAAAATCAATAAATATAAAAATAAATGTTTGTTTGTCACGCAGTAATGTTTTTTCGCATCTATAATTGATGCTCTATTCATAAAACATCAAATTCAGAAAAGTATAATTTTCGTCATATTGACCGAATGTCACGTTATCCGCCTTACTACAGTATTGAGAGAGCGGGCGGAGCGTAGAGCGCAGAAGTGATCTGTTAGGTCGCTTATGAAATGTTGTTATAATGATATTGTAGATGTGTACTGGGGCGATACAAGATATTAATTGAGTTTTAACTTGACTATTTTTTATAATAATTAATAATAAATACACATCTAGGCCCGCTCTCGTATAATGGTTCAAGATGCAAGATCGTGCCGATCTTTGGAAAGGCTGTGAATGTGACTTGACCATTAAGAGTGTAGCGATGGTTACATCGCTTAGCTCACCTCGAACGATTAAAGTGTCAGAATGATACTTGGTAAAGGCAACTTTGCTGAGTAGTGGTTGGCACTCTACCGAACATGCTCTGGCGGGTACTGGTGGGAGACTTGAGGTTTAGGCCGGCAGTGATTTCGGTCATTGCTGTGTGCCTGGCCCAAAAGGCTACACTAGGCTGCATCTTATTAGGGTTGGACATAGGCCCGTAGTTAACTTCGGTTGCTGCGGCGTGCCTTTATTCGGCTTTGGTTTGACGCAACCAGAGTTACTTTGGGCGTGTGCCTTTGTGATACGGGTTTAGTTAGGCCGGTGGTGATTTCGGTCATTGCCGTGTGCCTTGCTCGACCTTTGGACGCATAGGCCGCTTGGAGTAGTGCCGGTACAGTGGTGGCTGAAATGTTATTGTTTGACGAACGGACATCTATACGTTGTTCGTAGTCTCTCAATAGTGACGGTACCACAGCTGAATGTTGCTGGGCGTTGCGGAAGTTAACTTTATGTTGCTGAAGTGATACGCCGCGGCAGTGATGGATCGCTATGGACTCTGTTCATAGTAACGGATGGGTGTGGTGTTTCGTCCTTTTCAGGACGTCCCCTTAGCTTAGTTAATGATACCACGAATGACCATTATAGCATGGCATTATTGCATAAGAGCCGCTGGTCGGGTCTTTGTTAATAAGACTGCGGACTAGCTTTAGACAGTGTGGCCTGCATTTCCCTTATCTTCACATATACATATACATCTTACGTGGCTTGCCGCGTTAAACATAAATTACCTTTTGTTGTATGAGGTGGCGTGTTGAGCTTGGCGCATACCGTAAGCGAGTGCACTATGTGTGACTCCATTATATGGTATTGGGTGAATAGGGGGTGATTGGCATTCATGTAATGCTCTGCATACACATCTTCCACTTCGGTGGACACACACTATCCACTTCGGTGGACACACACCTATATGGTGTATATATTATAACTAATCAAGTTGCTTTGCAACATGTTTGCCATCTCGATGGGTTTCCACTTTGTGGACTTTATACGTATTATACGTATTATACTGTATGTGGTTTTTACCATAGAACGCACCGTTACGACGTGTGTAGGCGACATGCGCCTTACTGAATATAAGAATTGGTAATTTATTATCAAAGTTTACCAGGCCTTGTGCCTTTGGCTAATGCCATATTTTATAGCTCCGGCTATTTATTATATGGGCTTCGGTCCTCTATTATACACCCAGGCACTCATGCCTAATATGTCAACTGTGGTTTTGTTGACTCCCGACAATAATGGGTTTATCCCATAATCATACGCCGCAGGCGCACTATAAACAGGTACCCCTTGGGGGGGGGCTCATATCCTATGGACGGAGCTCACCGTTGGTAGCGGGTGCGGAGCTACTGACTATCACTCTCTTTTTATATTTTTTCCAAATCGGAAGAATATAATAGATGGGAGAGAGATACCATATTGGTTAAACTTCTCTACGGAGTTGTTTAAGGGTTAGGTATTTAGATCGAGTGAGTGATCTTTCTGTTGGCTATAACATATCCTATGAAGTAACATAAGACATTCGCGAGACATTCAACTATCTGAATGTCTCGCATTATTTTAACAAATTTTATAGTAACCTGTTCATGTATTGGGCATATAAGAATCTGTTCGTGTAACGAATTTATATCTGTTGGACATATAAAGTCCGTTCATGTAGAGTACATGAAAAATCTGTTCTTGTATTAGATGAATATAAAACCTGTTCGTGTATCGCACACTTATATTCAATAATTGAATTCTCCATACTGATGACAAACAACTGTTTTATATTATAACAAATGATATTTGATAATGAACCTCTCTGTTGAGCAAAGTGATATAAACTACGAATGTAGGGCCTGACGGCTCGTTCTATATTAAAGAATATGATATATTGAAATATTATTATAAAACTATAATGTGATTATTATCACATTATTTTATTCTATTTAAGGTTTTATTTGACTTCTTTAGATTGACGGACACAAAGCCTCTGACGCTCTAAAAGAATTTGAGTTATTACAAAACACAACGTAGTACGGGTCCTAGCCACTTAGACGAATCACGAGCCAATATATACTAAGAGTGCTAGCGCCTTCGGCGCGTTTTTATGTATTACGCCGTTGGAGTGCGAGCGCTCTAGCGTTGTTATAATATATTAAATAATATTTTATAGTCGAGTAAAGTGGAGTTAGTTACATTGTCTCGTCCTTAAACATCACGCAAATGACGTCGTGGCGACTAATATCTATAACCTTCTGTTTGTTTCCTACCCGTTTTCCGACTGCCCACGCAATTATATGATGGATGGCTTCGTTTATAAATTGGGGTGGTCGGATATAGAAGCTAATATGCTAAGAAAAATAAATTGTCGAATGTTAACTTTGTGAATTTTGTATACTTAACCAAATATTCATTTCGTGAAAGTAGCTTATGAATGTAAATCCCGAATGGATTAGAAAAGAAAAAGAAATATAGCACATGTACAAAGACGGACTTGTATCTAAATGAGATCTCTTCCAGTCAACCTTTGAGTAACAGAAGGACAACAAGAGAAACACGTGTAATATAGAAAGAAAGAAAAAGAAAGATAGCTAAAACTACATACCTAGATTAATATTTGCACAGTTAATACACAGAAGATTTTAAAAATATTGTTAGGTATGCTTACGTCGATTTAGTCAAGTATGTCATCCTCAACATATTAATTCAAGCCCTATTATGATCCGTTCTGGGAAACCTCATTCATAATTAATAAATATATTGTTTGTTACAAAAAGGTATAACAAACTGGTAATTTGCATTGACATTGGGTAGGCCGTTTCGAAAGTTGGCTTCGGATGACGGTTTTTTTATGCCCTTTAATTACACGCAATATAGAAAATTAAGTTTTTTTTTTATTATCCTTGTGAAATAATAATTGTTTTTGTGCAAATGTAAGGCATATTAACCTTTGTACTTTTCGGATATGGAATTCTTGTGATTTGTCATTAATTCTTAATTAAAATCCGGAAGATACAAAGTGATATCATGAAAATATTTGAGTTAACAGAGCACGTACATTTGGGATATTACAAAAACTATATTCAAATATAAATATAGCGCTAAGATACCTGAAAAATGAATCTTAGCGGTATGTTTATAATTAATAAATATTATTAAGTAATTGTAAGGTAATTTGAAAGTATAAATTTTTATAGATATAGTTTCGTCACACATAATACTTAAAAATATTATGTATAACTATTAGCTAAAGTAACACAACGCTTATTATTTAAAATTTCAATGTCTGGGTGAGCGAGCCTTGCTCGGTAATTTTTAAAATGACGTAAAAAAAATTGAAAAGAAATATTAAAAAATAATAGGGCAAGTGGGGCTCGATCCTAGGTATTTTCACCTCTCTAGACCGCCCGTTCCCCAAATAAACTACCATGACTTTACGTTTGACAGCGAAATATTGTGATTGTATTCAAGGTAAATTTCAAAAAAATTTAGTGCCCGAAAACAGGGAAAAACGACTTTTTTTTTAAATAAAACTTATCTAGATCGATTTTTCTCCCCCAAAACCCCCTACATGCTGAATTTCGGGAAAATCGTTGGAGCCGTTTCCAAGATTCCGAATATATATATATATATATATATATATATATATATATATATATATATATATATATATATATATATATATATATATATATATATATATATATATATATATATATATATATATAGATGTAACGCTACCAGTATTCTTTATTACCTTTATCCCTCGCCGCTCGCCTATTCCCTAAACATGCCGCTGCCTTTGTCTCTACCGTCGACCATTCCGCGAAACCTTATCGCCGCTTTCTAGCCCGCCATCTGCTCAACAGTGCATTCTTATCTCCACCTTTGTGCGTGCCGCCTAGGCGCTCTTCCCAGAAGCCGAAGGATGGGGATAGACTGCTGAAGCACTACTCGACAGTGCGCCGCGAACCGTCTTAGAACGAGGTCCACACTATCTTACTCTCCGCGCTTATAACTATTGTAACTAACTTGCATTGTAAATAAAGTCGTTTTCAACACAGACCCGAACATTTCTTTGTAAGTGTAACTCTACCCACGTGAGGCCCCTTACAAGTGGCGCCTTACGACGTTAGACCCCTTACAAGTGGCGTCCCAACGTGGAGCTGCCTTACAAGTGGCGTCCCGACGTGGAGCTGCCTTACAAGTGGCGTCCCAACTGTGGGCTTGTGTTTGACAATTATCAGTGCCAGTTTTTAAGAAAATTTTCGTTACATAGTTAAACCACGTACCCGAATTACTGTTACGTCGTATTCACGCCAAATCTACCGCAGCCTACCTGTTAACTCGTGTGATGCCACCACGTAGAGACAGAGGAAGGAAGAGCGATGAGGATAGCGCCGACGAAGAAATAGCAACCGGTATGATGATGACGGAAGAGCAGCTATCGAAAATTATAGCAAATATTGCTAAAAGCCAGGCAGAGACAACCCGGCTTCTAATTGAGAAAATAATGGCTTCTTACCGTGGACCAACGCACTCAGATGACAGCACACCCAGATCGACAGGCCATTCACCATATAGCGCTCCTATCTTTGCAGGGAATTTCGCAAAGTGTACAGCGCGCTTTGATGGCATGGCTACTACGTCTGATGGACCAGACGCTTTGGAAGCATTCATCGACGCCGTAGAAACATACAAGGAATGCACGAACGTCAGCGACGAACACGCGCTGAAGGGTTTGCCTATGCTTCTCACCGGCGACGCAGCGATCTGGTGGCGTGGTGTTAAATCAACGACGACTACGTGGGACGACGCGCTTCGACGTTTACGGGGCATGTACGGAGTTCCACGGCCCGCATATAAAATATTCCGCGAAGTATTTTCGCAAGTGCATGATAGTGAACGCGCCGATATATTTGTTACTCGCGTCCGTGCATTACTTTGTAAGCTTCCGTATGAATTACCGGAAATTGTAAAAATAGACATTGTGTACGGATTATTAGATAGGAGAATTAAGAAGCGCGTGCCTCGCGACTCAGTGGCGAGCATGGATCAGTTAGTGGAAAAGGCCCGGTTTGTTGAGGAGTCATTGGCAGAGGTAAGTGTCCTTCATAATTCCAATGTCCAACCTAACCCTTTTAATGCCGATATCCATATGTCCGAATCTCTCACTGCTCAAGCGACCCGTGAATTCCGCGCAACTAATGTACCTAGTTCGAATAGTACACACAGCTTACCATCAACGGGGGAATCAATTGATAATATAAGAAAGACCCCCGCAAGACCAAAGTGTAGGTATTGTAAATTATTCGGACATACTATTGATGTATGTAGAAACCGCACACGTAAAATTAGTAACTCAGATGAGCAAAGTTCAATAAAACCGGATAAGCCGGACACAACTGAACTGAGTTGCTATGGATGCGGTCAGCTGGGAGTGATACGTTCCAAGTGTGAACGATGTAAAGACGCGTCTTCCAGTAAATCACTAGAGTTTCACAGCCTACAGGTAGATGGCGTTGATGATACGCGTCCGATTGTTATGATCGAAGTTGCAACACACAAAGGGATAGCCATCTTAGACACAGGCGCCACGAACTCAATCGCTAGCCCTGGTTTATATAAGTTGCTAGTGCAAGAAGGCGTTGAGTTTACTGAGACTCATCGTGTTATAAGATTAGCCGACGGTACTCAACAGGTGAGATTGGCATTGATTGGAGATACTGTTGTCAATCTCGGGACGCGAAGTATACCGACAACTTTTATCGTGTTCCCTGATGCGGATACTAGAACTTTACTTGGAAGAAACTTCATAATACAAGCTGGCCTAATGCTTGACCTTTCTCGAGGAACCTGGAGTTTTACAGATAGCCCCCAAGAAAAGTATGCTTTCACGGAAACCTATTTATTGAAATCCATCAGCAGCGCAGAACTTATGAAAGTCGTTGTCGAAGACCCGGTAAGATCGCACAAACCGTTCAGGGGGAGGTGTGTGTCTGATCGGAGATTTATATTATCTGAGGGCGCAGAGTCAGCGTGCTCAGTAGTACAAGAACATGTCCACAAAAAGGACCGAACAAACCAGAAACGGAGTGCAGATAAAAGGCATCAACCAGGACCCGGACAAATACCTAAACGTATATCAAAGAGAGATGGCCCCTATAAGGTCAAAGAGGTTGTAAACCCCACAACTTATATTCTAGAAAGTGTAAATAATTCCGATGCGATAGGCAGACACCATGTTTATCGGAAGGCACCATTCATAGTTAACGTTGAGCCCCCTCTTAAGATAAAGAAGAGAAGAGGCAAACCGATGTAATCAGCGTGGTAAATTCAAACGCGAGGGCGCTTGTAGTGAATTTTAGGGGGAGGATGTAACGCTACCATTATTCTTTATTACCTTTATCCCTCGCCGCTCGCCTATTCCCTAAACATGCCGCTGCCTTTGTCTCTACCGTCGACCATTCCGCGAAACCTTATCGCCGCTTTCTAGCCCGCCATCTGCTCAACAGTGCATTCTTATCTCCACCTTTGTGCGTGCCGCCTAGGCGCTCTTCCCAGAAGCCGAAGGATGGGGATAGACCGCTGAAGCACTACTCGACAGTGCGCCGCGAACCGTCTTAGAACGAGGTCCACACTATCTTACTCTCCGCGCTTATAACTATTGTAACTAACTTGCATTGTAAATAAAGTCGTTTTCAACACAGACCCGAACATTTCTTTGTAAGTGTAACTCTACCCACGTGAGGCCCCTTACAAGTGGCGCCTTACGACGTTAGACCCCTTACAAGTGGCGTCCCAACGTGGAGCTGCCTTACAAGTGGCGTCCCGACGTGGAGCTGCCTTACAAGTGGCGTCCACTTGTAAGGCAGCTTCACGTCGGGACGCCACTTGTAAGGGGCCTCACGTGGGTAGAGATACATATATATATATATATATATATATATATATATATATATATATATATATATATATATATATATATATATATATATATATATATATATATATATATATACAAACAAACAAGATTAACTCATTTAACATACATACATTTAAGAGACATAGGTCTCTTCATGGGATCTCCAAAACACACGATTGTGTGCCGCTTGTATCCAGCGGCTCCCCGCGACCTTTTTGAGGTCGTCAGTCCATCTAGTAGGGATCTTCCGATACTGCGCTTTCCGATGTGTTCCGTAAAGTGTCCCATATATTTATATAATTAATTATATGTTCTATCAGCCCCCCACCGGATAGCAACTGGCGAAGAACAAATTCGGACTCAGCACTACACCAATCTTGCGGAGAGCAGCAGGCGGTAGCGCAGCCCCTGTCGCCGCATCACCCATTGCATTCCCATGCCCACCCTCACTTACATCCGCATCAGAACCATCGAAGGGGTGAGTTTCAATTACTGTGAACTAAGATAAGAAGGAGATGACTCTTGAAAGCCATGGTGTATCCGGCTGAGTAGAGTAGACCATCATTTCTTAGCAAGGTGTCGTAAAGGCGACTAAGCCAAGTCGGCCCGCCGTGTGGTATTCGGCTGAGTAGAATAAACCACCCACTTTCTTATCGAGGTGTCGTAAAATACTACTAAAGTAAGTTGACCCACCGAGTGGAATCTGGTTAAGAAGAAAAGACGACCCTCTTTCTTACCGAGGTGTCGTAAAATACGACTAAGGTAAGTTGAAGTCAGTCACGCGGCCAATCGTAAAATACGTAGCCAAATCATATGACAACATGTTTATAACATGTTGTGCCGACACCGCTTAGAGTGGAATAAGGGAAGGAGGATATTAAGGAGACGACTTTTGAGAAGATCACGAGTTCTAACCCCGGCTAGGCTCCAATAAGTTTTTCCACTTAAACTTATGTGCCTAATTGATTTATTACATGCTTTTGGGTAAAGGAAAGACCGTGAGGAACCCTGTATATCTGTAGAGAATGAATGAATTATAATTTTATTGTACACCACAAATATTTGTATCTATGGACAAATATTAAAATGGTAATAATACAATTTGTAAGCTGTGATGGCCTAGCGGTGCGACCGTGTGAATCTCTAGAGACGATCATGGGTTCAAACCCGGGCAGACACCAATGAGTTTTTCTATTAAAACTTATGTGTCTAATTGATAATTGCAATTTATCACACGCTTTTCGGTGAAGGAAAACATCGTGAGGAAACCTGCATATCTCTAGAGAATTCTGGAGATATGTGTAACCTACCAATCCGCATTGGAGCAGCGTGGTAGGTCTTAGCTCCAATCCTTCTCTCCAATAACGGAGAGAAGAGGCCTATGCCCAGCAGTGGGATAGTAACAGGCCGCTACTTACTTACTTACTTACTAATACAATTTCTTTAAATGTACAATTTGGCGGTCTTATCGCTACATAGCGATCTCTTCCAGACAACCAGGTCGGTAAAAGGACATAGCTATGGGTAATAGCCACATAGTGTCTGTTGTAGAAAACATATTATTATTAATACCATACAAATACAAAACGTGTATCCTATCCTACTAAAATTATAAATGCGAAAGTTTGTGAGTATTTGTGTATGTTTGTTACTCTTTCAAGGCGAATCCGCTGAACAAATATCGATGAAATTTTCCACAATTATTCCTTATACACTGGGTTACCATATAGGCTATAAGAATCCTGTTAATTCTACAGGAATAGAACATTGAAAAACGCCTTCTATTATCAACTTATCACGTGACAACAGTCTTCGCGAACGTAGTACCTACTATATGTTGATATCTAAATATATAATACATACACCCATATATACACATTCTGAGAATTCTAGAGATATGTGTAACCTACCAATTTAAATTGGAGCAGCGTCTTAGCTTATCTGTACTAAGGGTTTAGGTAATGGTGGTTTTAAACATAATTTCAATACTTTAAATATTATATTATTTTCAGGTACAAATATTAATTTCGATGTACTAAACACTCTGGGAATGAATCCTTCGAACCGTCCGCGATCATCATGTGAAATACCAAGAACACCTAACAATAACAAGTAAGTGACTCATTTATTTATAGCGCGTCATGCAATAATGAATTAAATAGGGACCAACATTGTTTGAGACTATCAATTGAGGTTTTACACCCGGTATTGGGACATACGTCATGCCAAAGTTTTGCGATACAAGTATGCGTCACAATTCACAGCTTAACTCATTTTGAGTGTATTTAGACTTGAGTTCATCAAAGCTTTACATCCATCATCATCTTCCTGCCCTTATTCCACTGGGGTCGGCACAACATGTTATAAACATGCTGTAACATGATTTGGCTGCGTTTTTACGAGCGGCCGCCTGCCTGACGTAAACTTACCTCTGTCATATTTTACGACACCTCGGTAAGAAAGAGGGTGGTTTATTTTACTAAACCGGATACCACACGGTGGGTCAACTTACCTTAATCGCCTTTTACGACACCTCGGTAAGAAATGAGGTTGGTCTACTCTACTCAGCCGGATACCACACGGCGGGTCGACTTACCTTAGTCGCCTTTTACGACACCTTGGTAAGAAATGAGGGTGGTATTATTCTATTCAGCCGGATACCACACGGCGTCAAAGTTTTACATCCATATGCATATTAAAGAGTTATGGGTCTTAATCGCGCGGTAGCGGAATAGTTAGGGTAATGGACTTGCGAACGAGAGGTCTTGGATTCGAATTCCGGCCATTATACTACCGACGTGATCCCACTCCTAACTCTTAAAACTAGTTGAGTTATGCTTTTTTAATTAATAAGAGCTTTATATAAAAAAGTTTATAGCTCAAATATCTTAGAGTTGATACCTAACATATCTTCAACCAATCAATCATAACATGCCTTCAACCAATAAACGTCCATTGCTGGACATAGGTCTTGTGCTCCTTGGATCCAGTAACCTTTTGAAAATTGTCAGTTTATCTCGTAGGAAGTCTTTTTTTTCATCTAGAGGAGGAGAAATTCTTTATAGACTTCCTGGGGCCTTTGCCACTGGGGAGTGTCCAATTCTCACGAGCTAAAACCCCTCCTCATGTCCTCGGCAGAACCACCTTTCGGCATTGTTTCACCGTAGCTGGTGTATATTTCTTGGCCTTTCAAGCTCGTTCCTTTCTCTCCCATTATGTTCTACACAAATTTTGAAAAGTATAAGGTATTTGGAAGGTCGTAGTTCACCAACGCTGCATTTTCGCCGTCATTCCAGTAGCTTAAGACCCCAACGCACATCAGTTCTTTATACTATCTGCCCCGTCCATCCTCACTTCAGGTTTGCAACAGACTGAGCTATATCGATACCTTAAGTTCTTCTACGGATCTCCTCATTTCTGTAGCTCGCTGAATGACTGAGTTAACATATATCGATAGTTGTTTCAACAACAGCGTATACGAGAGCGGTGGGGACGGCGGGGGAGGCGGCGGTGGCGGTGGAGGCGGGCTGGCGTGCGGCGAGCTGCAGGTGCCGGGCGGCTCGCTGCCCGACCTCACCTCCGTGCACTTCCCGCCGCCACACTACATGCCCAACAGGACATCGCCCGACTACCACCAGCCCAGATACGTGAGTATCAAAAATTCGCTGCTATCATTACAAAATCCTCTCTCTCACTCATCCACACTTCATCTCCCTCTTGCCAAGATACCTCATCATTTCCCCTTAACCATTCTCAACTACTCCACCTCACCATTCCTGCCTATCTTCTAAAGTCTTACTCGGCTTGATAAGTTGTTTTTAATTTAATTGTTAATAATTCTGTGAGATAACAGTGACAGATTATTTTTATATATATTAGAATGTGCGAAATTACAATTACTTTTACTCACCTTGTTGCAGTTATATCAATAATATAATACATCCATCCATATTTATATTCGATTTTGGTCACGTGATAGGGCACCAGCATATACACGTAGAAGTGACATGGGGCGAAAATAAACACTTAAAACTTCATTGTAATTATAATGAAACCTAAGCGTCCTTTCTCGTTGAGGTGACCTAATATTCGTGTTATGGTAGACAGACAACTGGTGAATGTATACTTATATAATTTTTAAATACATACCTAAATGCAAATATACACCCAGACTCAAAGACCAATAAATTGATTGATGATAAATATTTTGATGATTGAAACGTGCCAGTCGTTTCAACATTCATCCTCTTATCTGGCTTTCACACTACTTCTCTTACTCGCGCTCACTTTCGTCATAACCATTAATTATCTTACATACTATTGATGAAGTAATCTCCATTTTTAAATTTATTTTGAACTTATTACACAATATTTATAGCTTACATACAGTCATATAGATTCATTATTTACACTGGATTGAGAATAATTTAACTCTTTCCGCAGAGTCCCACGTCTCCGGGCGCAGTGTCGCCTGGTGGAGGTAGTGTGTCGCCGGCCACTGGAGGGCTCTCTCCAGCCTCGGGTTCACCAGTGGGAGCAACGGTCCCACTATCCACGATACACCACGAGCATCCTCTCTACGAGACTCAAGTAAGCATATATCTAAATGTCTTAAAGTGCGAGATGAAGAAGAAGAAAGAAGTAGCAGTAAGACTATAGACAAAAGAGAAAAATTTGGGAATATTTTATCGGCCGGGAATTACAAGATTGATATAAAACCATTGGGAATGCCTTCTCTGTTCAATTATTCAATTAATAATAACAGACGTTGTTGCGATTTGTTTTTTATCCAAATAATTTTGAATTTAATTTTTAGTGCGTTTGTTCACACGTGCCATAGTTGCAAATACAAAACTAGATCTGTAAATTTTTGGTAATGCTCTCTCTGCTCAATTATTCAATTAATAATGCGATGCGAGGTTTTTTTTTCATCCAAATAATTTTGAATTTATTATATTAGTGTTTGTGTCACACGTGCTATAGTTGCAAATTTCATTCCGAAATTTTAGCCTTATCTAATAGCTAAAGAAAAATTTATAAGTTTTTTTTATTATTTTTATTTAATTCTTTAGCTTCTTAGTTGCTCGTGCCACCGTTGCAATTATTAAATTGAAGCCAATATATTACAGCTATACATAAATAAACACGTTTCAGATATATGGCACGAAATAAATGTATTGTGAAAATTTTAGGTCTTTTTTTTTTCTTTTTTTGGAATCATTCCGTTATGAGTTTTTAATTGCACGACGCACTTATTAAGACAACAAGGTTTTTCGGTTTCAATTATTACAGCGAAATCATCAAATCAAAAATCAAATATACAATGTGTCTAAATCTTATTGCAATACACTAAGTTATATGTAATAAATATTTTCTCATGGACCTTTTTAAGGTCCTACGTAGCATCCTTGTTCCTGTTCGATGTTTAACATTTTTTTTTTTTGTTCTATTTTTTGTTGTGTTTATTTGCTTTCAACACTAGTCATTTGTTTTTTGTTTATTTCAGAATCACTTATCTGTACCAAACACAAATAATTATCTTCATCATAATAAGGTTCGTTTTCTTTTATAACCTTCTTTATAAAATACTTTTCCATCAATTCCGACGATTTCCGCTTATGTGCTTACGATGTAACAAACGCCATCATATTTAACCGATACCAATTACCTAACCATTCATATTCGAGATGATTTTTAAATATAACAATCGCAAAATTTTTGGTGTTAATCAAAAATCGCTTTATTTAAATATTTGCATGTTCATATTTTCAGCCTTTCATTTATAACACTGCTGTTTGATGCTATGTTATATATTTTTACGTTTATAACATCCTATTAAATTACTTTCTTTTAGTTAATACTAGCGGCCTGCCCCTGCTTCGCACGGGTATAAAATATATATCCCATGTCAGTCAGTGTAAAAAAAATGATTAAAATCGATCCAGTAGTTTTGGTTTATTCATTACTGCCCGTGGCCCGCAAGCGTTAAATTTGGAGAAAAACAATTTACTTTCCCTATACCAAGAAGATTTCCTGCTATCTTTGGAATACCTAAATTCATATAGTACATTTTTACTTATTTACTTTTACATTTTCTATGTATTTTATTTTTACAATTAATTACAGAATGTCTTTAAACAAACTCTTGAAAGAGCGACATCGTTGCTAACGTCGAAGTGTTATAGGGCGAAGCGCGGCGTCCTCACGGCATTTTAAATCTGTAATATCTCCGAAAATGTTCACTTAAATTACATGCTGTAAACGGCAATATTGATCTATATTAAATCAAATATTTATTTAAGGTACTTAAATGGATAAGGATCAATGCTGTATTGTATAAAAATTGCTTTGAACATGAGGCATTATTTTTCGTAAAAAGTAAATGACAAAAAATGCTATTGTGGGTTACCCATAAGAGATAGACATATACCATCGCGGACTTTTCTGTAGACCTTTTTAAGGTGTACAAATACTTAGTAAATCATTTTGATAAATCTCGTAGGGTTTAGCCTGCGTTTGCAATGTAAGCGAAAAAAAAATGAAATTATTTACGAAATCTCAAAAATTACAGTATTTCTCTACTCCGTATTGAATGTTATTATACGTACAAACCTTCCTCTGGAATTACTCTATCTATTAAAAAAAATCGCATCAAAATCTGTTGCGTAGTTTTTAAAGTTTTATGCGTACATAGGGATATGTCGACTTTGTTTTATAATATGTAGTGATATTAAATAAACAATATATTTAAGGTTCTTAATTGGATAAGGATTAATGCTGTATTGTATAAAAATTGCTTTGAACATAAGGCATCATTTTTCGTAAAAAGTAAATGACAAAAACTGCTATTGTGGGTTAGCCATAAGAGATAGACATATGCCATCGCGGACTTTTCTGTAGATCTTTTCATGGTGTACAAATACTTAGTACATCATTTTGATAAATCTCGTAGGGTTTAGCCTGCGTTTGCAATGTAAGCGGAAAAAATGTAATTATTTACGACATCACATTAGAAACCTCAAAAATTACAGTATTTCTCTACTCCATATTGAATGTTATTAGACATGTAAACCTTCCTCCAAAATCACTCTATCTATTAAAAAAAAAACCGCATCAAAATCTGTTGCATACTTTTAAAGATTGAAGCATACATAGGGATATACGGACATAGGGACAGACAGAGAATGCGACTTTGTTTTATACTATGTAGTGATATTATTTATTTTTACAATTGATTAGACAATGTCTTTACATACAACATTCATAGCTTTCTTATCATTAGACAATATAAACTTGAAAGAAGGACATTTAGTTTCGCCTCCGGTCGCTGCTAAATTCGAAGTGCTTATAGATCGAAGCGCGGCCTCCTCGCGGAATTTTAAATCTGTAATATCTCCGAAAATGTTCACTTAAATTACATGCTGTAAACGGCAATATTGATCTATATTAAATCAACAATTTATTTAAGGTATTCAATTGGATAAGGATTAATGCTGTACTGTATAAAAATTGCTTTGAACATAATGCATCATTTTTCGTAAAAAGTAAATGAAAAAAACTGCTATTGTGGGTTAACCATAAGAGATAGACATATACCATCGCGGACTTTTCTGTAGACCTTTTTAAGGTGTACAAATACTTAGTACATCATTTTGATAAATCTCGTAGGGTTTAGCCAGCGTTTGCAATGTAAGCGGAAAAAAATGTAATTATTTACAGAAACCTCAAAAATTACAGTATTTCTCTACTTCGTATTGAATGTTATTATACGTACAAACCTTCCTTTTGAATCACTCTATCTATTAAAAAAAACCGCATCAAAATCGGTTGCGTAGTTTTAAAGTTTTATGCGTACATACGGAAATATGGACTTTGTTTTATAATATGTAGTGATAGGTAAATTTAAGTTTCGAGAGTTTAACGTAAATATAAAATACTAACAATTGCCAGCTGCCCGGCCCGCGTGGTTAGATTAAAACCGTAATACAGTATTTTGATAACCATAAAATGGTTAAAGTGAGCTATCCTTAAAAGCTACACATATGCTGTCGCGGACTTTTATTTAGAGCTTTTAGAGAGAAACAATTTTGTAATACATGATTTTTGAATAAATTTCACCGTTTACTTAGCGCACACAAGGAAAATGCTCCTCTCCTATTCATCGTAGCGCGATTTTATATTACTAATAGCCTTCCTCGATAAATGGACTATCTAATACAAAAGGAATTTTTTAAATCGGTCCAGTAGTTCAAAGCGCGTTCAAAGAATCAAACAACAAACAAAAAACAAAAACAAACACTTCAGCTTTATATATTAGAATAGCTATATCTATTCTTAGGTAAATATTTATTACAAATATTACATAACTAAAAAACCTTATATAGTAAAGGAGGATTTATTTATATATTAGGCTCAAATGATAAGGATGCCTGCATTTTTTATCCAGTCTTTTGAAACACTGCAAACAGAAATTTCACAATTTTAATCCTAGCTATTCCATTAGCGTTTAAAACTTATTCATAAAAACTATTATATACTGTTGGATCAAAAGTGACCTCCCCATCTGTATCGGCTATTTTTTTTTAAATAAAATAAATGATGGGTAACTATCGTATTTTTTATATTATACGCAGAAAAATTAAATAATGTTTTTATTAATTCATTTCTTTTTAGTTAAATCAAACTTATCCTCGATCGGTATGAATGTATGGGGGGTCTGTATTAGATTTGCCATTGTTGAAAACCGTATTATGTTGTTTTCCACTTCATTATTCTTTTTGCTGTCGAAACTGAAGCATACAAAATTCTGTGTTTAGCATTATTAAGATAAAAGCTCCACACTACATTGCGTGTTATGAGATCGGGTCTTTTTGTAACCCAAACTCCTATTTTAATGCATCAAAGTTCCAAGGTCAACAGAAATAACTTAAGTTCATATCACAGTACATTTCAATCTTCAATTATGCATCTTTCCATGCATGCCTTGCTATTACTCCTTAAAGAGCCTGATAAATGCCTTGAAGAGGTCGCAAACTACCGATGAAAGGGTTGAACTAATTTTAAAATTGCTTTTTTATCTGCATTTCTCATATGGTGTATAATAAAGACTATTCTATCATTGCATTGAGACAAAATGCATTTTTCCTTTTTAATTTAAAAAGTTATGATGTACTAATAAAACTTCGCTTTATTTTAAAGCTGATTGCATGCTAAAGTTATGGTAGATATTAAGTTATTAAGGTTTAAAACTTAGCTTTAAATAGTTTGTAAGGTGTTGATTGTAAATAAAGATTACTTTGCAAAATCTGAACCTGCACTTTGTGGTTTCTAACACTTAAAAAAATGGACTGTAAATTTAATGAATATATCCTTATTGTTATGTTACTGAAGCTCCAGTTAAGTTCGATAACTGCATAGGTAAGTGTTAGACATCGGAAAAACACAGCTCAGTGTCGTATATTCTACTACTAATATTATAAATGCGTTACTAATATTATAAGTTTCTGAGTATGGATGTATGTTCCGCTGAACCAATATCGATGAAATTTGGCACAATTACTCCTTATACACCGGATAACATATAGGCTATGGAAATTCTGTTAATTCTGCAGGAATAAGAAGACGCTAAAAAGCCCCATCTATTATCAACCTTTAACGCCACAACTGTTCACGCGAACGAAACCGCGGGTACAAGCTTTTATCGAATATAAATCATAGATAAGACCCTGTTCATGATTGTAACAATTTACCAAACCAGCAGTAGATTTGAGGAAAATTATTTTTTTTGAATTATTTACTCTCTGGTTTGGTAAGTATTTGGTGATGTTATCAAGGCGTAAATTCAGGGTTTGCGAAGTCACGAGTCACGGACCCACAAGTTTATTTTTTTATTTCCTTACTGTACTACTAATATACCATATTTACTAATGTACTATAGCGTTGACTGCGTTACGGTAATACAAATCTGGCGGAGAAATTGGCATTAAAGCTAATAATTGAAAGCACTTACAGTTGGCCTCGAAACTCAATGCCATTGTTATGAGTGCATTCCGTAATCGAAGTGCTATATTGAGTTTCTTTTCCGATCTATAAAAAGATGTGATTTTTCAAATTTTTATTGATAACCTTTGGAGATTTCATCTTGCAAAAGTTGGTTAATCTTCTGATTAACAAAGAGAGAACAAGATTATTCAAAGACTTAAAAAATCAAAATTGCTAATGAAGCCTTATATAAAAACAATCAATATTTTTTTTAACCGGCAAACATTTTGCTATATAAATTATTGCTGCTCCTCTCCTATTCATTTTAGTGTAATGTTTTATAATTTATAGCCTTCCTCGATAATTGGACTATTTTACACTCAAAGAATTTTTCAAATCGGTCCAGTAGTTCCTGAGATTAATGCGTGCAAGCAAACTCTTCAGCTTAGATTAGATTAGTATAGATATTACAGATGCACTTAAGTAGGACTTATATAATAAGGAATTACTTCCATATAGATACGGAAGTGCTATCTTTTCAGTAGATTTACGTATTTACGAATTCTGTCTAGACATAGAGTTCGTAAGTACGTAATACGCAAATCTACTGACGTGGTTCAGTTGCGTCAAGGAATCAAAGCTTTAAATCTCCCTAACGATAAACACGGGACCATAGCATAATATAGTGCAATTTACGTCGTATAAGCTTTAAAATAAAGCCTTACGAAAGGACGATAAACGAACAAATAAGGATGAAAGGATATAAGGTCGAAACGCAACCAATTTTCTGTATACCGATAATTATTACTGCTACGGTATTCGTTTGATAATGTGTTAATGTGATATAGCAATTGCATGATATTAATGTTTTAGGCACATAAAAATATTCGTAACGAGAAATTGTATTAAATTGGTAACAGTACAATAAACGTCGCTTTTTATGTACGCCGCGCACCAAACGCATGAGTTTTATTTAACCCTTTTTTTTGCTTTTCCTTCATTACTTCATAGAGCGTAGACAGGAAGAGGCGTTTATTGTGGTGTTGCCAAATAATTGTTTAGAAATATTTTATGTTTATCTAACTATGACTGAAACTAAAAGGTTTGGGATGAAAAATAGGAGCTATATGCCTTCAATTAATTAAGTATACTTTATATTCATAATTTTTGATATTTGCGTGCTAAAATTTGCTTTACTATAAATCGATATAAGATAGCCGGCAGGTATCTCTTTCATAGGGTAATTTATAGAATTATGCGTTACTTTACGGAGGTCCATAATACAAAACTAATGAGAATATTATTTTGCTATAATCCGCGATAAAAGAAACTATATGTAATGCTAAATGTAGAGTGTACTATTCGTTCTCATACCTGATGGACAAAATCGTAAAGGCTTTACGACAAAATCGTTAAGCCTTTACGATTTTGTTGTGGAGTATATAGTCTATATCCTGACGATGCTTCGGTTACGGGGCGAAATAATTGTTGAGATTGTGGCGGTGAATGTGTACAGTGCTTGTGTATTGTTGTGTTATCGGTGTCGGGTAGTGCATGAGTTCTTACAAATTCTGCATGTATCAGGTATGAGAACGAATAGTTCACTCTACATTTAGCGCGTATATTTCCTTTTATCGCGGATTATAGCAAAATAATATTCTCTTTAGTTTCTATCATTGAGATAAGTTGAGCTTTGTACACTTTTTATGAAACGTGTGTTCTATGTTTATGTTCTAAGGTTTTTTTATGGTACATAACTAAATAAGCAATTGTCTTGCACTTTTTTGCAATTTTGGGCCCTAAAATTAATGTTGCGTATCGTATTAATGGGTTTTCTATCTGTTTCCAGAATATTCCTGCATTAGACCACGGTTGGATCACGTCGAGCCAGTACCAGTCGCATTGTAGTCCGCCCTCACAATATTCGTCAGCGTCGAATATCAATGTACCTTCACCTACGGTAAGAATTTATTGAATTAGGCGTTACTATGCGGAGGTCTACTATGGTACTATGGGGTACTATGGGGGGGTAAGGGGAGTACGCATAACAACTAGTACTCCCAAATGCCAACCTCACCTGCACGCGGTGCCCCCTGCCGAATAACAGACGAGGCTATGGCGACCGATTGATGGCGGTATAACCATCCAATTAAGCTGACTTAAAATCCCAGACCAGAGGTGGGCAGCAGCGCCTCTAGTGTCGAATAAGTCAGCTCTGCGGTCACCAACCCGCTTGCCCAGCGTGGTGACTATGTGCAGCAACCCCCATATGAAAGCGTACAGAAAGTTCCGGCCCTCAGTTCCCGGCAGCCCCACTATTCCCGATTACGGCAGCGGTCGTGGTAACGGTGGGGCAGAGGGTGCGAAGAATCACCGGGTTACGGTAGGCTGCCAACCAACGATCTATTTGGCAACGTATAATGGACGAACGTTACGGCTGGACCATCACCTCACCGAACTAGAAGTAGAGTTAAGTCGTTTAAACTGGAGTATTCTTGGGTTATCTGAAGTCCGAAGAGAGGGTGAGGATACGGTAACCCTAGATTCCGGTCACTTACTCTACTTCCGTGAAGGCGATAAGGTCTCCCACGGTGGTGTCGGTTTCCTGGTTCACAAGACTCTCATTAACAACGTTGTAGAAGTCAGTAGTGTGTCGACTCGGGTAGCGTACCTTGTACTTAAACTCACCGACAGGTACTCCCTGAAAGTGATACAGGTATATGCGCCGCACTCTGCACACTCCGACGAAGAGGTCGAATCCATGTATGAGGATATATCTCAAGCTCTGCATGGCACTACGTCAGCCTTCTACAACGTTGTTATGGGAGACTTCAACGCTAAAGTGGGAGTACAAAGACGCGGAGAATCGAAAATCGGATTGCATGGATTAGGGCACAGGAATCAAAGGGGGCAAATGCTAGTCGATTTCCTCGAAATGCAAGGGCTCTTCTTAATGAACTCTTTCTTCAAGAAGAAGCCTCAGAGACGTTGGACTTGGCAAAGCCCCGATACTTTGACAAAGAACGAGATAGACTTCATTATGGCGGATAAAAAGCACATATTTAGAGATGTCTCAGTGATCAACAGGTTTAATACAGGTAGTGATCACCGACTCGTACGAGGCACTCTGAATATGTGTTTCAAGGTCGAAAGGTCCCGTATGATGAAGTCTACTCTCCGACCTACGCTGGCCCAAATAGACTGTACGTCCGAGCAGTTTCGATTGGAACTCCAAAATCGATTCGACTGTCTGGAAACCACTAGTGATGTGAACGAGATAACCGACAACGTGGTGAAGACGGTATGTACACTGGGTCGAAAGCACTTTCCGCCGACGAGTCGAAGCAAACAGTCCAAACTTTCTCCCGAAACCCTGGATCTGATGAGACAGAGACGTGAAATGCCGTCCGCTCAAGTCGCTTCGCCGGAACAGAGAGCTCTTTCTAAGAGGATACGAAAACTTGTACGCAGAGACCTCCGCTGTTCAAATACACGGGCTATCGAAGCCCTTATTGAGCGGAATAGGGGGTCGAAAGTATTCCAAAAACCCTTAGGAAGAAGTCATCTCGCGAAGCTTAAAACAGAGGACGGCAGGACAGTTGTCTGTCGCTCTGAGATCCAGAACGAGGTCGAGAAATACTACGGATTGCTTTACTCGTCGAGTGCACATAAGCCTAGCACCCGGGATACCGAGGATCCACGAGCACCACTGTCGCGCCATTATACAGAAGACATCCCGGACATTGAGAGCGGCGAGATTAGTATGGCACTCGAGCAACTTAAAAACGGAAGAGCCCCCGGTGATGATGGGATTACGGTTGAGCTGCTAAAAGCTTCTGGGCGTCCTGTCCTTCAAGCCTTGGCAGAGCTCTTTAATACCGTTATCCATACAGGCAGTACACCGGAAGCGTGGTCTAGGAGCGTGGTTCTCTTGTTTTTCAAAAAGGGTGATAAAACTCGTTTGAAAAACTACAGACCAATCTCGCTCCTGAGCCACGTCTACAAGTTATTCTCGAGAGTCATTACGAATCGTCTTGCCGCCAGACTTGACGAATTCCAGCCACCGGAGCAGGCCGGGTTTCGAAAAGGCTATAGCACCGTAGACCACATCCATACTGTTCGGCAGATTATACAGAAGACCCAAGAGTATAACCAGCCGCTGTGTATGGCATTTGTGGACTACGAGAAAGCCTTCGACTCCATTGAGACCTGGGCTGTTCTGGAATCTCTGCAGCGATGTCATATTGACTGGCGATATATCGAGGTGTTGAGATGTATCTACAATACGGCAACAATGACCGTTCAAATCCAGGATCAGCGAACCAGACCTATTCACCTTCAGCGTGGGGTGAGGCAGGGAGATGTAATATCTCCGAAACTGTTCACCAACGCGCTGGAGGACGTCTTCAAAACCCTGGACTGGACTGAACGAGGCGTAAATATTAATGGAGAATACATCTCACACCTTCGTTTCGCGGATGACATCGTCATCTTCGCAGAGACGCTGGAGGACTTGTGCGAAATGTTGAATGGCTTAAGTGATGCCTCCAAGCGAGTTGGTCTTGGCATTAACTTGGACAAGACCAAGGTCATGTTCAATGATCTCGTCGTGCCAAGACCAGTATCAGTGGACGGAATCCTTCTCGAGGTTGTGCAGGATTACGTCTACCTAGGCCAGACTATCCAACTTGGCCGCCACAACTTCGAGAGAGAGGCTGAAAGGAGAATTCACTTGGGCTGGGCAGCATTTGGCAAACTTCGTCGAGTCTTCACGTCCGAGATTCCGCAATGCCTGAAGACCAAAGTCTTCGACCAATGCGTCCTACCTGTGTTAACGTATGGCGCCGAGACGTGGACACTGACGGCGGGACTAGTCCACAAGTTTAAAGTCGCTCAGCGTGCTATGGAGCGAGCTATGCTCGGAGTGTCTCTCAAGGATAAAATCAGAAATGAGATTATTCGCGAGAGAACCAGAGTAACCGACATAGCTAGCAGAATAAGCAAGCTGAAGTGGCAGTGGGCCGGTCACGTCTGTCGCAGGACTGATGGCCGTTGGAGCAAAAGAGTCCTGGAGTGGAGACCGCGTCTTGGCAAACGCAGTGTAGGGCGACCACCGTCTCGCTGGACCGACGACATCAAGAAGGTTGTTGGGGCCAGGTGGATGCGCATTGCGGAGAACAGGGATGTCTGGCGCAAACATGGGGAGGCCTATGTCCAGCAGTGGACTGCAATAGGCTGATGGATGGATGGATGGATGGATGGATGATGCGGAGGTCTATATTCGACACGCCGTGTTGTATCCGGCTGAGTAGAATAGACCATCCTCATTTCTTACCGAGGTCGTCCGTCCTCAAAGTGAGTAATTTAATACTTGTGTCATGGTTGAGAGACAACTGGTAAAAATATAACTGAATTATTTTTAAAGACATACTTAAATATAAATATACACCAGGACTCGAAGAACCAACGAATTCTTTTTATAGAAAATGTTGGCTCTCGGCGGGAATCGAACCCGCGACCCGCAGAGCTGAAGGCAGGATTACTACCCACCCAGTCGTACAATTTTTTAATGATATAATTGCAAATTCAAAATTCAAAATATTCTTTATTCAAATAATACTAGTTACATGCGTTGCGTTGGGTTGCGTTGCATGCATTGCGTTTAAGGTTATAGTATTACTTATGATCGTTTATAATTTATAGATGGCGCACAGTCCAGGTAGTCCTGTGGAATCGCCGCAGACAGATTATAACAACCTCCACCAAGCACTGTTACAACCGTTCGAGCAAATTACAATGGTAAGTGAATATCGAAAATTACTTATCACAATAAATAATGTTTGAAAGAGAGTTATATCGCACGATTAGTATTAAAGTGACCTAAAAAAAAAGTTGTTTTGCGGTAAACTGTATAAAACGTAGCGTAGCGCATACAAAAGTCGTGAGTGTTTAATTTGGTAGAGTAATAACGTGTGGTATCCGGCTGAGAAAGTAGTATCCTCATTTCCTACCGAGGTGTCGTAAAAGGCGACTAAGGTAAATCGACCCGCCGTGTGGTATCCGGCTGAGTAGAATAGGCCACCCTCATTTCTTACCGCGGTGTCGTAAAAGACGACTACGGTACGTTGACCCACCGGTGGTATACGGTTAGGTAAAATTGACCAACCTCTTACCGAGGTGTCGTAAAATACGGCTAAGGTAAGTTGACGTCAGGTAGGCGGACGGACGTAAAATACATAGCCAAATCACTTCAATCAGGAACTTTATATTTAAGATTTAGCGTATATAAACTAGGTCATCATCATCTTCCTGCCCTTATCCCACTCCAAGTGGGGTCGGCATAACATGCTATAAACATGCTGTCACATGATTTGGCTGCGTTTTTTCGACCGGCCGCCTGCCTGACGTCAACTTACCTCAGTCGTATTTTTCGACACTTCGGTAAGAAAGAGGGGTGTCTATTCTACTAAACCGGATACCACACGGTGGGTCAACGTACCTTAGTCGCCTGTTACGACACCTCGGTAAGAAATGAGGTTAGTCTATTCTACTCAGCCGGATACCACACGGCGTCGTATATAAACTAGGTGTTAAAGAAAAAAATATAGTTTCCTAATTGCCAGCCTGACAAAAGCTAGCAATAACGGCCTCGTAATCGGTCCATCGATTTCGGATCCATAGATTATAGTATTCTTATCATACTTTTTTATATTTGTTAATCGCTAACAACGGTAAACTGTCAATTTTATAACTTAATTAGAATTATATCATAAAAATATGTTTTACTACATTTATTAATTACTACCATACACTGATCCCTTTATCAGGCTTAATTTAAAGGTTAAGTTAAGTTTAAGTTAAGTACGTGGTTGACCGAGCCTTCCTCGGTAATTTTATACAAAATAAAAAAAGAAACTTAAAAAATAAATAAATAAACAATTATGTACTTAGTTGGGGGTCGATCCTAGGTATTGCTCGAGACTGTCCGGTCCCCGAATAAGCTACGCTGACTTGACAGTTACTGGCAAAAATTCAAATCAATATAAATTTTACTATTTTTTAATGCCAAAAAACAGGGATAAAACGATTTTTTTTTTACATAAAACCTAGCTAGATCGATTCCCAAAACCCCTTACATGCTGAATTTCAGAAAAATCGTTTGAGCCGTTTCCGAGATTCCGAAAATATATATAAATACAAGATTAGCTCATTTAAATATTAAAGATAAGCAGTTGAAATATTAATTAAAGAAAAGCTACCAAATGCTACCAAATTTTACAGTATCACCCGCTGGGACAATAATTAAATTAAGATTTTCATTAAAATCAATCCAGCCGTTTCGGAGTGTATAAGGAATTTTTCTCTTTTATATATAATACATAGATAATTATTTTGCAAATCTCGAAATATACAAAAATAAGTACAAATGTCGCTTTTTATTCTACTATTTATATGTCAATCAAGAAATTATGAATCTTATATTTCAATGCTTCAATGGATAAATAGCAAGGAGTTGTGAGTAAAAATAGCTATAAGAAATATACGTGGCTTTACTTCAATATAACGACTAGATTAGTTAATATAAATATGTATTAAAATTGAACAGAATATATAAAGATCTAGAGAATTTTGGCACTTAAATAAAAGGGAACACGCGAGATAGACTTTGGCACATATATCGATAAAAAATGCACTAAATTAGTGAGAGACCCAATAAACTATAAATATTTAAATATGTACCACCTTCAGAATTAGGTAAATAAATCTATTACAGCATAACTTTTGTTGATAATTATTTTATATCATAAACATTTCTATTATCGTTGATTTATATACCTAGTTGGATAATAACATATTTGTGCTATCAACCACAATTTGAGGTTGCTATTTGTCTCTATTTTGTTTAATTATAAATGTTTGGATTAGTTTTCATTTATTATATATAATAAGCGATGACTTAACACCAATTAAATGACGTTTCCATGGCTAGTGAGAAAGAGTTATTATTCATGTGTTACAAATTCAAAATTTGACTGTGGTAACAACAGATAGACAGATAACAACAAAGAAAAATTCAATATTTTTTGTCTATAGTTTAGTCATGTTTTTGCAAAAGATTACGGTTATTATTAAACATTCAGATCTCAATTTAGACGTATAAATATCTTCAATAATAAGGTATGTTTATTTTCGTTGTCCCTGAAAGAAAAACGGTAATTTTTATATCGTATTACCACGGTGTAAAAGTTTAGATTATGCCAAATTTCATTAATATTGGTCCAACTGATTTATCGTGAGAACTAAACAGACATATAGACAACCTTTGGTATTTGTAATATTATGTGCGAATCCACAATTCAAATTTGGCAACAACCGATGTTATTTTTAATTTAAACTACTGTGAATAGAGTTCATAGTTTATGTATAGGAACAGGCTTTACTCATTTCTTATTTTATCGGATTAGCCTGTCTAGTTTTGAGCCCATAAGGGACCTTATTCATGAACTCTTTACACAACGTTATCGCGACGGGAACTGAACTGAAATAAATAAGGGCCCCGAATAGGCTCGAAACTATTCGGGCTTACTCGATACAATAAGACGTGAGTATAGTCTGTTTCTATACAAAAATCGATGTTTCAGTTAAAAAATATTATTTACCTATAGTTTCATCATATTATTTGGTTGGCACTACTGAAATATGCAATATAATTCAAGTATAGACAAATAGTAGACCTCGAGTGGTTATGTGTGCGTACGTAAATGTTTGTAACGTTGGTGGATGTTGGCTAAGGATTGGGCGCAGCTGGTGCAGAGTCTCGTGGAGTCGGGCTGGACCGCGCACGTACAGGTCGCGGAAAATGTACGGCACCACACACACCATACTGTTTCGATATACGTGTACATACAGTTTGGTAGACGCATGTCTGATCGAAAGCGACGACACTAGTTATTGTCTTTGTTTGATCCAGCTTTTTGAGATATTTAGTTTACACCGGCCAACTTAGATGGCGCTGATTCATATTACGGCACGCTTCGATGTTCTCTTTTGAAAAGTACTGCAAGCTTGTTTTATATAAAACCATAGAAATATAATTGAGATACAACTATAGTTTATTTAAATAAATAAATATAGAGTTATACCAGAGAAGGAGAAAGCCAGCCTACATCCATTGAAATAAAGAGAAAGCAAATGAAGCTGTCCCTCTTTTTTACGTGTGATTAAACAAAGATAAGTATCTCTCTCTCACTCTCTCTATTTATAATAATTATGAAATAATCACGATTCATAAACAGCTCGGCGTTAATGGAAGGTGGTGCTTAATACAATTTATTAAAAAAAATAAAACATAATTATAATATGGATATTTAAAACACGGATTAAACAACAGTGCCTTAACTGTAATGGAACATTATAATGGTAAAATATATGAAATAGTGATACATTTAGTCGCTTACGATCAGACTAGTGGAGATAGACCGACGCACCCTTTTTGATTAGTTCTCATAAGCGCACAGTTAGCTCGTTGCAAGTAAAAGGAAATGAATAGTTTTGCTGTAATTCACAACAGCATTTCGTTTTACGTGCTGCATAAAATAGTACTATAGAACTTATTAAACAATGAATGAATTTGGATTGGTCTGAAAATGTTATTAATCTGAAGTCTGTATGAAGTATTAAAATTTCTGGTTCATGGTCATTCTCATATTTAATTTCATATATATACATTGTTGAGTAAATTTTCAAGTCGGTCAACCATATAGTTGAATTTTTGTACATGATGTTTTACGCAATAAATAGAAATAAATGTTGCTTATGGATATGGTTTTAAAAGATTCTATGTTAATAAGAAATTTTGAGCTGACGCATGTATTTATTTTAATACATGCGTCAGCTCAGCTCAGTCATAAATCATCAAACTTATAATAAAATACGAATATATATTATTTGGCGGTAAAATATACAAAATTTATTTGCGCTACTCCTTGAAGTTTTATAAAGCTATCATATAGGATTTTCTTACGATATTCACGCACGACAATCAAGTTTTATCCTTTAATATTTGCTCCAAAAGAAGCATAATTGGATGAATTATATGTTAAAGAATTTAAATATCAATTGAGACGTTTGACGCTATAGCTACCATATGCCAATACGAAGTAAAGGTTGTAAATGATATGTATGAAATTAAATTCATTAAAATCAATGTACATCTAAACCATTCATATGGTAGACATGTTCTATGGTACTATTCACAGCTTCCAAATTGATAGGTCTCTAAAAAATTTCTATTACCTAAAAGTTTTCTTTGTTAGCGTAATTTTTTCAGCATGTGTCGCACGATTTATTTACTCGCTTCTAGGTTCCAAGATCTTAATATTTTTAGTTATTTTTTCAGAACAAAAATCATTTAATTGGAATTTTTAGAAAGGGCACAAGCATGGCTTAAAGTGTAGGTTCTTTTAAAGCATGCTACGTTTTTTATAAGTTTTCTTTTAAAAAAATTATTTTAAATTATACATATCTCGTAAACGTCGCTTACATTTTTTCCTAAATTAAAATTTCAGTTGATTTTTCGTGAAGTGGTAATTTCAGGTGTAGCAATTTTTAATTTTTCCTTAGCTTTATTTTGTTTTATTCGTACACTTTGTATGTGAGATGCATCTTTTAATGCGTTTTCCGTTGCGGCAGCTGGATTCCCCGACGTCAAGCTACAATGCGACGTATATAAACCACAGTTCGCCGCACTCGCAGCAATCAACTAATTCAACGCACACTTATTCTCAGGTAATTTTTTCTCTGCATACATTAGATACATCTCCTTCTTCGACCGATGGACGTCCATTGCCGGACATTTAAGTGATCCCCACACCACACGATCTTGTGTTGCTTGGATCGAGCGTCTTAGAAGGTCTAACGCTGCGTTTTCCGTTATCCCCTTCCAACACCTTAAGATCCAGTGCCCATTTCTACGAAAAATTTTCCCCGCCCATTACCACTTTAGCTTCGCAACGCGCTGAGCTATATTAGTAAATTTGGTTCTCTTCTCATTTCCCTATTCCTGATTTAATCCCGTGAAGATAATCCAAGCATAGCTCTATTGAATAAATCCATAACATTTTTACTTAATAAAACGATCACAGCTTTTTATACACATAACCGAACTGTGAGACCGTGTGCCTCTTTCAAGGGGGTCATAGGTTTAAACCGCAGACAGGCTTCACTGAGTTGTTTAATTTAAACTTATGTGCCCAATTAATTAATGTAGCGCACGCTTTTCGGTGAAGGAAAACATCGTGAGGAAATCTGAATATCTATGGAGAATCTCTGGGATATGCCTACCAATCTACATTGGAGCAGCGTGGCAGGTCTGAGCTCAACTATTCACTTCAAATAATGGCATACAATGATTATACGAAGAAAATTGCAGACATCGATATACACTTCGATAATCTTGTCAATTTTACATTAAAACTTTTAAAATTTGACTTATTTCGCCCATAATAAATAATAAATTTTAAATAGGGAATGAATAGTAATAAATATAAATATAAAATTAAATAATAATAAAAATTCATTAAAATAGGAAAAAAAAAACTTAAACTCAAATTATTAATGATTTCAAATTTTGAATAATTCTGTAACACAGCATGCTGTGGTTACCTGTAAATGTGAGAAAAGTTAGATTTAAGTCACGTGAAATGTATATTATAAATATTGTTACTGTTTCTTATGTTGGTGATCCAAATAAATAAATAAATAAGGATTCAAATGAGAAAGTCTTCATCTACCTACGTCCAACAGTGCAATAAAAGGCCGTTCCTTTACTCAATTGCAGGCGTATCACAGTAACACGATGCAATCGTCCCATGTTCACGGCGCGCACGGCACGCACGGTACGCACAGTACGCACATGTACGGACATGCGGGCCGTCTTGACCACGGGCAGTCGCAAGCTCCCGCGCCGGAACCCAGAAGAGCAAGGGACCCCGTAGCGGGGGGCGGAGCTTACTCTGCACTTCAGCCCCTGGCTTCCCCCTCGCAACCCCCAACCCCGGCGACGCCCGCGTCCATACCAGACATCATACTCACAGGTACGTGCCATTATTTGACAAACTCCTTATGTTCTTTCTATCAATTTCTCTATATCTAACCAGGTTAATAGGTTTTTCACCGAAGCTCAGTGAGATAAATTAAACCGAGTTGAGATGGTCTAAATTATGATGATTGAATTATCGTACATACTATCTTTATGTAAATTAGACATTTCAATTGAAAACTTTTTTAAATATTAAAACAAACCTAAAACCCCGTTTTTGCCAAGCCAACGTAAACCCTCGTTGGTCTCTCATGGACTCCTAGGGGTACAACTGGACAACTTTATGAACTAAGGATTTAGACCAGTGTTTCCCAACGTGGTTAAGGGAGGGTAACTCGACAAGAGTTTAAGCATTTCGCTCTGGGCCATTTAAATGCAATGCTAGTTATATTTATTGCATTATAATTTCGGTGCCAAATTTAACAAAAAAAGCAATTTTTCTTCGTAAAATCTATCATTTTGTTTTTTAAGTGGACAATTCAGTTTTTAATATTAAAATATATGTATGTTACTTAGGAGGGCAAAATAATTTTTAATGTTGGACTTGGACCAAAAAAGGTCGGGAAACACTGATTTAGACACTAAAGGCAATTTTATTTATTTATTTATGTACCATAAAAAAACGTTACAAAAACATTATTAATAAAAAAAACCGTACAAAGGTCAACTTATCCCTACGACAGAGATTTGCCAGCTTAGCTACGAAGTAAGATAATTTATAGCAAATAAATTATCTTTTTTTATAGATTACTCGGGCGAGTTAGACCCCGGCATATTCGGGGGCGAGGAAGCGCAACTACGAGCCGGTTTGGACCTCGACGACCTAACCTTACTGGAGGAGCCTAGCGCCCTCCTACCGGACTCATCGGTCGAGCACGAGTTCCGATTGGATCGGCTCGACCGCTTGTAGTAGTGCGTATGTCCCTCCGTCGTACAGCCCCTACGTCCCACAGGAGACCAGCAAGCAGTCCTAGGACATCTCATGTGACTCTAAAGACGAGCCGGGATGTGGGATGGAGGTGAACGCGACGACTCCCTATACTTCATGACAATTTCTATCGTTTCAAGTCTGAGTTAGTGATTAAAAGACTCGTTATAGCTGACGTTTAGTTTAACGAGGGACAGTGTTAGTGAGTGGAGATGCGTACCGGAGAGTCCGTTACCTGAGGTACAAATGTAGTTCAAAGAACAGAATTTTATAGAAAGAATCAAAGTCAGGAAGTCAACGCCTCAATTTGTTAGATCGATTCAAATCAATTACGCAATTTATCAACTCATAATCGAAACAGGCTTAAGTTAGATATATTACGCATATATATAACTTTATTGAACGCTTGCTTAATCTAAACCGTTTTCAAAATATGTGGGTATAGATTAATTAATTCAAATTTAATTTACAAGCTCAGAAGTCTTATTTTATACTAGTGGATTTGAGAGCGTAAAAATACAAATTCTTGGATTTGAACCTTTATTTCATTTTCGAGTTAACTTTAAATATTTCAAGATTATTCCGCAGATTAGCTTAGCTAAGTTTTTTATATACATGGATTGGGTTGGATACAAAAACAATAGCTCCAGATTGCTTTGATTTCCGTCGCCAGAAAAATATGATGCTCAAAGTTGCTTTATACGGATAATAGATTTGAGATATAAAAACAAATAATACAGCAGATATGGTAGCGGACTAAACCGGAATGCTCTCGAATGTTCGGGATGGCGTTTCAGGTACAAGAAGTGGCAATGACTCGTCACACATTCCCAGCGTAAGGCGCGCGTGCACGTGCATGCCTGCGTACACGCGCGCCCGTATGATAGCGTGCCGATGCGTGCACGATGTAAACATATACTGACAATTATAAGTGCAAGTGTTCATTGTGGTTTTAAATGTTTAACTCATATTTCTATTTCGGAGGGATAAAGGTGCGTTATAGATTTAGATTTTTCTAATGTTGTGATCGATGGATTCTTCGACGATCCCTTGTACAGGTTATTTTTTATTAAGTATTGTGAATATGTACTCGAATATCATTGGTGGATTATCGGATTCGATTCAGAACGTTCTGTTTGTAGGATGCTCTCAACAATGGGTATATAAATTATACAAGTAGAATAATCTATGAGACAATTTTTTCATAACTTGGCATTAATTTATCCGGATGTATAACACTTATCATCTTCTATGACTCTGATATGTGAATTAGCAATTTTTACTCCTCATGGGAATAGGGTAATTATGTAGTGTTGCCTCAATTACATCGATGAAAACTGACCGAGAAAATTGGTAAATAAAAAAGGTATTTTAAATGCCCTACACTGAGAGTAAATTTTGTCCTAGAATGACAATTGGAAATATTCAAAGAGTTTTCCCTTCATACACAGTTTTATCAATATAGAAATTTTATTTGATACTTTATAAACTCATTTTGGGAGCATCACGCGCGACCGCCGGTCGGCACTGTAAATATAACTCGAAGGTGTTCACTTTATAAAGTTGCATTTAAATCGCTAACGTTGCATGCTAGTTTAAAAAGCGAACGTGTCGTTTAAACAATCGTTGACGCGATTTAAAAATTTTCTAAAAATTTTGTAATTATATCTCTACTTTTTTATATTCACTATCGTCTCTCAGCGATTGCTCAAGCGTTGACTGAAAGTTTATCCGAATAATTCTTATACCCTATAGATAATTCCACGATTTTAACACAGTCTCTTGATAAAAACTTGATAAATCTTGTGTACATGTATAATTATGGACACCCGTTTGGAGTAAAACTTCTATGACTTGAGACAAAGTTGCATATTCATATGACGGTCGCATCGTACGTACGTACGTACGTGCATACACGTTCTACATAAATTAAACGAAAGTTTTAGTAAAAGTAAATAAACTAAAATAGTTTTTTCAATCTTCTAACTTAATCTTACAAAAAAATGGCGCCCATAGACCCAATAGTTAGTTAATTTACATAACTTTAAAGATCTTCGCTTTTATTTGAAGAAAAGTGCGTAGACTATAAATGTTAACGTTTCTTACCTCCCAAAAGGATCCACGTTACCCTTGTGACATATTAGAAGTTTTACTCCTAATTAAATTTCGTCAGCACACAGCTTGTTACTTCGCATGCTCCGTGTTCCCGTTATATATGTATTTGAATGTAATAACCCTTTAAATATTTGTAAATAACAGTTTTTAATGAACGTTTTACTAAGCTTTTGTCGCAAACATATCTACGTATGTACGTGCGCGTGTTTGAAGGACTGTGGTTGGTAATTTTTTTCGATGACGCATCTGTGTTGTTATATATCGTTAGTCATTACTATGGCCGTATATATAAATATGGCTACTTTGAAGGAGAGCACGGTGACTTTTGCATCTAGATATATAATTTTTATATATTTCATATATTTATGATAAGCAACATATATATTTCGTTTTCTACCACGAAATGGTATTAATTAATCTATCCATTATATATCTTGGGCCACCTATATACATTTTCTTGTCAGTCATCCATTCTAATTTTAACCACGTGATTTAATACAGCAAACCCTCTGGTATAATAAAACGCACTACTTTATATTTTAAACCTTTAACAAAAAACATTTATGACATCAATTGGACGTAAGTACAATAGCGACATCGTTTTGGTGTACTTAATGTACCACCAAAGGCCACCATTTTTTTAATATTACGTCATTAGCATCAGATCTTACAATAGTTACATATTTAATGTAACTTTCCCAGCCACTGCGGACGAGACCTGCACACTCATATACTTCTTGCCACAATTTAAATTTTGAAATAAATCTATACATTTTCCGTCGCTATAACGCCTTATAAAGAGCTCATGAATAAGGTCCTCCTATGGGATTAAAAATAAAATACCCTTTATATACCCGGTATACCCGGGCTTTCCCAATAGAATAAGACGTGAGTATAGTCGGTTTCTCTTTTTTTTTATACAGGAAAAACCACTTATTGTGGGTTCGGACCAACTAAAACGACCCGTGTGCTCCACCACGCTGCTGATGACATCATTTATAATTAAATATGAATTGCTATAATTAATTAGTCAAAAGTAATAATATATTCATCGTTCTCTCCTTAAAGGTAGCATGCGATAGTTCATGGGCTGTCGATTTGACGTATACAAATTCTGTTTGTCTATAGAAATGTTGACGAATATTTGCATTTTCACAGTAGTAGGACTACATCTGAAGTTAAACTTTATAGGTTATAAGTTTCTAAACGTATAGTTTAAGTTTTCAACGCTCTCGCAATGTTCTCGATTGTCTAACCACTTTGTCTATGTACAGATGTATATTTTACACATTGCGAGTACCTTGACGATGTAGTTGTGTTTTATTTTTCTTTTGTTAATGCTCATTTTATTATGTTTTAAGAGTCTAGTCATCAAGTTATATGAGTTTCAAAGGAAATAGAACCTGTTTTACGTCTCTGTTGGGATCGAATGTTCATTTATATGCTGATTATATTTGTACATTTTTTACATTGTTATTCGAAAATATTGTGTTTATTTTTAAATATTTAGTTTCAGTTCTGCGGTATTTATATTTATTAACATTTATTATTACGAAAATTCATATATTGCCTATATTAAATCGGTATGCATAGTCCATTATGTATGACCATTATGTATCCATTGGTATTCTAAAAACCATTATATCATATGGTATAATGGTTTTTAGTATATGTAGCGGTCCATTCACATGTTGCTGAGTTTGTATGGTTTCGATTTACCCTCGAAACAAAACTGTCGTTGACAGTTTAATCTTATAATTTGAAAATAATCATTAAAATCGGTCCAGCCGTTGAGTTTATAAAAAATATACATACTTTCTCTATTATATGTATAGTTTATTAAATTTGTTATATCGAATTATATTAATGGAACTGAAATATATATTTAAAAATAAGCATGATATTACGTTAAAAAAATGAAAAATTTGTTAAAGAGTTTAAAAATTCGTATACTTTGTTTGATTACTGTAAATTTTATTAATTAAATATGACTGTACTGACGCTTTTAACGCAAAATGTATATTTCAAGAAAAACTAAAAAAGGCGAAATTATCCAAAATATTATTGCACTAAATTATAAAAAAATTATTTAAATTGTTAAATTTATATAAAAACATTGGTTGGTTCTTTGAGTTTATTTAGAAAGAGTGTATTTATTTAAAATTATATAAGTAGTATTTTAGCCACTTGTCTGTCACCATAACATAAGTATTAAGTTACTTTGGAGATGGACGACCGTGTATATAATTGTCCCATAAATAAAATATCCATATCCGTACTAATAAATTAAAGACAAAAGTTAGTCTGTTTGTCTCTTTTTATTCAGATTAATTTTGCTATAGAAATAGATTTTTCATTTCAAAAGTTCATAGACTCAATGCAATTATTATTCGCAAAGTTACGTACATTAGTGTAGAATAAATATTTTTTTATAGATTACAAAAAAATACGAATATGTATTCAAATTCGAATTCCAAATATTATTTATTTAAATAAACTTGTAAACAAGTGCATTTGGATCTTCAACTCTACTGCTGGTTCGGAAAGCTGAACCGAGAAGAGCTAGCAAGAAATTTGGCGGTTGCTCTTTTAAAAGTATAATTCTTATGACTAGTTACATTTAGTCATTACTGTCTTGTACAGTGTCTAAGCGAGCTATATCCACACATTATTATCTTCTAAGTAATCCTCAACAGTATAGTAGGCTTTCTGGATCAGCCTCTTTTTAACAGTGTTAAATATGTAATATAACACACGACGACATTTCTCCTTTATTATTCAATAATAAAAAGCAATTTTCCCAAACTCATTTACTCTTTCGCAACCATTCAATGAATGACACATAAAAATATGACAGCCACATTGTTTTTTCATATTAATTACCAACTCTATGGAGGAGGTTGTAAAAACAAGTTGTAACAGTATATTATTGTAATGATACATTTTGCGTCACCAGCGTCTAACATAGACTATCTTGCGCACAGCGAAAGCCATTCAGGTTAAATATATATAATATATATTACATTGTGTACAAGAATTTATTTTTCTGAACCAATTTATTTGTTAAGTGTACATTGTTACAATATCGCCTACAATGTTGGTATATTTTGAATATTATTTTATATTCCACCTCTAGAATGTACTGTATGACAGATTTAGAATGTATAATTGTACTATATTATGTGATAAAGGAAATAAGCACAAGATAAATCATAGTGAAGCCTAATAAAGTGTAAGGTTTTATTTCCTTAAAGGTTTGTCCATATCCCGGGACTTATCTATTTTATTAAAGTACTATATATGAACCTACCAATCCGCATTGGAGCAGCGTGGTAGATCTCAGCTCCAATCCTTCTCTCCAAAAACAGAGAGAAGAGGCCTATGCCCAGCAGTGGGATAGTAACAGGCCGTTACTTACTTACTTACTATATATGATCTATGATAACGCCACGTGGTATCCGGCTGAATAGAATAGACCACCCTCATTTCTTACCGAGGTGTCGCAAAAGGCGACTTAGGTAAGTTGACTCACCGTGTGGTATCCGGCTGAGTAGAATAGACCACCCTCTTTACCAAGGTGTCGTAAAATATGACTGAGGTAAGTTGACGTAAGGCAGGCTGCCGGTCGTAAAATACGAAGCCAAATCATGTGACAGCATATTTATAACATATGTGCCGATCCCACTTAGAGTGGGATAAGGACAGGAGGATGATGATATGAACTATGATAACCCAGAGGTAACACCGTGTGACTCTTTCGAAGAGGTCACGGGTTCGAACCCGGGCAGACAATAATGAGTTTTCTGTAAAACTTAGGTGTCTTATTGATAATTGCAATTTATCACACGCTTTTCGGTGAAGGAAAAAATCGTGAGGAAACCTGCATATCTCTAGAGAATTTGGAGATATGTGTAACCTACCAAGCCGCATTGGAGCAGCGTGGTAGCTCTTAGCTCCAATCCTTGTTTCTAACAACGGAGAGAAAAGGCCTATTCCCAGCAGTGGGAGAGTAATAGGCCTCTACTTTACTCTTTCTTTTAAATTCAATTCAGCTTCGTCACTAGTATAATAACTATATTTTAATTCAATTCAAAATATTCTTTATTCAAATAAACTTGTAAACAAGTGCTTTTGAATCGTCAACTCTACTGCTGGTTCGGAAAGCTGTTGCTACCTAGAAGAGACAGCAAGAAACACAGCGGTTGCTCTGTTAAAAATAAACTTTATACTAGTTACATTTATTTAATACTGTCTTAAGAGCTATATCCACACATTCTTATCATCTAAGTAGGTAATGGCTAGCTTCTGCCTACATTGAATAGCCCTTAATTTTAAAATTTAGATTTAATTAAGTAGATCCTCTTCTAAACGTCGAACAGTAAAATTGATCCTATAAGTCCTCTTTTTTAAATAAAAAGAAAGTCTATGAGAAACTGAAACAATTGATGTCATTATATTGAGCGACGCAATCAATTTTAAGTCATACACGGAACATATTATTACGAGGTCGTTTTACAATAATAAGAGGATAAAATGATAATAAAAGTCATATTATTTGCCACTCTGTTTATATCAATTCGATGTAGGCCACGCTTGGTAGAAGAAAAAGACAGGTTGCAATTTTTTTTTATTCGGTTACAAACAAAATTGCTTTATAACGTATCTATATCTATACTAATATATAAGGCTTAAGAGTTTGAAGGCGCTTATCTCAGGAACTACTGGACTGATTTGAAAAATCCTTTTAGTGTAAGATAGTACATTTACCGATTATTTATTTATATTTAAGTTTACCCTACTTTAACCATTTTTATGGTTATCAAAAGCCTATATTACGGTTTTAATCATTCCACGCGGGCGGAGCCGATGGCGATTAGTTTATAAAATGGCATCGATGTGTATAAGTTTCTCTTTGGATCAGCGCAACTTTCTCTACGTACTTGGATCTCATCCGATCGAGGTTCACTGATAACAAAACTTTTATAGATATCATAGAAACACTGTTTTCCTATGACCTAGATTGTTAAGAAGTTGATCTACTGCGCCGATTAGCGAAAATGTTCTACTTTTTATCGATTCGTAGGAAAAATAGTTCTTAGAAGGATAAAAATCCGCCATTACTCTGCAACGTACCTACATCTTATATAGCTTGTATTAGCTTAGTATTTTTTATTTTGTCTCGATATATGTATTTATTATAGTCAACGAAAGACAAATGAACTAGAATCATTGAGAAATTTTTGGAAATGTTTATTATTAATATTGTTTTATTTCAATTACAATGATATTAACATTTATTATCGAAAAGAAAACTTATTTTTTGGATTGGAGTACTCGTGGCTTTGTCACAAATTAATAATAATAAACATGCCATATAGTATTATCATTATTATTGTATTATGGAACTTCGCAAAGTAACGCCTAATTATATATAAATAATTTTTATTATTAATTAATTTCATTTTATGAAGTGGAAAATATAGAGTGGAATAGACCACCGGGTCTATTTTCCATTGCTCATTTCTTACCAAGTCGTCGTTAAAGGCGACTAAAGTAAGTTGACCCGTGGTGTGGTATTCGGCTGAGTAGAACAGATAACCCTTTTTTTACCGAGGTGTCGTAAAAGGCGAGTGAGGTAAGGTGAACCACCGTGTGGTATCCGGTTGGGTAGAATAGATCACTCTTTCTTACCGAGGTGTCTGAAAATACGACTAAGGTAAGTTGACGTCAAGCAAGCGGCCGTTCATAAAAACGGAACAAATCATGTAAGACATGATAATAACACGTTGTGCCGACTCCACTTTGAGTGGGATAAGGGTAGGAGTAAAGTGTAAAATTAAGCAACAATGTTTGCTGTTTCAATAAATAGGTAATATAAAAATGTTACGAATTTATTTTAAAGTGAAACCGGGGATTCGGAATATGAAGCAAGCGATGATGCAGCTGCTAATGATTACCTTCACGAAGACCAGGAATCTACTATTGATGAGGTTTGTAAAAGTAACGGCTTGGTACTATCCCACTTCTGGGCATACGCCCACTCTCCGTTTTTGGAGCGAAGGATCGGAGGTAAGACCTACCACGCTGCTCTAATGCGGATTGGTAGATCTCATATATCCCCAGAATCCTCTATAGATGTGCCGGATTACGATGTTTTCTTTCACCGAAAAGCGTGTTGTGATAAATTGCAATTATCAATTAGACATAAATTTTAATAGAAAAACTCATTGGTGTTTGCCTGGGTTCGAACCCGTGACCTCCTCGAAAGAGTCGCACGGTGTTACCGCTGGGCTACCACAGCTTACATATAGCATAAAGCTAAATATAACATTATATATATATATATATATATATATATATATATATATATATATATATATATATATATATATATATATATATATATTTCTTACACTACTTTTTACACTATTTACTCATAATTTAAACGTTTAAAATTTTGATTAACTGTTGCTACCTTCTAGGCCCAACAGTCGAATCGAAGACATGAAGGTGCTCAAGATTTTCAAGAGCAGGGAGGATTTCGTGACGTCGAGATCGCAGACCAACAGTCCATTCAGAACAGAGATAAATACGAATCAGTTAGTGCGTTTTTTAATAGTCAATTATAAAAACCATTAGTTACTCATATTTTTTTAACTGCTAGACTAATTCAACTTGGGTAAACCAAAATGTTTCATTGCTAAATTTGTTTCAATCTATTCACAATCACCTTATTGGAATTCATACATCAAATATAACATAAACGTTACTGAGATAGCCTTCTAGAAACTTTACCAAGGCAGTGGCCTAGATAAAACTGTTCTTTCCATATATCATTGATAAAAATATTTGCGTTAAGGTCCCATCTATCACATATATTCTTTAAATATTATCTATATCGCCCTATCCGAAATATAAAGTCACATTTCCTAATGTATATGAGACATGTAACTTTATTCTTCGGACAGGGAGATATGTTAAATAATAAGTAGTTAAAAAGTATGTTTTTTTATCTTAATTTATAGATTTCAGATATTAACTCGAGATCTCGAAATGAAAGAACACATGGTGAATATACAAATATACATAATGAGAGAGATATTGCATCTGAAAAAGGACACCCAAGAATATATAAGGCACCTAATGATGCAGCTAATGAAGCAGAAGTTCATGAAATATTTACTCAATCCAAGAACAATCAATTGAAGCCCACCCAAAGTGAATCATCCCTTAACAAGATACCCTTCAATACTGCTTCAGACTATGGTAGCGAAATGTTGTTCAAATTACACCCTGATCAAGCCGCTGGAGCCAGTAATAAAAACGAAATACCTGAAGAAACAAATGATCAACCCAATGAAGTTGAACAATATTACATGCATTCAAGAAACAGGGACCAAACAGGTGCTAAGAAATTTGAAAATATATTTGACAGAGATCGACGTCATGTAGAAAATGTTAAAGAAAGACAAAGTTCAGATGCTACCAACCCACCTAAAAACAAAGAAGAAATAGATACGGACGAAAGTAGTGAAAATGCTATCATAAAGAGTATTAAAAAACTTTCTGAACAAGATCTTGAAGAATTACTTAATTCACTTCCAGAAGACAAAAAGAGACTATTAAAAAAAATTATGGATAAAAGAGAAATTACCAAAAAAGCTGGTGCGGTTGATGAAAACAGCTATTTAGAAGGAGGGCAGTCAGATACCAGCAAAATTGAAGCAGGATATTCAGTTGAATCAATCACAGAATCCTCACTGTCTTCTAACACTCCAGAAGCTGGCAAACAAACTGAAAATGGTGAAGAAGTGAATACTAAAAATCCCGACGGTGAAAATGGGTCAGGGACATCTGGAAGTAAATCTGAAATAAGCGATACTGACATAAAAGGTGAGAGATCAGCAATTGGAGAGGAAAGTGAAACATTTATAGAAGACTCAATAAATGAGGAAAACCTTAATTCGGATCCAAATAAAATTTCAAAAACCGATACTAAACGTGAAACAAAAAATAAAGTTACATCCTTGGGAGATTCCAAAAACTCAGATTATGAGTTTAACGTAAAAGGCCTCAAAGATTTCCCTATGAACCATGATTTCCCTATCTGTTCCGAAAATGAGGCCTGGTTTGAATCTAAAAATGAAGAGTCGAAAGAAATTGAAGGTCAGATGGGAAGTTTTAAGAGAGAGATTTCCCAAAAAGATCCATCTGCATTGCGTGATTGTGTGAAATCATTAGAAGATTCATTTCCTGCTTACTCAAATAATGATAACAGCTTACACTCAGAATTAGCGCCGTTGGTTAGAGTAAAAAGAACAGAAAAAGACCGTTTCAAGTTACAGGAGTCACCTGTTATACCTAACGTAAAAGTTCATTACTCTCCTGGAGAAGATAATTATGAAAACGAAGAGAATAGTGAATATGTTAATAACGGTGTTTATGATCGGTCTATAAATTTTGACAATAACCAAGATATATCAAGTAAAGATACTTTGTTAGATATGGGAGAAAAACAACGGCAATCTGCACAATTCAATCAACTAAATTCTCCAGTGGCTAAATTGCGCCCAGCTGTATATTCGGAAATAGAAAAAATGAAAATCGATAAGTTAAGTCTTGGTACGGATACTGATAGTGTTCTCTCGGGCGTAGAGAGCGTAGACGAAAACCTAATGTACAACAGTGGATCACGTGGCAAAAGGACTCCAAAATGTTCAAATATTGATTTAAAGAACTCGATTCGAATTGAGCGTACAGCAGGTCCGATAAATGTTGGTTCCATTTCTGACAATTCAATATCTGAATACCACGAAAATGAAGCGTTTGGACCACTTTCAAGTAATGTGGAAGAAAACCTTAATCGACATAAAAGAGTAAGGAACATTAACATATCCTCATCACAAGAAGGTTCCGTAAAATAATTAACTTTTTCGTAAATAATTTAAACAGTGTTTATATAAGCTTTTAAAATTGTTATTTTAGATAAACTAGAAGACTTAATATTAATTTATTATTAAATATACATAGTTCTACATTTATTGTACTGTTTTATTGTCCAAATTAGATTAGAATTTACAGTATTAAAGTTATACCACTACCCAATGATTATTTTTACTACTACATTCAGTACATTTATATGTTTATTTAAACGATTCATATATATAATGGTAAATATTTAATAATTTTCATTAATTTTATAACATCTTTTCTCTGTTTGGGATATATAGGTAGCGGTTGAATTCCCGACGTTATCGTGCTGGAAGAAATTTCGCTAATGGCCCTAGTCACCGAAACAATCGTAGAGATTGTAGTAGTGAATATGTAGTGTGTTGTTAATGGCGGCGTTTTATGTGTGGTAACTGGTCCTGCATGTATAAGGTATATGAACGTTGTCTGCTTCCTACAATTAGCAATACATAGATTTAAAGAAAAACAAACGCGGATTATAGCAAGTCTTCTTCAACCAATGGACGTCCACTGCTGGTCATAGGTCTCTTCACGGTATTTACTCATCACTCAATCTTGTGCCGTCTTAGATCCAGCGGTTCTCCGCGACCTTTTTGAGGTCCACCTTGTTGTAGTTTATTGTAGGGGGTCTAGCGACGCTGCGTTTTCCGGTGCGGGGTCGCCATTCTAACATCTTAAGACCCCCAAACGCATAATCAATAACATATTGAATTATAGTTTTAGCTTTCGCTATTATAAGTTAAGGTAATTAAAATTATCACATCATAGGAAATGAAACAAACAAAATTTTATAAAAATTTATTACATGGCAAAATTTGACAAACAGAAAATACAAATTATTTGTCAATATTATATAGTTTATTTATTATAATAAAATATTATATATTAAAAAGGCACATTACAATGTTTAGATCATAAATATATCTATGATTAAGAGTAGTAATGTTAGCATTTTTACTTAATTAAAAATGTTATAAAAATAATAATAAAGCGCCAGTAAATAGGGAATGACATTGTTTTATGTTAGTTTTTTTTTAATTACTGAGACGTTTGTTGGGTTATTTTCGATGTATAAAATTTATGTTCACGAGAGTCACGCGTATGTTTGAACGGTGTTCGCGGAGACTCGATCAGTGTAGCTGGACATCTTCCATGAACATGGGTTGTAAATTCACGCTTGTAACTTGTGCCGCCATCACCTAATACAAATTGCGAAGTGTTTCCATATCGGGCATGACGTTCTACTCTCTCCACACGTTCATTACGTTCTACCTGATTAGAGGACCTCGAGAAACTTCCGTAAGAGCGAGCTTCAGATTGTCCATAGAAATCACCGCCAACACGTAGATTGTCACGAACAATGACACGAGGTTGTCTCTCTGTGACCATCGTAGATTGACCATCACGCTTTTCTTGACGTCTGGTATCTGTATGTTCGGATTGTTGTGATATAACTGCTACATTATCGCGAGCGGAACGATGCATTGAGCTTATGCTCTTCCTGTCAGCACTGTGTGTAGAATTACTAATATATTCACCACGTTCATTTAGATTGGTAATACTCTTTCTCTGCGCAGCAGCAGTTGAACTTGTTGAATGATGAGCTTCTGTGGTCGACGTAACGCCTTTGCGGTGAAGGACAGCGTTACTGCTTGATACATCCGATACTAAGTCAGAGGTCCGTTTATGGTGACCAGTTTGTGAACGTGTTGTATTTGATGTAATAGGAATATCACCACCATGCATAGCCCTCTGAAATTCAATACTCGTTTTCGTCACACTGTCACTTAGATGGTTTCTATTAATAGTGTGCGACTGATGAACCGTCGAACTCTTGGAAACGTTCTGCTCTAAATGGCTGGATACGTTCGAAGAGGATCCCGTTGTACGTTGAATTTGGTGATTCGTTGAGTGATCAGTGTGTCTTTGCTGAGTACTCGCACTCAGTTCACGACCACCGTGATGTGCAGGTACTTCTGTTATTTGTTTATTTTGACCATGTTCACTACTGAGGTGCCTTTGTGAGTGGTGATCATTTATTTTCTGGTGTGAAGTAGATTTATTTTCTTCAATACGATTTGTCCCTTTTGTATACTGCGTCGAACTGTATGTATTTTCTTGTTTGTTTATTATGTTTGATGTCGTATGGCTGTGTCGTTGCGAATGAGTGTGATCTTCAGAAGTGGATAAATGATGTTCGGAGCGTACATTTTTTTGCGGTGTTTCCGTATATCCTACAGGCTGTTGGCTTGATCTCTCTCTGTTATGATCTTCGTGTCTGCCTTTTACTATGTAAGTAGTATTTGAAACGTTTCGTTCAGTCTGACTATCAAAACTATCACTCTTATGTATACTTTCATTGTTTATTACATGATCAGATAGTATGTTTTGTGTGGTATTTTCAATTTGCTTGTAACGGACACCAGTACTCGGTTCAGGAACTTTTTTGATAGTGGAACTCCTAGAATCACCTTCAGAAACTGCTGCTACTTCAACATTCCTTGTCACATTAACCCATTTTCCAGCGATCAGTTTCTTTTCAGTTATTTGTTTTACTACTTTTTGTGTAGACGATGAAACACTCCTTACATTTTTTGAGTCAATTTTGTTTATAGTATTTCTTTCCGCTGAATGTCGTGACGTTGAACGATCTTTCACATCACGATCTATTTTATCCCGAGACGGAGAGTAGTCAATTTTTTTGGTTGATATATTGATATTATTTTGAACTTCACCATGACTCTGGTTTACTGTAGATTGTTGTATGTAAGTGTCAGACTGTACATGTTTAAATTCTTCAGTAGAAGCACTATGCATACCTGTGTGTCTTGTTGTATGTCTGTCTGTTACTTTAGTAACATTTGACTTTACATCATGATCTGATTGTGTTTTCATTATGTCCGTGTGTCTAGAAGTATCACGAGAAGTTATTTTTGAACCATATGTAGAGGTATCCGTGACATTGTCTGAAGGTTCACGTGGATGTCTTTTTTCATCAGGAGTAGCGTGACGGGGACCATAGCGATCACGCTCTTGATCAGATCTGGGACCATTTTTTGGATGAGTGTAGTCACCAGGTTTATGTGGAGATGTTTGATGCATGCTATCATACATGCCTTCAGGATACAAATTATCCTTTGGTAAAATTGGACTAACCCGTTCACCTGGTTGCCATTGTGGTCGTTTAGGATGATCGAAATCACCTTCTGATCGGAGGTTATCTTTTGGCCGAACTTGTTCTGGCGTGTCTCCTGGTTGCCATTGTGATTTGGGCCGGCTTTCTAAAACACCATCCGGGTATAAATTGTCCTGAGGTTTTCCCCATTTTGTTCTAGTAGTTTTATCGATGTCGCCAGTATGTTCTTTTTGTGGTTTACTATGTTGTGGAGAACGTTTCTCAAAATCTCCAGGTTGATAGCTATGAGGTTTATTAGATTGTGGAGAAAGTTGTCCGTCAGGTAGATAACTTTGTGTCTTGCCATACTGTGGAGAATCCATCCCGGGCTGTACAGGCTTGCCATATTGTGGCTTATCAGACTCTTCTGGTCGAGAACTCTTAGGTTTATTGTATTCAATATCAGGACTGTCAGTTGTCTTACCAGGTTCAGGTGTGCGGTGAATAATATATCGGGTTGAATCGTCTTGCATTATTTTAGTTTTATTATCTACATCAGTTACTTCCTGTATTATATATGTTGTTTGTTTAGAAAATGGTGATTTATCTTTTGGACGCATATCGTCGTATCCCTTTGGTGTTTCACCATTTAGTATTTCAGGAATTTTTTCCTGTTGTTCTTTTGGCTTTTTACCATCAGGGTAATAAGTTATAGCCGTTCTTGTATCTTTAGTTTGTTTATAATCATCTCTACGGGAAAGATCTTCAAATACACCTTCTATTTTAAGATTGTCTTCTCTACGAGTTAATTTTACCCGTTGTCCTTTTACAACTCGATAAGTATCAGATGTACGAATCGTATCAATTGTACCCTCCATTTTCAAGTTATCTTCGTGTTTAACTACAGGCATTCTATCTCCTGTTACTACACTATAATCGTTCTTCTGCTTCATATCTATGAATTCACCTTCTATTTTTAAGTTGTCTTCTCTTCGAATTATATCTACTCTTTCTGTCTTTTGCTTGCGACGTATATCTATATCTCTATCTATAGTAATATTATCGACATGCTTGAAAGGTTTTCTTTTTTCTGCTGGTTGTGAGGGAACCACTTCAGGCTTATAAAATTTACCATCAGGCTTTAGATTGTCTTGTGGCCTGACAACGGGTGCTCTTTCTCCTTTAGTTATACTGTAGTCATCGCGAGTACGTAAATCAATAAATTCACCTTCTGTCCTTAAATTATCTTCATGTTTTTGTATGACAATTTTTTCCGTTTTGTCAATTCGTTTGTAGTCATCCCTTGAACGCTGAATATTCATAACTCCTTCCATTTTGAGATGATCTTCATGTTTAATAACTTCAGCACGATCTCCTCGGGTGACTGTGTAGTCTGTACGTCGTATAATATCCATATCACCTTCCGGCTTAAGATTATCTTGGGGTCTTTTTTGGATGGGTCGCTCACTTGGCTGCCATTTATCAGGCACTGGTTTTTCAAATTCACCTTCAGGTTTCAAATTATCTTTTGGTTTTTTCGCTTCAGGTCTTTCAGCTGGACGCCAATCGTCATGCTTAGGCGTATCGAATTTACCCTCTGGCTTCAGATTGTCTTGAGGTTTTTTCGGGATTTGTCTTTCAGCTGGCTTCCATTCATCATGTTTAGGTTTCTCGAATTCTCCTTCAGGTTTTAAGTTATCTTTTGGTTTCTTAATTACCGGTTTTTCAGCCGGTCGCCATTCATCATGCTTTGGAGACTCAAATTGCCCTTCAGGTTTGAGATTATCTTTTGGTTTCCTCGGTAGTTGACGTTCAGCTGGTCGCCAATCATCTTGCTTTGGTTTCTCAAATTCACCTTCAGGTCTCAAATTATCTTGTGGTTTCTTTATTTCTGGCTTTTCAGCTGGTTGCCATCTTTCTCTTCTAGGAGTTTCAAATTCGCCTTCAGGTTTTAGATTATCTTTTGGTTTTATTGGTGTTTGCCTATCTGCTGGACGCCATTGATCTGGCCTAGGTTTCTCAAACTTACCTTCAGGTTTAAGATTGTCCTTAGGTTTGTACTGTTCAGGACGATCAGCTGGTTGCCATCGTTCTTTTTCAGGAGTTTCAAATTCACCTTCCGGCTTAAGATTGTCTACAGGTTTCTTTTGTGTAGGGCGATCCGCAGGTCTCCATTTTTGTTTTTCGGGAGTATTAAAGTCTCCTTCAGGATACAAATTGTCTTCGGGACGACGAACTGGCGCCCTGTCTCCTGGCTGCCAATCTTCTGGCTTTCGCTTTTCAAATTCACCTTCAGGGCGTAGATTATCTTGTGGTTTTTTAGGTTTCTGTCTATCAGCTGGACGCCATTCATCTTGTTTTGGAGTATCAAACTCTCCCTCAGGTCTTAGGTTATCTTTAGGTTTTTTCGGTGTTTGTCTTTCAGCAGGACGCCACTCTTCTAGTTTAGGTTTTTCAAACTCCCCTTCGGGCTTTAGGTTATCCTTCGGCTTATGCTGCACTGGACGTTCTGCGGGTTGCCATTCATCGGGTTGGCGCCGATCAAAATCGCCTTCAGGTCGTAAGTTGTCTTGTGGTTTTTGAGGCTTAGGACGTTCAGCGGGGCGCCATCGTTCCTTTTCAGGAGTTTCAAAGTCACCTTCTGGTTTAAGATTATCTGCGGGCTTCTTTTGTATCGGACGATCTGCTGGCCTCCATTTTTGTTTTTCTGGTGTAGTAAAATCACCTTCAGGATACAAATTATCTTCCGGGCGACGTACTGGCGCCCTGTCTCCTGGTTGCCAATCTTCTGGCTTTCGCTTTTCAAAGTCACCTTCAGGACGAAGATTATCTTGTGGCCTTTTGGGTTTGGGTCTTTCTGCTGGCCGCCACTCTTCTGGTTTTTGCTGTTCAAACGTTCCCTCAGGTTTCAGGTTATCTTTCGGCTTATGCTGCACTCGACGTTCTGCGGGTTGCCATTCATCGGGTTGGCGCCGATCAAAATCGCCTTCAGGTCGTAAGTTGTCTTGTGGTTTTTGAGGCTTAGGGCGTTCAGCGGGGCGCCATCGTTCCTTTTCAGGAGTTTCAAAGTCACCTTCTGGTTTAAGATTATCTTCGGGCTTCTTTTGTATGGGACGATCTGCTGGTCTCCATCTTTGTTTTTCCGGTGTTGTAAAATCACCTTCAGGATACAAATTATCTTCCGGGCGACGAACTGGCGCCCTGTCTCCTGGCTGCCAATCTTCTGGCTTCCGCTTTTCAAATTCGCCTTCAGGACGTAGATTGTCTTGTGGTTTTTTAGGTTTTGGTCTATCAGCTGGACGCCATTCATCATGTTTCGGTGTATCAAATTCCCCCTCAGGTTTTAAGTTATCTTTTGGTTTTTTCGGTGTTTGTCTTTCAGCAGGTCGCCATTCTTCTGGGGTAGGTTTTTCAAACTCTCCTTCCGGTTTAAGGTTATCCTTCGGCTTACGCTGCACTGGACGTTCTGCCGGTTGCCACTCATCGGGTTTTCGTTGTTCAAAATCGCCTTCCGGTCGCAAATTGTCCTGTGGTTTTTTGGGCTTGGGACGGTCTGCAGGTTGCCAGCGTTCTCTTTCAGGAGTTTCAAATTCACCTTCCGGTTTAAGATTGTCTTCAGGTTTCTTTTGTTGGGGTCGTTCAGCTGGCCGCCATTTCTCTTTTTCAGGCGTTGTGAAATCACCTTCAGGACGCAAATTGTCTTCAGGACGACGAGTTGGCATTCTATCTCCTGGTTGCCAATCTTCTGGTTGGCGTTTTTCAAATTCACCTTCAGGACGAAGATTATCTTGTGGCTTCTTGGGTTTGGATCTCTCTGCTGGACGCCATTCTTCTGGTTTATGCTGTTCAAACGTACCCTCAGGTTTCAGATTATCTTTTGGTTTATGCTGCACTCGACGTTCGGCTGGTTGCCATTCATCGGGTTGGCGCTGTTCAAAGTCACCTTCAGGTCGCAAATTGTCATTTGGTTTCTTAGGTTTAGGCCGCTCAGCTGGACGCCATTGATCTTTCTCTGGCGTTTCAAACTCACCTTCTGGCTTAAGATTGTCTTCAGGTTTTCTTTGTTTTGGTCGGTCTGCTGGTCGCCATTGTTCTTTCTCGGGGGTTTCAAAGTCACCTTCGGGCTTAAGATTATCCTCAGGTTTTTTTTGTTTTGGGCGCTCTGCAGGTCGCCATTGCTCTTTCTTGGGAGTTTCAAATTCACCTTCGGGTTTAAGATTATCCTCAGGTCTTTTTTGTTTTGGGCGTTCAGCTGGTCGCCATTGTTCTTTTTCGGGAGTTTCAAATTCACCTTCGGGTTTAAGATTATCCTGGGGTTTTCTCTGTTTTGGGCGGTCTGCAGGTCGCCACTGTTCTTTCTCAGGTGTAGTAAATTCACCTTCCGGGCGTAAATTATCTTCAGGTTTCTTTTGTTTTGGACGTTCTGCTGGACGCCATTCTTCCCGTTTTGGAGTTTCAATATCACCTTCGGGTTTAAGATTATCTTGAGGTTTTTTAGAAATTATTTTTTCCGCTGGTCGCCATTCTTCAGTACGTGGTTTTTCGAATTCTCCTTCTGGCTGAAGATTATCTTTAGGTCTTTTAATATCATGCCGTTTTGGCGTTCTCTCTTCATATGTTCTATATTCTTCTTGAGTTGTAGTAATAGTTTCAACATCTTCAGTAGAATAAAACTTTTCAAAATCTTCTTTTGTCCAAGTTCGACGTCTTTGTGGACGTTCCACTGTCGTAACTTTTTCGGTGAAATCTTTTTGATTTGAAGTTGTGAAATCTATTTCGCCTTCATGTAGTAGATTATCTGTTTTTTTTGTGATTAGAGTTGTTTTCTCGTAAGTATCAGTATAGTCAATAAATTCTGACTTTGACGTAGTTTCTGTAGTCATATCTCCTTCTATTTTCGTCCATGTGTTGCGTCTTACTGGTTTTGATCTCTCAACAGGTTTTGCAGTGTACTCTGTGCGAGTCGTTGTTAAATCTGAAATAATAGTTGAAAATAATTTTAGATAAATCTTTATGAACACTTCTTATAACATATCTTTCCTCCTGCCCTTATCCCACTCTAAGTGGGGTCGGCACAACATGTTATAAACATGTTGTTACATGATTTCACATGACGTCAACTTACCTCAATCGCACTTTACGACACCTCGGTAAGAACTGAAGGTGGTCTGTTCTACTCAGCCGGGTAACACACGGCATCCACATAAAGATTTAAAAATAATATTACATTTTTTTAATTTAATTTCTACAAACAACCATCAAAGCTCTTTTGTTATATGCTATTATGTTCTTTCATAAAAATATTAAATTGTGAATGATAAATACCTGTAAAATCTCCTTCAGTTATGATATTATCAGTGCGCCGAATTATTTCAGCTCTTTCTCCAGTGACAACTTTATAGTCTTCTGTAATTGTTCTCGTAGTTGTAAAGTCCCCTTCAGGGTGTAAATTATCTTGCGGTTTTTTTGCAATAGGCTTTTCAGCAGGTACATATTCCTGCGGTTGTCTTTTGGCAAAATCTCCTTCCGGCTTTAAATTGTCTAATGGTTTTTTCTGTTCTGGTCTTTCGGCAGGTCTCCATTCCTCCTTTTTGGGAGTCGTAAATTCTCCTTCAGGTTTCAAGTTATCTTCTGGACGTCGCACAGGTTCTCTTTCACCTGGCCGCCATTTTTCAGGCTTTCTTCCTTCAAACTCGCCTTCTGGCTTAAGATTGTCTTCTGGTTTCCTTTGTTTTGGTCGGTCTGCTGGTCGCCAATGTTCTTTCTCGGGGATTTCAAAGTCACCTTCGGGCTTAAGATTATCCTCAGGTTTTTTTTGTTTTGGGCGCTCTGCAGGTCGCCATTGCTCTTTCTTTGGGGTTGTGAATTCACCTTCGGGCTTCAAATTATCTTGAGGGCGTCTTACTGGTGCTCTATCCCCGGGTTGCCAGTCCTCTGGTTCTCTTCTTTCAAAATCTCCTTCAGGCTTTAGATTATCTTCAGGTCGTCGGATAGGTGCTCTGTCACCAGGCCTCCAAACTTCCGGTCGTCTATCTTCAAAGTCACCTTCTGGTTTTAAATTGTCTTCAGGTTTTCGTACAGGAGCTCTATCTCCAGGACGCCACTCATCAGGTTTACGCTTTTCAAACTCTCCTTCTGGACGCAAATTATCTTCAGGTTTTTTAGGTTTTTGGCGTTCGGCTGGGCGCCAAGGTTCCTTTTCTGGAGACATGAACTCACCTTCTGGCCTAAGATTATCCTCAGGTCGTCGAGTAGGAGCTCGATCTCCAGGTTGCCATTCCTCTGGTTTGCGTTTTTCAAAGTCTCCTTCTGGACGTAAATTATCTTCTGGTCTTTTAGGTTTCGGACGTTCAGCTGGTCGCCAAGGTTCTTTTTCCGGGGACGTAAACTCACCCTCTGGCCTTAGATTATCTTCAGGACGACGAGTAGGAGCTCGATCTCCAGGTTGCCATTTTTCAGGTCGTCTTTTCTCGAAATCTCCTTCTGGTTTTAGATTGTCTTCCGGACGACGAACAGGAGCCCTATCACCAGGTCTCCATTCTTCAGGTCGTCTCCCTTCAAAATCACCTTCAGGTTTCAAATTATCTTCAGGTTTCCTTACATGTGCTCTATCTCCGGGACGCCATTCTTCCGGTTTGCGTTTTTCGAATTCCCCTTCAGGACGTAAATTATCTTCAGGTTTCTTAGGTTTCTGCCGTTCAGCTGGACGCCAGGGCTCCTTTTCAGGACTAGTAAATTCACCTTCTGGCTTCAAATTGTCTTCAGGGCGTCGAGTTGGTGCCCTGTCACCGGGACGCCATTCGTCAGGTTTCCTTGTCTCAAATTCGCCCTCTGGCTTGAGATTGTCCTCTGGCTTTCTCACGGGAGCACGTTCGCCAGGCCGCCATTCTTCAGGACGTCTTTTTTCGAATTCGCCTTCAGGTTTGAGATTATCTTCTGGTCTCTTAGGCTTAGGTCGCTCAGCGGGTTCCCAACGAGGACGTTCCGGTTCCTGGAAATCACCTTCAAGTCGCAAGTGATCTTCGTGATGAACAGCTGTAGTGCGACTGACATGTTTTTCATCGTAATCTTGTTTATAAGCGGAGACCACGCTCGTGTGCTCCACATCGAACAATGGCTCCGGGACATCGTTGTGTAGGCAGCGGTGACGCCTGTAAGGATAATATTTTCATGTAAAGAAAGGATGGTAACAAAAACGAACTAAAATGAAACAATTATTTTTACAGCAATATCTACTTCGTTCTTTTATGTCTACTCGTTTCGTTTCCCATAGTACAATATATTTTCATAGTACCATATCATCACTACATAATATTATTATTTTGAATTTAAACTGTTGCGAGTGGTATTCATAATTAATATATAGAAACCGGCTATACTCACGTCTTATTTTATCGGATGAGCCCGACTAGTTTCAAGCCCATACGGGGCTCTTATTCATGAGCTCTTTATCGCGGCGCTATAACAGGTATAGCCGGTTTCTATATATTAATATTATTATTGTTTCTTAAACATTTAATAAAGTCCCCCGCCTCGTCTGTCCGTATGTTTGTTCTCTTGTATGAAATGGTATCACTTAAGATGTAAAGAAAAACATATGTTATATCAATGTTTTTGGCACCTTTTAACGCGGTATGGATGCAAATAGAGAGGAAACCGTCTTGGTGTCGGCAGAGGCGGCAGAGTTAGCGGCTCGGCCATCGCACGCGTCCATCGCGACTAATACTACACTCTACCACTTCATCACAATCGTAAGTACAATAACTTCTTTGTGACCTAATTTTGTTTTGATAACTGAAACCTTTTTACACGCTAATGAATGAAATAATTGTGCCATCTTTTTCATATATATATATATATATATATATATATATATATATATATATATATATATATATATATATATATATATATATATATTAACCACGGTTTTTCACAATAATACTGTGATAATATTATTTGTACATTATTACATTACTTATATTAAGATTGATTTTAAATTTTTTGTTCGTAATGCTATGAAAGCGGGTTATTATTAACTATTTATTTCAATAAATATTTATCTGGCATCTGAAATGCTCCAACAATAAAATACTATGATGAAGCGTTTGATACCCAGAGAACCATAATCAATTTAAACATTCTTTTATTTCTCTTTTAATATATATAGACAGTCTAGTAAATTATTCAGTTATTATTGTTAAAACTCGTTTGTGGTATATACCAGTATGAACATTTTATTTTATAGAAAGCTCGACACGTTAGTATCGAACGAATAAATAATTTTCATTACACATTTCTATGCTATAGTACTTATTTCTAGCTCATTACTAGAAGCGATCGAGTAGAAAGTACTTTTACATCGCGCACTGGAGGACGACCTGGCATAGAAAATTGTACTAAAACAGTAAGAATTTTCAATTTCACGAGAGTTAATACGACAACCGATTCGCCGCGAACTGTATTACAGACTGCCGTAAAACGTAAAGCCTTTGTGATTTCCTTGCTAAGGAAATTGTATTTCACAAACCTATGAATATGTTATATTTCTCGGTTGTTTTGCTGTAGTAATTTATACAACACCGAATTTATTTGCACAAAATTTGTTTATTTTATTACTTAGTTATACTTTTAAAAATTTATATTTATTTTATGTTAAATATAAGTATATATGTATTAAATTTGAATAACATAAGTATATAAAAGAGGCAAAAAGTAAATAAAATAAATAGGGTTTAACCAATTAGTATATAACTAAGCTTGTTTGGGAAATGCTTTTTAATTGCTAAATTTTACTTTCCGATTCTTTCTTCTGATGACTTCCATTGCAGGGAGAAATTATTGTTGATTTTGTTATAGTGTACGTGTGTAATGCTCGTGTATTGTGGTGGCGGTGGTGAAGGTTTGTGCATGTTTTTTTACGAATCTTGCATGTATGTATAAAAACGGATATTCCACTCTACATTTAGCATTATATTTTTTTTAACCTAAACCTTAAACTTATCAATAACATCTTAACACGTACATAGCAACCAAATTTTCCTAAAAAGCCGTCGCTATGATACGAATTGCGTTCAATAAATTTTCTCGTTCAGTTTTATTATTCAGAGCCCTACATTGTTTTACCGTTAAGTATAATTGAATTACGGTTTAACATAAGTAAAACTTATACGATTTCAACATAGTTAACTCGTGTAACAAAGGAGAATTCGTCTGTAACCATTTCCATTTTAAATTATAATTGCGAGCGAAAGGATGAATTAATGGGCCGGGCTACGAACAAAGAAGCTTTAGAGAATCAGTAGGCGACTGTTCGTGAGGCCAGATATAGCGATGACTCAAAACCATATACAGTCCTATATAGCTAAGGTTCAATTCACATAAATATTCTTTTACTGGTAAATCGTTTGACAACTAATAACAAATATAGGTACATCATTCTGCAGACGTTATTCCACTTTTAGTGGGGTACAACAATAACCGGCCGCCTGCCTGACTTCCCTTGGTAAACGACACGACACTTTAACACCTCGGTAAAAAAAGAGGGTGGTCTATTCTATTTAGCAGTACACCACACGGCGCGTCAACTTACCTTAGCCGCCCTTTACTACAACTCGGTATGAAATGAGAGTGGTCTATTCTACTCAGGAGTACACCACACGGTGGGTCAACTTACCTTAGTCGCCTTTAACGACACCTCGGTAAACAATGAGGATGGTCTATTCTATTTAACCGGATACACACGATGGGTCAACTTAACTTAGTCGCCTTTTACGCCACCTCGGCAAGAAATTATGGTGGTCTATGCTACTCAGCCGGATACCACTCGGCGGTAAAAACAAATATACATTCGAGTTAAAATTCTTATTTTAGAGTGCATTAGCATTTTATTTCCGTGCCATATGGATTATGTCGCGTTCAGAGAAAGCTAAGGAAAATTGTTATTTTTCTGTTTCTATGCTGTTGAACCTAATGGTTTTTATTTATTCTTGGTACTGGCATATTTTTAATGGGTTGATGATGTAAGATAGTCGCTCCGTTAAAACTTATGGTGTAAAATTTATCCGTAAAAATCCGGTAAAATTTATCCGTTAAAATTATTTGAATATAAATCTCTATTTAAATACAAAGTACCTGGTCGACCGAGCCTTGCTCGGTAATTTTTTACAAAATAAAAAAAGAAACTAAAAAAAATGTAGTTGGATCGATCCTAGGTATTTACATTTCTCGAAACTACCCGTTCCCCGAATAAGCTACGCTGACTTGACAGTTAATGACCAAAATTCAAATCCATATAAATTCTAGTATTTTTTAATGCCCAAAAACAGAGATAAAACGATTTTTTTTACATAAAACCTAGCTAGATACCGATTTTTCCCCTGACCTTACCGATTTTGACCCCTACATGCTGAATTTCAGGAAAATCGTTGGACAGGTTGCCGAGATTCCGAAAAAATACATAATACAAAATTATCTCATTTAAATATTAAATATATGAAAAGTATGTATAGTCAAAAATTTATAGAAACGATGGTCATTATTTGTCGCCTAGCGATGGGAATCAAACATGTTCTAAATTCTACTTTGGAGTTTACCATCGATCAATATATACTTGTTTAACAGACAAATTTTCATTTATACTATTATGAATAGTAATATATGTTTCTAAAACGTTACTGTTTTATTTTAAAACTATGATAAGATATATAGAAATGAGCCATATGGTTTCCGGAATAGAATAAACCACCCTCATCTCTTACCGAGATGTCGTAAAAGGTGACTAAAGTGTGTGATTAAGTTGACCCGCCATGTGACCACCCTTTTTCTTATCGAGGTATCGTAAAATACGCCTAATGTAAGTTGAGGTCAGGCAGGCGGCTGGTCGGTCAAATCATGTGACAACATGTTGTGTCGACAGCTCTTAGAGTGTTTAGAAGGGCAGAAAGATGATCATAAGATATATAAAATATCTTATACCTATTTATTATAAATATTATAATATTGTGAGACAAAACTTTTTATTTGATGTAAAAACTACACAAAACAGTGATTTGTAATTGGTAATTTCACAATCTAAAAATGAAATACAACTAAAAACTCGGATGTCGATTACTTAAAAACAAACAAAGCTTTACCTTATAACAGACAACATATTGTTCCAAAAGTAGGCAAGACGGTAAAAAAGCACATGCCAACATTAACATTAATATAATTTTTTTTAAATTGAGTGTATTCACATCAACATTCACCTGTTCTAAATTATTTTGAAAACTTGTGTATCATCATTACAGAGATAACTAGAATAACAAGTGTTCTGTTTTATTAATATATTATAAACATTAACCTTAGCTTGAAAGAAATTATTTTAATATTTAATTATTTAGAAATATAGAATACTAGCTTTAACCCTGTTGTAAACTGTTGTAGCGTGAAAGGTTGATAATAGATGGTGCTTTTTAGTATCACCCTATTTCTGTAGAATTAACAGGATTTCTATAACCTATATGTTATTCTGGTGTATAAGGAATAATTGTGCCAAATTTCATCGATATTTGTTCAGCGGATTCGCCGTGAAAGAGTAACAAACATACATTCATACTCACAAACTTTCGAATTTATAGTATTAGTAGGATAAAAACCACTCAAATTTTGATAATACACGTACATCACATAATCCGTTATACTCTATATCTTTAAAAAATCTGTTTATTTATTTAATCAGCTTAAATTCAAATTTATATTCAAAATATTCTTTGAATTATAAAATTTTGTAATTACCTACAAAATAATCAGGAAGTTTAAGATTTAGGAAACAGTTTATTTAAATCTCTAACTAAACTCTTCCCCGTTAAATCTATAACTGTAACCTTTTAATTATCAAATCTGATAAGTAATGAATCATGTTATGTATTATAATTGTTTATTTTCCTGCCCTTAAGTGGGGTTGGTACAACATTTTTTAAAATGTTGTTACATATTTGGGTAGTTACAACTACCGGCCGCCCGTATGATGTCAACATGCGTTAGTCGTCTTTACGACACCTCGGTAAGAAATGAGGGTAATCTATTCTACTCAGCCGCATGTCACAAAGCGGATTATGTATTGTAATTAATACCTACTATAATATGGTACATAATATTTAAATTAACGTACCAAGAACCCTATGGTCACTATAAAGAAGAAATTTAGTAATATTGAAACTATCTATTCCGCATACGTAATAAATAAATCGGGACTTAAAAAAGAATAAGCAAAACGAATCCAAAAATCAAATTACATGGTCATTATGACCTTGCCTTAAAAAATCGACGTACGAACAAAACGTCGTTTTTAGCGCGCAAAAACAATCGAATATCTAGTTTTATTTTACACAACATTTAACGTGTACAGCATTCCATCGTAACAAATAGTTATGAAATACTAGACAGAAGTGTTTTTTATGAACGTATAGACACACAGGTGAATGTTTGAATACTCCAGTCATCCAATACACTACACTAAATTCGAATCTGACCTCACTAAATGCATCCAGGACAAAATTCCCTAACACAAATAAAGAAATCTCCCAATTGCTCACAATGCTTTTTCTCGATTATCCCGCCCGATACATGATTTAAAAACCAATTCAAAAACACTCTTATACAATACAAAATCCCATATTATTATTTAAAATTATATTCTCTATTCAAAATGGTTTGTGCGTTGGCGCAGTGGGTAATGATCCTGCATTCAGCTCCGCGGGTCGCGGGTTCGATTCCCGTAGAGGGCCAACATTTTAGATAAAAAGCAATTTAGATAACAAGCATTTTAGATAAAAAGAATTTGTTTTTTTTCGAGCCTGGGTGTGTATCTGTATTTAAGTATATATTTAAAAAATATTTATGTATATATACACCACAAGTATTAAATTACTTTGGGGACGGACGACCGTGCGTGGAAGTGTCCCATATATTTATTTAAATAAATATTTAAAAAAAATTAAAATAACGAAAATTTAATTTTGAATGGACTATTGGAACACCCTGTAGTATAAGACTAGCTGAGAGAACTACCTGATTACCCTGAACAATCAGTATCGACCGGCTACATGCACATTGTTCTATTTTTATCCTGAACATCGTAAGTAAAATATACTGATCAATGCTTGCTTACTAAACAAAGTTAAACCCTCTGTCATTCGACTTCAATATTTCATTCATTTACCTCCTGCCCTTATCCCACCCTGGTGGGGTCGGCTGAACATGTTATAAACATGTCACATGATTTGGCTGCGTATTTTAAGACCGGCCGCCTGCCTGACGTCAATTTTACAACACCTCCGTAAAAGGGTGGTGTATTCTACTTAACCCAATACCACACGATTGGTCAACTTACCTTAGTCGCCTTTTACGACATTTCGGTAAGAAATAAGGTTTGTCTATTCTACTCAGCCGGATACTACCGTGCTTAATTCGACTTCACTATCAATTTAATTCAGATTTTATGCTTTTATAATTATACACGTATGTTATAAAAATTGTTTAATGCTAGTCACCCACGTACATATTATATGACCTGTGTTGAATTTTGTTACCCCTGCGATGGTCGAGTCACTCCTTATAAAAAACTAACAGCGTCACGTATGTGTTAAGATAATATAAGATTCTGGCAAAATTTTAGAACATGTATATTACTGGATCTATGAATATTATGCGGTACAATGGACTATTAATATTATAAACACATATACCCATACTATTTTACAAAAACAATACTCATTCAGCGCGTAATAATATGAATCAGGATAAATCGCCGCGACCACAGATAGGTCATAATGAAATAAGTCTTACTGAGAACATGCTGGCCGTGACACGATTCGTTGCTTGAAAATAAATCTTGTTGTCCTTAGTGGATTATATTATATTTGCTTTACAGTATTGTATACACCTTTTTTTATCGATTCTATTGAAATATTCAATGCCAAATAATTCAATGTAAAAATACGTCGGAATCCTGAAAAACTATCTATATCTAGCCGCATTAGCTATGATAACTAGTGACTTTTAATAAGGGGTTCAGCATATGCAATTCAATGAAGAACAACATCGTCAGTACAACTATATATTTTTAGAAAAATATGAACAACGTAGTTGACTAATTTTCCTAGAGTCTAGGCTTTTGCCCAATATAGGAATAGTGATAGGCTAGTACTACTAACTTGTCCACAATTTTTTTATATTAAAGACCTTAGGTATATATCTTTATCGCCAGATATATTCCCGGTATTAACCTGGTTTCGCTTCTTGTTTTAAGCCGTATGCAACACTACTAATTATTTTCCATACGGTCTTATACCGTGTGGTATCCGGTTAAGTAGGATAGACCATCCTCATTTCTAGCCGAGGTGTCGTAAAAAGTGACTAAGGTAAGTTAACCCGCTGTGTGGTATCTGGCTAAGTAGAATAGACCACTATTATTTTTACCAAGGTGTCGTAAAAGGCGATTAAGGGAAGTTGAAATCAGTCAGGCGGCCGATACTAAACTATCTAGCCAAATCATGTAAAAACATGTTTACGAGTATAACATGCGGTGCCGACCCCATTTAGAGTGGGATAGAGGCAGGAGAATAATCACGATCTTATTTCGTTTGAATACAAATATGACCTTTAGAGATCCTATGTAGGTAAACATTTAGTAGAGCCTCTATTAATACTGTTTTTAGGTGCGAGGTGATTATGTTAACATTTGGAAATTCTACTTATTATCGTTTCTTGCAATGCCGTGCCTTGCCTAACAATACAACAAACTACAGTCTACAAAAGTAATGATAATTTTTTTTGCATCGGCGTGAATTTGATGAATAAATGAATGATGAATGAACGAATTTGAACCGCAATCGCAGATAATAGCAAAAAAAAATATCATTACGTTTATATTATGGATCTCCGCAAAGTAACGCCTAATTCTATAAATTAAACTACAGTCTCTAAAAATAAGTAAATATTGTGCAATCTAAATAGTCATAACTGAGAACAAAATGTTAAAACGTTTCACGAAAACACGTCTACAACATGCAGCCGATGCAAAAGCAATAACGGCCTGAAATATTACTTACACGCTGCACTTAAAGAGCATCTAAACCCAAATACCTAACTGCTGGCTGGTCTTATATGAGAACAGATGCGCGCCTGTTCGTGATGCAGCCTGACTCAGCGCATCGGGTGACGAGATCTTTACTATATTGGGCGTATTACTCAACCCAGCGATGGCTCCAGTGAATGAGCGTTTATGATTAATTTGTTTAAAACTTTTTAATATACTTGGACAAATATATTTTTTAACTATTCAAAGACAAAAAGATGCCGTGTGGTATCGGTAAGAATAGACCACCCTCATTTCTTACCGAGTGTCGTAAAAGGCGACTAAGTTAAGTTGACCCACCGTGGTATCCGATTGAGTAGAATAGACCACCCTCATTTCTTACCGAGGCGCCGCAAAATACGACTAAGGTGAGTTGATTTTAGGCAGGCGACCGTTCGTAAAATTTGTGACATACATATGTGATAAACAATTTGTTGGTTCTTTGAGTCTGGGTGTATTTATGTATTTAATTAAAATTATGTTTGTATTATGTATATATTTACTAATTGACTGTCACCCACAACACAAGTATTAAAAATTCTGTTCCTTGACGACAGAAGACCGTGTGTGTAACTGTTCCATATGTTTATTATTTATTTTTATTATTATAAATTATATAAATAAAATCGTTGTAGGTAAAACATGATTGTAAATCGTAACTTAAACGGAAACAAATATGATGTCATTACTTTGCATACAATTAATTTTATACCTACCAAACAGGATAAGGTAGTTAATTCGACATATATAATTGGAATTTAAATAAAACATTTAGCTTTGTCTACCTAAAATTATTCGAAAGCCGCATTTATTTTACAATATAAGCAGTAAATAATAGGTACCATAACTCGAAAAAATTCTTCAAGGTGTTTAGCATATTACTTTATAATATGACCGATATAACCTATTTAAACAGAATGTGAAAAGTTGAGAAGCCAGAACTCAAATTATCAATCAAGATATAAAGATTCCATCCGAAGAGAGTCCGTGAAATAAAAAATAAAGCATTTTTTGGCTTGGTACTAAGCCGATCTCCATCTTTGTTTTTTTTTTCATCTTTCGAGTATTGCTTATTTTTGATAAATGTTTTACAACTCGTCGATGCAGTATTCAAATTTTATTATAATGCCTTTTACTAACAATATAATTAATAATATAATTTTATAATAATAAATAAATATCTATAATGATATAATAGATAATTTACCAATAAGCTAAATAAACAAGTGTTCATTTAAAAAAGTTTAAGTCGAATAAATCAAAAAAATAATGGATGTAGAATAATTTCGAATGCTAATATGCACCGCTTTATATAAAATCACAAAAGGTCGTCCAAATAATACCTACATAAGCGTTTTCGTTGGAATATCTGATAATTTATTATTTCTGCGAATCGAAATTAGCATTTTCGTATGGCAAAGAAGACGTCGCAATCGCCGACGCGGAACCGGCGACCCCAGTCGTGAGAAGCATTCAACGTGGCAAAAAAGTAGTCGAAATTATACCTTGTGTATGGACTTTTTTACGACCTGATAGCCTCTGTTGCGCAACGGTTAAGTTATTAATACCAAAAGCCAAGAGATTTACTTCAAATCTTGATTGACATCCAACCTACATTATCATAATCTAATGACGTTTGACAACGATTAGATCTAAAAACTAATTATAGTATTTTTTGCTATAATATTTTTATATTCTAATGTACACTTTAATTTTAACATTATATAGATTTTCTCTAACCGCGGCTTATAGAAAAATAATAAAATCATTACTTTTGTGTTATGAACCTTCGCAAAAGAAACGGCCTGTTCAAAAGTTATTTTGTTAAACAAACGCGAATTGTAAAATAATTCTATCATAACTTTTGTACTATGGAATTCCGCAAAATAACGTCTTATTTATATATTCAAAATGACCTGTTACTATCCCACGGATGGGCATAGGCTTAATACGTAATAATACGTAGTTAATGTATAGAACCGGCTATACTCACGTACTCACTATAGTCTAACTAGTATAGAAATTAGTCGGGCTAACCCGATAAAATAAGACGTGAGTATAGCCGGTTCTATACATTAACTACGTATTATTACTATTAAATTACTTACATTTAACGATGTTCATGATATTTTGACGACGCCAATAAATATATAAAGTTATGGTAGATATTGTCTAGGTAAAGGAAAACCTTCACACACATTCAGTTTGCTCGGTTACTGTACGGTTTCACCTTCTTAGTCTTTTGTTATAATTAGATTATCTTTGCTTACAAGGAAACAAGTATTTTGCAAACATTATAGAATAGAAGATATAAGAATATAAAGAAATTTTTTATACATTTCTTTATCTTCTTATATCTCATCTAACTTCTAACTTCATTTGGTCGTCGCCAACTATAAAAGTATATGGTCAGTGGAAATAATTGCAGCACCCTCGGTTGCCCTATCTTTCTTTGATACTGTGTATAACTTAATTGTCTTTAACACTTCTATAACTCTCTGTCACTGTCGTTTTTACTGTCGTTTGATTAAGTTTTAGTTTTAAGTAAAAATGGTCGCCATTGAAAACCAGCGTTGAGGTACTCCTCAACTTAAGCTGAATGGTGGTCCAATTTATAACGTCACATTTCTGTATATCTTGTATGTCTTAATTTTATTTTATAATACTTCTTCTTTCTATAATTTACTGTTATTTACTTTGTTAATTTACTGTGATGTTATAAATAAAAGGTTTTTGATTTGATTTGATTTTATCTTCTTATATCTTCTAAGAAATGTTTTATACATTTCTTTATCTTCATAGTGAATGTGATATCGCAACATAGTATATATTATCAATGTTTTATCTAGTTCTTTTTTTGTAGCTCCAATGTTTTGTATTAGGGAGTGTTTTGATAATTAGTGCAAACTAAGTGCACATCTATCACATCATCTATCTATTCTCTAACGCTAAATATCTTAAACTTAACTGTTATCTTAAATTCCAGGACGCCATGATTTTTTAAAGCTATGATTTATTAGTCGTAATCATCTACACCAATATTATAAATGCGAAGTCTGTCCGTCTGTGACGATAACGCGGCTAATTCGCTGCTCCAATATTGACGAAATTTGTCACTAACTGTCATCTTATACACCAGGGTAACATATAAAATTAAATATCCCGCTTATCCTACGAGAACAGGAAAAACATTGCATTGTACTTTAACGCTTAAGTTGTCATAAACGATGTTGCGGTGACCACTATTATTGAATTGCTATATGCTACCTTAAAATTAAGGCATTATTGCTTTTGCCCACGCCGTGTCAGTCAAGGTGACTCGTGTTCAAGTACAAAATAATCAGACGGCGGAAATAATTTAATATCGTGTTAATGATTACATCAGCTACCGAAAAAGATTTCAATTGTATCAGTACGTATGTTGATTTTGATAATACGTTACGCTACATTGCGTATTTTTTTTTTTTTAAACGGAGAAAATGTTGAAATCGGTGGCGAAGCTATCGGCAGGCTAGACGAGGCTAAGCCCCGGGGCCCTAAAGCTCCTGGAGGCCCCTTCTGAGCTCACCGCTGGAGTACGTCGAATCCGCAATAACGAGAATACAAAATAATAATTTTAAATAGTTAAGATGGGGCCATAGTATCTATTTTGCCCCAGGGCATTTTATTTCATAGCTAATTTACTGGTTTACCTGTAGATTTGCTTTGACACTTTACCATGAATTCTATCTAGTGAGAATGATTAAGTTACAGGGCGAAACGATTGTTGAGATTGCAGAACGTGTAGTGTGCCAGCGTTAGTGTGGTGTGGTGAAGGTTTGTAGTCCATGAGTTTATACGAATCCTGCATGTATCAGTTATGAAAACGAATAGCACTACATTTAGCACTACATTTTGTATCGTGTATTATAGCAAAATATCATGAATTTTGTATTACATATCTCCGCAAAGTACGCCTTATTGTTTAATATATGGGCCAATTACAAACATGTTCATTCGTCCTTAAAGTAAGTAACTAACTTGTGTTATAGTTAACAGAAAAATGCTAAATATATAGAAATATAATTTTTATTAATGCATAAATACACTCGAAAAATGAACAAATTGTTATTAGAAAATGTTGGCATTCAGCGGCAATTGAATCCCTGGAGCTGAAGGCAGGCTATCTACCACCTGCGCAAACGGGCTATTCAATTTGATAATACATTGAAAAAACATATTTTCACGATACTAAAATTAACCCCCATATTTTACAGTTAATTAATTATACTATATCTACTAACATTTAACGTATACCGCATGCTCCTAACTGGTAAGCTACTGTATTTATAAAAAACTCACATCTGTAAGTGATTAAATCGTAAACTCTTGGCAAACTAAAAAAATAAAACATGTAATGTTTGTGCTCAGATTTGGTTCGTGTGAGTCGCGACAGACAGACCATATGGTCGACGACCTTCTATGGCTGGATTCGATCACAAAGTTACGCCTACACTCTTAAACCAGCTTGAATCTAGCTCTCACCAGCTTATAACACATATTTTCATTTCTTTCATTGATTATTAAAGACGAAAACAATCATTATGGTTAACTAGCTTTTACCCGCAACTTCGAATGGACTGTTGTCGCGTGATTGGTTGATAATAGATCGCGCTTCCTATTCCTGTAGAATTAACAGGATTGCTATAGCCTATATTAGCCTATAGCCCCGGTGTGTAAGGTGTGTTCGGCCAATTTTCATCGATATTGGTTCAGAGGATTCGCCGTATAAAAGTAACAAACAAACGAGTTCATCCATACTCATAAACTCGCATTTATAATATTAGTAGGATGAGTCTTGTTTAAGAACGAAAGAAAGATATGCGACTAGATTTGATAGAATACGAAATGAGTATATTAGGGATAGTTTGAAAGTTGCGCCCATTATAGAAAAGATGACAAGTGCGAGATTAAGTTGGTATGGTCATGTAACGGCGAGGAATGAAAATCATGTCACCAGAATAGTTTTAAATATGAAGGCCGAAAAAAGGTTGGATTGTATGAAAAATGATAAGCACATAAAAGTGGCACCAGAGTTAACGAATGGTAGAGGAGTTTGAATGAGTTTTGAGGAAGACATGTTGTAGCGACCTTAGAGTAGGATAAGGGTAAGATAATAAAGATGAAGTATTGTTTAAGATGGGAAATGGCACGTTATTATAATTTCTTTAGCATAAATTAAAATAATTGATATTTACAAATTGTTATATGCTTCTGGGTAAAGTAAAACATCGTAACGAACCTCTGGCGAGTTCATAGAATGTGTAACCTGCTAATGCACTTTAGAACAGCGTGGTGGGTCTATTCACTAATCTTTTCTCTTAGAAAGGCGAGAGGAGTCTTATGGCCAATAGTGGGATAGTAACAGGCTGTTAAGAGTACTTTTACTTTTAAATTAAAAATTAGATTTGTTACAATACCAAAACAATTAACATAATATTTCATTTTAAAAGATTCTTTATGTGGAATCGAATTTATCAACAGTACTGTGTGAAAATTCCTACGTCAGTATCTATAAGATAAATTTTATGGTTTAAAGATACTTTGTTATTTATCCATATAATCTTATCACGGGATATCGCTGGCATTTTTGGAAAGATAACCTTATTAAACAATTGCAACAAGAATACTTTCAATGTTTAACATGTTGAATGACGAATTCCTATATTATATTTAGATATATCACTACATATTATAAAACAAAGTCCATATTTCCGTATGTACGCATAAAACTTTAAAACTACGCAACCGATTTTGATGCGGTTTTTTTTAATAGATAGAGTGATTCCAGAGGAAGGTTTGTACGTATAATAACATACAATACGAAGTAAAGAAATACTGTAATTTTTGAGGTTTCTGTAAATAATTACATTTTTTTCCGCTTACATTGCAAACGCAGGCTAAACCCTACGAGATTTATCAAAATGATGTACTAAGTATTTGTACACCTTAAAAAGGTCTACAGAAAAGTCCGCGATGGTATATGTCTATCTCTTATGGATAGCCCACAATAGCAGTTTTTTTCATTTACTTTTTACGAAAAATGATGCCTTATGTTCAAAGCAATTTTTATACAATACAGCATTAATCCTTATCCAATTGAGTACCTTAAATAAATTGTTGATTTAATATAGATCAATATTGCCGTTTACAGCATGTAATTTAAGTGAACATTTTCGGAGATATTACAGATTTAAAATCCCGCGAGGAGGCCGCGCTTCGACCTATAAGCACTTCGAATTTAGCAGCTATATCGTTCTTTCCAGAGTTTGTTTAACGACAAGGAAGCTGTGAATGTTGTATATAAAGACATTCTGCAATTAATTGTAAAAATTAAATACATAGGGAAAATGTAAAAGTAAATAAAAAGTAAAAATATACTATATGAATTTAGATATTCCAAAAATAGCAGGAAATCTTCTTGGTATAGGTAAAGGAAATTGTTTTTCTCCAAATTTAACGCTTGCGGGCCACGGGCAGTAATGAATAAATCAAAACTACTGGATCGGTTTTAATCATTTTTTTACACTGAATGACATGGGATATATAATTTATACCCGTGCGAAGCAGGGGCAGGCCGCTAGTATTTATATGAAAAATAGTTTATAGAATTACGCGTTACCTACTTTGCGGAGGTCTATAATACAAAAGTAATGAAAATATTATTTTGCTATAATCCGCGATAAAATTCATCGTAGATTATAGCAAAATAATATTTTAATTACTTTTTATAATTAAAGTATCTCGTGTGTGAACTTAATGCTAGTCATAAATCTCCATTTTCCTTAGAAATAATTTCATCACGTTATTCCAATACAATAGGTTATACGTATCCCAGATTTCCAAATTATATTTTTGTTCACCGTAAAGAGAATTTATTGTGTTGAATTAGGCGTTACTTTGCGGAGGTCCATAATACAAAAGTAATGAGAATATTAATTTGCTATATTCCGCGATAAAATTTTATTTTTAATTTTTATCGCGGATTATAGCAAAATAATATTTTCATTACTTTTTACAGTACTAAAACAATAGAATGACTACATCCTCCTGCCCTTACCCCACTCTAAGTGGATTCGACATACATGTTGTCAGATGATTTGGTTACGTAATTTACGACCTACCGCCTGCCTGACGTCAACTTACCTTCGTCGTATTTTACGACACCACGGTAAGAAAGTGGATGGTCTAGACAGACTTTAACTTTAGCTATATTCAAGCAATTACTTTCAATAAATATAATTGAAAAAAAATGGTGAACCGTCGTTTATGTTTTTAAAGAATCTTGAAAAAAGAGTCTCGTGATTTCAGCATTTTTCATTTCGTTTTAGAATGTTCGTAAATTTACAATGAATTAAATGAAATAAACATCGGAGCGTGCTATTACGCGTGACACACTGCAAAAGGATATCAATTTTAACCACAAGCGGTCAGCGATGCATATAAGCCTCTATTAATAGATTGAAATCTCAACTATAATATGGGGCTGTATAGAACTATACTTGCTAACTTCCTGTAAACACGACAAGGCGAAACATTGTGATGTACTCAATTTAGCTTCAATTGAAGCCATCAGGAAAAATCAAAACCGTATATTTAGCTCTTATAACATGGGATTTTATGGTTCACATATTTAGTTTAACGATGTTGAGGGCATTTCGCAAGGAACTGTTGTTATGTTCAATGAGTTTTAAAAATCTACTACGGTATATTCTAGGATCAATTTCACTTAATTAAATGTTTTTTTTAAATATTAACTTCTGTTGTTTTTCCAACAATCAATCAATGTCTTCAATAAAGGTCAATCAATGAATGAATTCAATCGTAGTTTCTCACGGCCAAAAACGTATGTAGATAAGAAACATAAAGAAGCTCTAGCAATGGCGGTAAACATTAACACTAACTAAACAGAACAATCAAAAATCGTCTGCCAATTAAAATGATTATTGGCAAAATATTCCTTGAATACATCCAGAACTGAAAAATCTAATCGTTGAAACAAAGTAGATTAACTTCTTTCTGTTACCTGTAATTAAATCTTAACTATTTGCCAACAAAAAGAGCTAAATGTGAAATTAAAACAAACCTGAATACTACTTTCGGTACGAGACCCTTTTTTGGATTGTCTCTTACAGCAAGTTTCCATGCACAGAATTGAGGTTGATCTTTTTACTGTCCTTACAAAGAGGTATGCTAAGACTACGTGAAGGTGCGCTTTATTGCTTATAACATAAAGGTGAATTTGAAAAAAAAGGAGTTTAACTATTTCGCAGTAATTCATCTGGACAGTTTCGCGTTACCATAAATTTTTTGGACATTCAATCTTTTTGAACTGCATTGTTCCGTAAAAGGTTTAACATATTAAAAGGAGTAACAATATTCTGAAATTTGCGAAAATTTGGCAAAAGATATCTTAAGGTAAGGATGTAAAAAGTCCCTAAATGAAATAAAGAAAAATAATATTGTAAGTAGTACCTTATAAGTCTGTGGTACAAATTCTAGACGATTGTTTCCCAACCTTTTTTGTGTCATACCTCACCTTAAAAATTATGTAACAGAAGGAAAAGGAGAGCGGAAGTTGTAGCATAGAGACGTGGTGATAGCTATAGCAAGGTGTGATGACGGGCTGAGAGGTGCGGTGCAGCGCGGAGAGCAGAATAGTTAATTTGACGTATATATTATTTATATATTGTTTGAATATTATTTGTGCACGGAGTTGACAAGTTGTTGATAAGAGAATTAATTGGTAGCCTTAAAAGAAAATTGCTTCTTATTTATTCAATAAGTGTAAATGACACAGGTTATAATTTACTTTGAATTATTTTTTATACACCGGCAAACATATAGGCTATAGAAATCTTGTTAATTCTACAGGAATAGGATGACATAGAAAAGCGCGATCTATCAACCTATTACTCGACCACAGTCCACGCAAAAGAAGTTGCGTGTTTTTTTAACATTAAAATCAGTATTATTTTTAATACCTATGTTAAAAAAAATTAAGTTATAAATACATTTCACAAGCGTTTAAGTAGATAATACGTTGAATAACGTGTTATGTCAAAAGAAGTTGCATAAACAAATTTAAACTGTCTTATCTTATATTTGTACCTACGAAATGTTTTATATTCTGCGATTATGTTGATAATTTCTCACATGGCAACTTGATATCGTATCAACAAAAGAAAACGTAATTATTTTGGATAAATATGTTATGTAGTATATCCACTTCTGGAAATGGGTGTAAGAATTGGCAATATCCATAAGTTTATTCCCATAATAGCTTGCTCTAGCTTGTCCATTGGCATGAAATTAATAATGGTAATGTTTTATTCAAATAAACCTTCGCTTTGCGATTTTGGTCGTGGAGTCTATCTCCTGGTGATGCTTCGGTTGCGGAGCGAAACGATTGTTGAGTTTGTGATAGTGAACGTATGTAGTGCTTGTGTATTATGGTGGCGTTGGTGGAGGTTTGTGCATGTGTTTTTACGAATCCTGCATGTATCAGGTATGATAACCGATTGTCCACTCTACATTTAGCATTATATATATTTTCTATTTTAGATTATAGCAAAATAATTTTACTATTACTTTTGCATTATGGATCTCCGCAAAGTAACGCCTAATTCTATAAACTATTTAAAATAAACCTTTTTTTGGACGATAATTAGCTATTTTATTTAATTATAGAACTAGCTAACTTATATAACACTTCGTTCGAGCTATAATTAAAACCCTCAAATAAATATACAAGGATTAATTTTAAGTATCTGTGGCTTTCTTCACACTGTGAAAGTGTTAGTGTTGTCGTCGGATTTAGAAACTAATTAATTACAGATTAATTTTTAATAGTTAATTTGTTAATAGTTACAGGTCTATTAATAACTATATGACAATGAGAAATAAATAGACGTGTTTTAATGACTCTATTATCTCATTTTCTGTTTTGTTTAGAAACAAAAGATGTATTTCGTAATAAAGTAGAGTATTAGGGGATACTTAAAAGAGTATTAAATATGAATTAATCTATTTGTTAATATCTAACTAAGCTAGCAGGATGGATTTTCTCATTTATTGTATACTTCAGAATTAAAAATATATAAAAACACTTATCTAGTCAGTTATTTAAAAAATTCAAATCAATCTTCTATCAAATAGACTACTTTCGATGGCAGCCGAAGGTATATAACATTTTTATCTATTAAGATGTATGTATATACAATAAAATGATTTATACCTATATGTTACCCATAATTAACCAAGGTATACTAATATATAGGAAGGATTACAAATATAAAGGTTTAGTATCCAGCTAAGTAGAATAAACCACCCTCATTTCTTACCGAGGTGTCGTAAAATACGACAAGGTAAGTTGATGTCAGGCAGGCGGCTGGTAGTAAAATACGTAGCCAAATCATGTGATAATATGTTTATAACATGTTGTGCCGACCCCACTTCGAGTAGGATAAGGGCAGGAAGAATAATATATACCTATAGTTAAAGGGCTGCGGAATTACTAACTCTATTTTTTTTATAGGTCTATGCAGACAAAGTAACGTGCTAGTATTTAAACAAACTCTTACTGCAACTTGATACGGCAAGAAACTAAATTAAGCTTTCTCAGCATGCGTTTATTTTGTTTCTAAATTTACAACGTTTGTTACTTCCTATACGTTCCATATTTTCGTAGTGATGCATTCAATTAACCAACACCGAAATATCTTAAAGCAAGTTGGAAGCAATGACTGATTTAGTATAAATATTAAGACAATATCGGTTAACATTCTATTTATATGCATGACTAATACTTTCTCTGGGCATTTTCCGACAAACTGTGAACCGTTTGTTATTCTATTTAGAAAGACAATGATGATGTAAGTAAAAACGAAATGCGTTGTCTTGAAACAAAGAAGAATATGTTAGTTTTATTAACTCTGTATGATTTATAGAATTAGGCGTTACTTTGCGGACATCCATAACACAAAAGTAATAATAACAAAAAATATTTTGCTATAATTTATTTATTAATTCTATTATTACTTTAAAACTCTATATGACATTTCTCTCGTCCTTATCCCACTCTAAATGGGCTCGGTACAACATGTTATAAACATGTTTTCACATGATTTGGCTAGGTATTTTACGACCTATCGCCTATTTGACGTCAACTTACCTTAGTGGCCTTTTGCGACACCTCTGTAAGAAATAAGGGTGGTCTATTCCAGGGCTTCTTAAACTTTTTTATATAGCGACCCCCTTCAAGCTTAGGAAATTTTAAACGACCCCCTCCTCCATATAAATATTTCTCAAAAAATAGTTATAATAAAACTACAATAGTATTTTGTATGATTTTTATATGTATTTATATTTGTACGTAGTGTGTATACTAATTTACAATTTTATTTATAATTGTTGTAAACTAACCAATCATAAATTTAATAAAATCTATTTAATTAAATTTAATGAAAAGGGGTAATGAAGGAACTTATGAGGAGAAATATCAATAAATCTTTGTTAGAAAAGTTCTTTAAAGGACAGCTGCAGCCATGTAGTTGTATCAATAATGATTGAAAGGTATCAGATCTTTGCGACGCCCCTCGCGACCCACAGTTTAAGAAGCCCTGGTCTATTCTACTCAGCCGGATAGGATATACTCATACGGCGGAAGTTTACAATATTTATAAGTTACATTACCTATTATTTGCTTAACATATCAAAATCCCTTGAAACCAAAAGACTAAATTATTTCTTATATCAACAAAAGCAAATTAAAATTTCGTTGTACAAACTTATACTGGAAAGAAAGAAAAAGTATACTGTGGTTATACGGAGTGTGTTTTTAAAAATAATTATACAAAAAGAAAGAGTTCGCAAAGGTGACGTAATATCGCATAGCTGGCTGAGTTGAAACGTTAAGTTGTATGAAGTAAACAAGTGAGAAACGAGTTTAAGCGAGGACGTGGTTGGTAGGATGAGATCACCGATGTGAATAACTCAGCCTGAGGTCGGGCGAACGTCATGTCTTTCTAATTGACTTGCCGATTTTGTGGGCTTCGCTTACAATACGAGATTGATCAACGGCCATAGTTTTTCTTTGTATAGTAATTACGTTAAGTATGAATATCGGTGTGACAGAGCTCATCAATTTTTTACAAAATAAAAAAAACTTAAGAAGGAAAAAAAAAATTATTTAGATGGGGTTCGATTCTAGGAATTTACATTTCTCGAGACTGCCCGTTCCCCGAATAAGCTACGCTGACTTGACAATTATTGGCAAAAATTCAATTGAATATAAATTTTAGTATTTTTAATGCCCAAAAACAGGCATAAAATTTTAGTATTTTTACATAAAACCTAGCTAGATCGATTTTTCTCCCCTACATGCTTAATTTCAGGAATATCGTTGAAGCCGTTTCCGAGATTCCGAAAAAAAAATATATCACTACATATTATAAAACAAAGTCGCATTCTTTGTTTGTCCATATATCCCTATGTATGCATCCCTACGCAACAGAATTTGATGCGGTTTTTTTTAATAGATAGAGTGATTCCAGAGGAAGGTTTGTACGTATAATAACATTCAATACGGAGTAGAGAAATACTGTAATTTTTGAGGTTTCTGTAAATAATTACATTTTTTTCCGCTTACATTGCAAACGCAGGCTAAACCCTACGAGATTTATCAAAATGATGTACTAAGTATTTGTCTGGTATATATATATATATATATATATATATATATATATATATATATATTTAAATGAGTTTATATATATATATATATATATATATATATATATATATATATATATATATATATATATATATATATATATATATATATAAACTCATTTAAATATTTCATAGAATTAGGGGTTACTTAGTGTTGGTATTTATTATATTATCTGTACAAAAAGTAATGCATTTAATTTTCTAATGGCCACACTAAATTAAGTATATAAAAGCAGCGTGCGCCATATTTAGTCATCTTACTTCGTTCACCGCTGTGCTAGGAGAAGAACACGTAACCATCTAAGGCGTAAGATATTTTGAATATACTTTTGTTTCTTCGACCTTATAATTTAAATGTGTGTTTTATTTTATTGTGTTAGCTCTGCATATTCCAACTACGTATAGGTTATGGGCCCAGCTACAAAGATCTGAGTAAGTGATAAAACAGTATATCTACCTACAATATTTTTCGTGAAATTTTTAATATGGATAATTTGAAGACCAAGCGAAATATCAAGCCGTTTGATGGTGAGAGATACAGTGTGTGGAAATTTCGTGTTCGTGCTTTGCTCACCGAGATGGACCTTATAAAGACAATTGACGATGAACCTATTTTACGGACGGAAGCATGGGACAAGAAAAACCGAATCGCTAAGAGTGTGATCGTGGAGTATTTAGCAGACTCTTTCCTAGGCTTCGCGAAAGAAGAATTAACCGCTCGTGAAATATTAAAAAGTTTGGACGCGCTGTACGAAAGAAAAAGTTTGGCAACTCAATTAGCAATTCGTAAAAAGCTACTGGGATTAAAACTTAAAGGTGATACGACATTGATAAAACATTTTACAGTGTTTGACGATTTTATCACGGAATTGATGGCCGCTGGCGCTAAGCTAGATGAAACCGATAAAGTATCTCATTTGTTATTAACTTTACCGTCGTCATACGATGGTGTAATTACAGCTATTGAAACACTGACCGAAGATAATTTGACCTTGGCTTTCGTTAAAACGAGATTATTAGATTACGAGGTTAAATTAAGAAATGAGGGTAGTGACACCTTTGCGAAGATTTTGCACGTTGAAAATAAAAAGAATATGAGAAAAAGAAGCTTTCACAATGTTAAAACTGAACAGTATAAGAACAAGAAATCTTTAATCAAGTGTTATCATTGTGGCCGCCGCGGACATATCCGAAGTCAGTGTTATTATTTCAAGCCTGCTAATAAAACTATCCAACAGCCAGAAAAGAAGCGAACAATTCAAGCAGTAGATATTATTGAGGGGGCGACTCAGTCCTCTTCTGGGTTTGCATTTATGGCCGGAAATTGTGAGGGTAGCACAAATGAAAATCCGATTACTTTTATTCTTGATTCCGGAGCATCTGACCACATAGTTAACCGGGAAGATCTTTTTGTTACTCACACAACGCTTAATACGCCGTTTAAATTATCTATAGCTAAACACGGTGAATTTATTACAGCTTCTAAACAAGGCACTTTGCAGGTTATTAGCAATACTGGTGTCCCAGAGGTACTTGAGGACGTATTGTTTTGTCCTGAGGCACCGTACAACCTGCTTTCAGTGTCTAGGATGCAGCGTGCCGGGCTGACAATTACTTTCGATCAGCAAGGAACAAAAATCAGTAAGGATGGCATAATACTGATGCGAGGTAAGCCGATTAATAATTTAATATCGGTAGATTTTCAAGTTAAAGTAAATCAGTCTGTTTCTCAATTATGTAGCAGTGATAAAAACGATTACAATCTGTGGCATCAACGCTTGGGACATATAAGTAAACAAAAGTTTTTAGATTTGAAAAATAACTGTATGATTGATGATATAAACCTAATTAGGTATAGGTATGATGCCTGATGACAACTTGTGTGAAGCTTGCATAAGCGGGAAACAGACAAGATTACCATTTAACTCGTGTAAAGATAAAAGTTTCGTTAAACGACCATTATTTATTGTTCATTCTGACGTTTGTGGGCCAATCACTCCTTCTACAATCGATAATAAGAATTATTTTGTTTTGTTTGTTGATCAATTTACTCACTACTGCGTTGCATATCTGATAGCGTATAAATCGGATGTGTTCTCAGCTTTTAAAGATTTTGTGGCAAAAAGTGAGGCTAAATTTAATACGAAACTAGTTTATTTATATTGTGACAATGGCAGAGAATATTTATCTAATGAAATGAAAGAATACTGTGTTTCTAAAGGAATTTCATATCATTTTACAATTCCCAGAACGCCACAGCAAAATGGGGTATCGGAGCGTATGGTTAGAACGATAACAGAAAAAGCCCGCGCTTTGATTAACGGTGCTAAATTACCAAAGTGTTTTTGGGGTGAGGCAGTTTTAACTGCAGTATATTTAATAAATATTACACCTACTCGCGCTCTTAAACAAAAACAAACTCCGTTTGAATTGTGGCACGATATAAAACCCGTAATTAAATATTTAAAAATATTCGGTTCTACTGTCTATGTCCATAACAAAACTAGTAAAACTAAATTTGATGAAAAATCGTGGAAAGGTATTCTAGTGGGATATGTATCGAATGGCTATAAGGTATGGAATACTGAACGTGAAAAGTATGAAATGGTTAGGGATGTCATAGTTGATGAGGTAAATTTTCTGGTGTCGAGACCAGTGTTACGATTTGAAGGGAATGAAGTTGAACATTTCCATAGTGACGATTCGTTCTCATCGTCATTAAAGCCTCAAAGTTGTGACAATCCTAAATCTGGTAATTCCGAAACTGATAGTGCTAAATCTGATAGTTGGAAATCAGATGGTGTGAAGTCAGTGGAATTTGAATCAGATAGTTTAAGGGTAAATAATTTAAAATCAGATAGTTCAAAATCTGGTGAAGTTTGCCCTAGTAAAATTCTAAAGTTAGACGATTCTAGTACCATACTAAAGCCAAATATTGTTGATCAAGCAAGGTCTAGTAAAACTTGTTCGTTTGGTAAAAATAATGACGATTTTCAATTGAGAAGGAGTGAGAGGTTAAAAGGTCGTACTCTTAAAAGGTATAGTGATTTCACTGATGATGTTCTGTTGTGCGCAGAGTCAATTAATTGTAAATTGCCTGTTTCATATAATGAAATTAAAAATCGGGATGATAGGATCCAATGGGAAATTGCAATTAAAGATGAGTTAGATTCACTTCTAGCTAATAATACTTGGACATTGGTACCTAAGCCTGATAATAAGAACATTGTTGATTGTAAATGGATTTTTAGTATTAAAAATGATGAGTTTGGTAATCCATTAAGATATAAGGCACGTCTTGTTGCCAGGGGTTTTAGTCAGGAATATTTAACTGATTACAATGAAACTTTTGCCCCAGTTGCTCGTATAGCCAGTTTTAGGTTTATTATAAGTTTGGCTAATCAATATAATTTAATGATTCACCATATGGACGTTAAAACTGCATTTTTAAATGGTATTTTGAAGGAAGAAATTTACATGAAAGTACCAGAAGGTGTAGTTAGTAAAGAGGGTTATATTTGTAGATTAAATAAAGCTTTGTATGGATTGAAACAAGCTGCAAGGTGTTGGTTTGAAATATTTGATCAGTGTCCTAAAGAAAAAGGTTTTATAAATTCATTTGTAGATCGATGTATTTATGTTCTTGATAAGGGTGATATTAATGAAAACATTTATATATTATTATATGTTGATGATTTGGTCTTGGCTTGTGCTAATCAGAAATCAATTGACAGCCTTAAAGACTATTTAATGAGTAGATTTAAAATGATCGATTTAAAAGATATTAAATTATTTCTAGGTATTAAAGTCACTCGGTATAATAACAAAATAACATTAGATCAAAGTTCATACATACAAACTATCTTAGGTAAATTTGGTATGTCTGACTGTAATCCCATCAGTACACCTATTGAGAATAAGCCTGACTATGAAGCTTTAAACTTAGAGAGTGAATATAATGCACCTTGTCGCAACCTTCTTGGGTGTTTAATGTATATTATGTTGTGCACACGTCCTGACTTAAGTGTTAGTGTAAATATCTTGAGCAGATATACAAATAAAAATAATAGGGAATTGTGGCAGTGTCTTAAGAGAGTGCTTAGATATTTGAAAGGCACAATAGAACTTAAACTAACATATAAAAGGTGTAATAGTTTTGAACATATTTTATGTGGTTTTGTAGATTCAGATTGGGGTGGTAGTGATGTCAATGACAGAAAAAGTACCTCGGGTTATTTATTTAAACTATTTGACAGCTGTACGATAACTTGGAATACAAAGAGGCAAATGTCAGTTGCAGCTTCTTCAACTGAGGCTGAGTATATGGCATTATTTGAGGCTGTAAAAGAGGCATTATGGCTAAAGTCTCTAGCTATGAGTGTTAAACTTAATATTGTCAGTCCAATAGCTATTTTTGAAGACAATAATGGGTGTATTAGTATAGCAAATAACCCTACTAGTCACAAGAGGTCAAAACACATTGACATCAAGTACCATTTCTCCAGAGAACAAGTTGAAAACAATGTAATAAAATTGTTTTATATACCCACAGGTCAACAGATGGCTGATATGCTGACTAAGCCACTACCAGCTGTTACATTCAAGCAGTTTAGAGACAACATGGGCTTATGTATATAATAATTGTAAATTATTAAATTGATTTGTTTTGATTGAGATGGTCTGATTAGGTTTTCTGGGTTTTCCTAATCCTTAGCAACAAATGTTGGACCATTAAAATTATTGTTACTCCCAGAATACTTGGATGGTTTATGGTGTTCTTCTTAGTCAGAAAACTATTGTAAATAGTAAATAACAAATCATTTTAAATGCAATAACTTTTTGAGGGGGCGTGTTGGTATTTATTATATTATCTGTACAAAAAGTAATGCATTTAATTTTCTAATGGCCACACTAAATTAAGTATATAAAAGCAGCGTGCGCCATATTTAGTCATCTTACTTCGTTCACCGCTGTGCTAGGAGAAGAACACGTAACCATCTAAGGCGTAAGATATTTTGAATATACTTTTGTTTCTTCGACCTTATAATTTAAATGTGTGTTTTATTTTATTGTGTTAGCTCTGCATATTCCAACTACGTATACTTAGTATAGTAATACTAGTAAACTAGTAATAAGTAAACTACTAATAAACTAGTAATGATAGATAATATTACTTTGCTATAATTTGCGATAAAAGAAAATAGAAAATATATGTATGTGATGCTACATGTAGAGTGCACTAATTTTTTCGTACTTGATACCTGATTCGTAAAAATGCATAAGTTATTTATAACATATCATAAAAACTAAGAATTATGATGAAGATATGCACAACACAACTGAATAATTAATCTATGATATGAATTACAAAATTCTGTACTTCGTTAATTGTGATGAAAAAATTTAAATCCGCTTGGGACATAGGGACATAAGGACATAGGGATAGACAGAGAAAGCTTGTTTTATACTATGTAGTGATGTAATATTTAACATAAATGAACAACATAACCAGCCTAAATTGCATCTAACTACGCGCGTTAAGACGAATCTAAGGTCAATTCAGTAAGAGCTCTTTCAATTGAGATGAACGTGGGCGTCGCATGCCACTTTGCTTATTACAATTTATAACCGTTTGTACTGGCGAGAAGATTCTATCATCTTTACTGTTGTTAAACTCCCATAAAAGTTCATTGTGAATACAAATTATAGCGTGGATTTGAAGCAGGACCATTTTATACGAACAATTATTTAATTAAATATGTGTTACTAGCTAATAGCCGTGTCGTATCCGGCTGAGTAGAATAGACCAACTTCTTTTCTTAATGAGGTATCGTAAAACGCTACTAAGGAAAGTCAACTCACCGTGTCGTATCCGGTTTAATAAAAAAGACCACCCTCTTTCTTACCGAGGTATCGTAAAATACGTCTAAGGTAAGTTGACGTCAGGCAGGCGGCCAGTCGTAAAAACGTAGCAAAATCATGTGACAACATGTTATAACATGTTGTGCGACCCCACTTAGAGTGGGATAAGGGCAGTAGAATATATGTATATGTGTGTTACTAGCGAAGTAAAGACTAGCATATCTCATACAAGTGTCTAAAAAATATTCTATAACTAGCGGCCTACCCTGCTTCGCACGGGTATAAAATATATAGCCCATGTCACTCAGTGAAAAAAATTATTAAAATCGATGCAGTAGTTTTAATTTACTCATTACTGCCCGTGGCCCGCACGCGTTAAATTTGAAAAACAATTCCCCTCTCCCTATACCAAGAAGATTTCCTGCTATATCTAATATCTAAATTCATATACTACATATTTACATTTTTCAATTACAATTAATTACAGAATGTCTTTATATACAACATTCATAGCTTTGTTATCATTAGACAATACAAACATGTTTTATTTAGAGGTTACTCTTAAAAGAGCGACATTTAGTTGCGGGTCCGATCGCTGCTAAATTCAAATTGCTATAGGGCGAAGCGCGGCCGCCTCACGGAATTTTAAATCTGTAATATCTCCGAAAATGTTCATTTAAATTACATGCTGTAAACGGCCATAATCGTTTATATTAAATTAAATCAACAATGTATTTAAGGTACTTAATTGGATAAGGATTAATGCTATATTGTATAAAAATTGCTTCGAAAATAAGGCATTATTTTTCGTAAAAAGTAAATGACAAAAAATGCTATTGTGGGTTATCCATAAGAGATAGACATAGACCATCGCGTACTTTTCTGAAGACTTTTTCAATGTGTACAAATACTTAGTACATCATTTTGATAAATCTCGTAGGGTTTAGCCTGCGTTTGCAATGTAAGCGAAAAAAAAAGTAATTATTTACGACATCACATAAGAAACCTCAAAAATTACAGTATTTCTCTACTCCGTATTGAATATTATTATACATTCCTCTTGAATCACTCTATCTATTAAAAAAACCGCATCAAAATCTGTTGCGTAGTAGATTTAAGCAGTCATAGGGATATAGGGACAAACAAAGAATGTGACTTTGTTTTATACTATGTGGTGATAATCCCTATAGCATGATTCAATATTCACGCGCGATGGCTTATTATTAGCGTATTTCATATATAACTTTGGTGTTTCTATACCGATTTCAATGATTCTTTTTTTATACAATGGTTAATACTATTCACTTTTTTATTTAGGGATGACTGAGAGTGATATAAACGTAGGAGTAGACAAATATAACCAGAAAGCTGCGAACTACTAACCTATCGGGAGTTACACGTGTTATTGTGAGTCAACAATAAAAGATAGACATATGCTGTCCTGGGATATTTTTTATATAATTTTAAGGAGAACATTTCCGTCATACATGATTTCTGTGTAACTTTAACCATCAAGGTTGCACACGCGACGGAAGCTTAAAAAATGGAGTAACTTCTCCCGTTTTCCCGACATTTCCCTTCACTGCTCTGCTCCTATTGATTGTAGCGTGATGAAAAGTATACTATAACCAGCTCAGGAGTATGAAAAAAAATTGTACCGAGTTTCGTTAAAATCCGTCGAGTAGTTTTTGTTTCTATAACGGTTATACAGACAGACAGACAGACAGACAGACAGACAGACAAAAAATTTACTGATTGCATTTTTGGCATCAGTATCGATCCCTAATCACCCCCTAATAGTTATTTTGGAAATATATTCCAGTTACAGAATTGACCTCTCTACAGATTTATTATAAGTATAGATAGATATCGGCTCCTTGTATTGGGGGCGTTATTGTCAACTTAAATATCTCAAAACTGTGTTATAAGTTTTATCATAACGAAGTTAATGTTAATTTATTAATATTTTATTATTGTTATTTTATTATATTATTTGGAATTCTCAATTAAAATAGAGTTCTTTTAAAATTGAGAATAAATCTTTTCTAAATTATAGAAGAGTCCAAGGCGTAAGTTATTTCTAACTATGCAGCTAGCATAAGTACTAGACTCCACTTAGAATTTATATATTAGAAATTATATATATATATATATATATATATATATATATATATATATATATATATATATATATATATATATATATATATATATTACAAAGTTTCTAGAAATACTATTCTTGAACTTTCGGGTACATTTCATTTTTATTTAGATCAAAGCAGACAAACTCGCGGGAAAAATCTAGTAAAAAATATTTTTATGGAAGTGTAGTTTTCCTTCTTTTTAATTTATTTTTCAACAAAGTTTTACATTTTCTCACAACTAATTATCTCGCCAAACTAATTAAGAAATCTTCTTAAAAGAAATAAAGAAAGAGATCTTTCTTAATAGAAAGAATCTTCATTCATGCTCTCGTGTGCTTATTAAATCAATTAATAAGCCATTGTCAAGTATAATAAAACGGTTCACAGAAAACGGCTCTTAAAATCGTTGCTACGCATTACTATTCATGAATGTACGTGGTGGTATTGAAAAGTTGGTCATGTCTCACTAAACTCCCACAGCGCAATTATCATACAATGCATGTTAGTCGCGAAATATTTACTTGGAAAGCCGTGATTACCATATATCACGAATGGAAGATCGATCCATAGTAATCCATACTCATGGTAACCATACGAATTAAGACTAATATGTCATGATTACAGGAATTTATATAACAGCAATAACGATGAAAATGTTGCATCTCGACTAAGCAGAAATTTTTAATGTATTTCTAAGTATGGCTTACTTCGTTAATTTTATGACATCAATGTTTCGTGCTATCAAACATTAAATTTGTATCATCAAAATTTTAAAAACATGTTAACCTAAGAAAACGTCATCGTAATGCGCTTTACCAAAAAACAAAATATTTCACAAATAAAAAAATACAAAAGAAACAAAATATGTCACAAATTAGTATATTTTGCCAGAATTGTGGTTTACACAACTCGTTTTACATAATTTAAAGCAACTTTATTATTGATTTGACCTTGACCACAGCTAAAACAACCAATGACAGTAAAAGGAGCTTAGTTTTCCAAAACATGCATAAATTTTTAACAAGTTATAAAAGTAAGAATTATACATCAGACAACAAGATATGTACAACACAACTGTATAATCTCAGTCTTTCATTTAGGACTGAAAATTTTACAAGTTATTCTTCGACACTAAATTTAGCACTTTATAATAATATACTACTAATTATTAATCTATGATATGGATTAATAATCAGTTAGATTATGGATTAACCATACGAAAGTGAGCGTACCAGTTCATTTGTCCTGTGTGCTTAATGCGTGTTTCTTTATGCTACTCGATCGCGTTAGCGTAACGCCAGGTTGTATGGCGCTGGAACATCAGCTACTAGATGTCGCTATTGCAGCGTCATACAAGTTACGTTACGCTAACGCGATCGAGTAGGTTTAAAAAACTCGCACTAAGCACACTGAGGCTTAACTGCAAAACCACCAAGACCCAACCACATGGTTGGAAATTAGGTTAATAAATTGCAGGTCTCGACACCTTTTTATTGCTTAATCAAGTTTATGAAATCTTGAATTTAAATGTATATAAGTGACACTATAGTTTACGAATGATTCCTTAGGTCTTTTAATTAATACTACTTTTCTTTTACTTACTATAATACTTTTCATTCTAACTTAACAATATTGTAAGGTAGTTCTATACTTTTTATAGAAATCAATTCGCGCATCGAAATTTAAATTCACTGATTTTTAAATTTTATTTCTGTTAACAATGTTGCATGGTGAAAAACATGGCGATATCTTAAGAGCCGTTCAAAATTACCATACAATACATATCGAAATATTTAACAATCAAAAAACGTCTACAGAGAAACATGGCGTTACTAAGAAAAATCAACTTACGTATCATAAAAAATAAACAAACGGGATCAATAAATTAAATACGTTTCACTTGAAATGTGCAAATGAAATAAATCAATATACAATTATTCAACTGTATACTAAAACTGATAAGTGATTGACTAGAAGGTAGCGCAAAGGTGTCAAAAATATTAAATTTTCAGAACAAGAATAATATAAAAACTAGGAAAAGAAACGCTACAGTTGCTAATATAACCTAGAAACGCCTACTCAAAAAAGTTTCACGACAAATTGCACTTGTCTAATCTTAATATATAAAAATGAATGTTTGTCTGTATATCCTTTATATACTTCTCTATCGGCCTGGGCCGATTTAAATAAAATTTTTAGACAATCTTTAGAATGACCCAGCAGATAATAATACTGTTAAGTTTGGTGGCGATTGGAGCATTTTTTTAAACTGTAGAAATCTGTTTCTTTTTCATTCGAAACCAAATTGAGCCATAACAACACGTGGTCGGGCAGCTAGTAATTGATATAAAAGAAAATATATATAGAAATAAAGAAGCTACTCACAAGTGTTTGTAACCATAAAGGTTTTAGACCTCGACTTTCTCACCGTCATAAATGAAATAAATAATATTAATTTAATTTAATTGTATAATAGTTTATGTATTCTAAACGTTACTATGGTATTGCCCAAAAACAAAACTTAAGTTCCAAAACATGCGACTAATCTTTTTTTGGAAAGAAATTTTGGACGAAAATTTTAATAACTTTCCGACCATAGCCCACAATTATTATATGCTCATAAACACTCAGACACTAGCAAGAGTTTGGCTTGAATGTGTTAACTTTATTACGCAAACGAAATCGCGGACGTGTTCTAGTTATAAATATTTCTACATGGGTAAATGACATGTTCGTATCCAAGGACATCGCATGTGACATACACCTGTATGCAAAGCGAAACGTAAGCATGTAACAATACATTTATTCGTGACTCTCGGATTGGTTATATGTTTACGAAATACATAGAGAAATAACGTTCGACGATTAATATAGGATTTACTTCATCTATTCTATTCTATCTATATCTATATCTATACATATAATAAAATCGTTGAGATGTCAAATCACTCTGCGTTTGTTCCCGCTAATCTCAAAAACCGCAAATCTGATTTGGACGCCGTTTTCACTAATATGTAGTAGAAAGCCTCACTTAACATATATGTTATATTACAATCGGTCAGCAAATAAAAAAGATATGACAATTTTAAGTTGAAAGGTCGTATACTACAATACTGGTACTTGCATGCTGTAATTTCGTGGCGATCGGAGCATTTTTGTTATTTGTAATTCATCTTTAAATTAAGCACGGCAAAGCGGGCCTAACATACTAGTAGGAAATAAAATTAACAATAGTTGATTGTGTGCTTGAGTACCTCATATAGTTAATAGGAATTATACTCGTTTATTCAAATTCAAATTCAACATATTCTTTATTTAAATAAACTTGTAAACAAGTACTTTTGAATCGATGTTATCGTTGTTAGATGATTATTTACAGTTTGTAAAAATACATCAAAACAGAATATAGGAGACGGAGACGTTTCCAGCAATAACAAGATAAAATACACTGTATCTATTTAAATAAGTATCTATTTGAATACGTAGAAGTCGCTCATTAAAATGTATGGCTATCTAGCATGTCAAATCGACTGGTAGCGAACGTGTCAAGAATTATTAGTATCCAAGATAAGGCCTAGGTTCGAACCGGCTCACGTAGCTTATAACAAAGGCGAAATAATTTATTAATAATACGATGGGAAAGTAACGGTGCGTCTATCGCAGATACATGTTCATTGTTTCGTTTAATAGCTCGTATGATTTGCTGTTGCGTCGCAGTTAATGACGCTGTATTTTTCGATCCACAACGATTCATGATTAGCTTACATTTATGATATACATAAATGTAAGCTAAAATGAAGAGATAACCTACTAACTCTACTGCTATTTAAAATCCCATTTTATATTTATGTCTGGTGATTGCTATTTCATTTTACCATAATCTAATTCAATGATGGGCCTCATAAAATAGCTTACAGTAGATTAGTAATGAAAAGAGCTGTTTGGAGTATAATTTCGATTAGAATATCCACAAGGGTTTACATGACCAAGCATAGCTTAACAACCGGAGTCATAGAGACAGACTAACGAATCGTTTAACTTACTAACAATGGCGTTGGCGTTTTTTTAAGAGGCGATAGACGTAGCCATGATGTGTTAAAATGGAGTTTTGCTTTGACTCGTAAGATAGACGAAAATGGACCCAGAATGTTGCTAAATTCTATTTCTTCGATCCTATATCTAACTAAAACCTTCTATCAGTTAAGAAAACAAAGAGAAAATTAAACATTGAATACTTCGATTTATCAAAAGCATATCAGCAATTTCTAATTCTAGCTCATTTTTGTAATATACGTATATACATTACTGTTTAGAAATAAAATATATTAATCTATTAAAAGTTTGTTGATGTCTCGAACGGATGAATTGGACAATTAGTATACTAAAGCGTTCCTATAAGATACCTTGTATACAGCACTATGGTATCAGTATAACAAACAAACAAATAAGCTCGTGAGAGACGCTCTCAAGTCTTTAAACATAAAGTTTGAAATTGATCAAGAACAGGTAATTGAACAAGACATCCATTATGATTGATCGATCTCGATCGTTACCTGGGTAGGATATTAATCCTACCCGGGTAAAGATCGAGAACATAAGACATAGGTAAAGTAACATCCTTAGAACCTTTATGTCTTCTGATCATAATTAGCGATTGCAAATGTTCAAGCGCTAGCTTGCTTGTGTAGAGGGCATATTCGGATGTACTCGCCAACCACTGTCATTAATCGCTTACGAGGGTCTACAATTTTCGGTTTTTCGGACACACAATCAAAAGCAATCGCTTGGTGATACGTATGACAAATATATCGTATGTAATATAATCGTATGGACTATAGACAATGATCGTGTCGATTATAGATCACATGATCAATGATTGTCACCGATAGTGAAGAGCAGGCATTAAATTGGTTTTGGATCGATTACCCAATACTGTGTATAGCCATGGAATCGCACAATACAAGTACAAAGACCTTTTTGCAACATGGCGTGTCGCAATCCACTGTCACGATGAGCGCACATTACTCTTGTCACACACGAGTACCTTAATGGGCATAATACCAGCCTATTCAACGACAATCACTGTTGGGTTTAAGCAGCGAAAGTTTTTTTTTATTCAACAAGAATGAACATAGATTGTGTCACTACACACACTGGGTTCTACTCTATTCAACATTTTTATTTATATTTAAAAAAATGTTTTAATATAGCCTATTAGTTATACATATCTAATTCAATAAATAAATCATTTGAAGCAAGGTCAGTTAATAAAGGTTGTATAAAAGTTAACAATTCAACTGTAATTACGTGTATTTTATTAATCCAAAAAGATAAGAAGAATATACCCAAAAAGTGTTAATACAACCATTTTGTTATGACCTAATTTTTGAATTATCAATAATGGCAAGTGCGAACTACATATAAATTTATTTTTAATATAAAACATCTAAATACAATGCATGCATGAAAAATCAAAACTCTATTTCTCTTATCGCATTATTCGCAATGTATCATTCGCTACTCGCCTCATCACGTGCTGCACGAAATATTTACTATTGCAAACAACTTTTCACTATTGCTTTTATCTGTTGTTTATCTTTAGAAAGAAATAAAAACGTTCGTTGTAGAGCGCAAAAACTTGTAACACGCCAAAATGTTTAACGAACAAAAGGGTATGTCGGACATTAAAAAAGTCAAATAAAAAAATAAGCTTTATAGATTTGAATGTTTACATTATGCAAGTCAGTAAATTTAATAAAAATTAAATAATATTTTTCTATTGCTGGTAACTGGAATTTGCATAGGCAGACGTTTATACAAGAGCTATAAAAGAGCAAGAAAAAGATGGCGCCAATGTTGCCATTATGTACAATTTAAATGTGGCTATTATATAAATTTTTGTTTAACAAAATAAAACAAAAATTATAAATAAAATCTGACTAAACAAAATAATCAGCGCGTCATCTGTACTTTCTCAGTAGTTATGGCGTATAATTACTAACGCAATCATAAAATTGCGCGGACAATGCTATCAAATTGAAATATTCTTTAATGTCCGACTTAACTATTACAAACGAATATAAAAATTTTATGCTGAATCAGTGTTATATTCTGTAAATTATACGAGTTAGCTGACTGTGAGTAAATGCGAGTCGAAAATAAACATAATTGAATATGTCAGGTTAACGGTCATGTCGATACAAATCGATCGATCGGAATCGTTTAATCGATTTAAATCTTTGTTCTAAATTAAGCAAGTATATGATATTATAATTCATACACCGTGTGGCTGATTAGAATAGTACCACCCTCATTTCTTACCGACGTGTCGTAAAAGGCGACTAAGGTAAGTCGACCCGCCGTGTGGTATCCGGCTGAGTAGAATAGACCAACGTCATTTATTACCGAGGTGTCGCGAAAGGCAACTAAGGTAAGTTGACCCACCGTGTGGTATCCGCTTTAGTAAAATAGACCACCCTCTTTCTTACCAAGGTGTCGTAAAATACAACTGAGGTAAGTTGACGCCAGGCAGGCGGCCGGTTGTAAAAACGCAGCCAAATCATGTGACAGCATTTTTATAACATGTTGTGCCGACCCCACTTAGAGTGGGATAAGGGCAGGAAGATCATGATGAGAAATGAGGTTAGTCTATACTATCATTCCACACGACGGTAAACAAATCACTCACTATATAAATTTAAATATTATTTCAATAACGCGTACTTGTTTTTATTAAGCAACAATTTATTCTGAGTAAGATTCCTTCGCTGCTATTAAATCGCCCCGCCTAAAGAATAAAGTCACGTTTCCTATGCTTATATATGGGACATGTTACTTTATTCTTCGGATAGGACGATATAGGTAATGTACAAGTGTACCCAGTACATACAAATTTAATGCAAACGTTACGACGTTTATTTAGCGATACCAACAATAGCACGGATTAGCATTTTCTATAAACGTATGTACAAAATGCTCATGTACGATGAGAGTTCATACAACTTTGGCATTTGAACACGCCATTTGTATTTTAACAATGTCTGATAAGAACGAAATAAAAATTTAATGGGAGAAATATACTTTTTAAAGTCCATGTTAATGTTATAAATGCGAAAGTATGTATGTTTCGCTACTACACTAAACCAATATTGATTAAATTTTCCACAGTTTACACTAGGGTAGCATATAAAACATTGTTCTTTCAGAAACACTACATTAATAATATAAATTTAATTCAGTAATACTGTTCAAACGCCAGACTCCGTACTTTTACGGTTTTTAAACCTCTTATTTCCCTATTATTATTTTTTATACTTACATATATCAATAAATAGAATACTCATCTCGTGCGAGGGAATTAAAGCTCATAATAATATTTCATTATAGAAAGACTTTATTAAGATAAAGTAAAGAAAACGAACTAACCAAAATGTATCAACGTTGTGAACGAAGAGTGTATTTTTTATGTAGTGAAAACTAGTGAATCGTCGTTTATAAATTACTAGCAATCGCCAGCGGTTCCGCCCTCTTGAAAAGATTAAAATCGTAATATAGTATTTTGATAACCATGGTTTAAGTAGGTTAACCCTAAAAGCTAGACATATCCTGTCGCGGACTCTTATTTAGAAAGAGAAAGTTGACATTGCATGTTTTTCCCCTGTACCCTTCATATATAAATCATTAAAAGGCCGGAACATAACTTTAAATAATCGCGACTAGAAGCTAGTATAGTTCGCTGTATTTATTTGTCACAATATCCTAGTTGATTCCCGCGCAAAATTATCATTATATATCGCCCATACTACGATATAAAACTTTGTTTTTATATACTGTCAATATAATAATGTGTACTGAGAAGGTCGAGGTCAAAGAGAATAATCAGTGTCATATAAACCTAATACATACATGAATCAGTTGAACCTTGGCTTACTCATTGATTACTGCATATTTATTTATAGTCTTGCAATGGACATATACGCCAAAGAGCATCGCTATTAGCAAATAAACAAATGAATATACTGCAAATAATTATTATAATCAGCTCATTGTAGCGTCTTAATTATATGGCGTCGCAGATCTTATCACCACAGACATGTATACCTATTTATTCGTAATTTTAAAGAGAGCTGACGTTAAAGAGAGTTTATTTCATATATTCTTCATGCCTATTTCAATTTAAAAGTACAGAATCATCGTCTTCTTGCCCATATGCCACTCTAAGTGGGGTCGGCACAACATTTTAAAAACATGCTGTCACATGATTTGGCTGCGTTTTTACGACCGGCCGCCTGCCTGACGTCAACTTACCTCTGTCGTATTTTACGACACCTCGGTAAGAAAGAGGGTGGTCTATTCTACTAAAACGGATACCACACGGTGGGTCAACTTACTTTAGTCGCCTTTTACGACACCTCGGTAAGAAATGAGATTGGTCTATTCTACTCAGACGGATACCACACTGCGGGTCGAGTTACCTTAGTCGCCTTTTACGACACCTCGGAAAGAAATGAGGGTGGTACTATTCTATTCAGCCGGATACCACACGGCCTTCAATTTAAAAGTACAGAAATTGTCAGAAATAAGACAATTACATTTTTGCTGAGATATCCAAAATTGCTTTGCCCTATAAGTTATCTTTTAACTGCAGCTTAATTTTAATATTTAAAATTGTGAAATTTGAATTTAATATTTAAAATCTATAGAAATTACTTAAACGTAATCTAGCGATGACATTTCATTTGATGAATTTAATGAAATTTAGAAAATAATGGCATAATCATTATGCCATTGATTCCTTGTCGTAAAGCTTGTTTTTTTAAAATCGCAAATTTTATACATCTATCCATGTTATTCCACTTTGTTAGATATTTAAAATTTTAAATATGTTTCTGCTTTCACAATAATCTTGATAATTACTAGTAGAACCTGCGGCTCCCTTTCGCGTCAAAATAAACATTAAAGTACACTTAGTTATATACTTTGTGTTTTTGCTGTTGACGAAGAAAATACTTTTTTTTATATATTTTACTTTACTCTGGTATAGAAGCTTTAATTTTACCAAATTTCTTTACGGTCTAATGAATTCGCCGTGAAAGCATAGCAGACAGACAGACTTTTGTATTTATAATATTAGTAGCAATGGATAGAAAACCAAATGGCGAAAGCAGCGACAGAATAATTTCCTAATCTCTTTCAAAAAGGCAGTGCAATAAAAAACTAGCAAACAGTTTATTCTAATACTAGCATATTACCAATATAAAAATACAACATGACACTTCGACTATGTCCAATCGTAAATTATACAAATATCTTATTCTAGTTAATATATACAGTTATTTTGAAAATGTACGTGCTTCGAAAGATCAACAGAGCAATGGAATGCGTGGAATGGTAGCGCAACACCTGTGTAACTTTAAACGGTATAGTTAATAATAGTAAAGCCGCCGTGTGGTATCCGGCAGAGTGGAATAGACCACCCTCAATTCTTACCGAGGTGTCGTAAAAGGCGACTAAGGTTAGTCGACTGGCTGTGTTGTGTCCTACTGAGTAGAATATAGACAACCCTCATAAAAGGCGACTAAGGTACGTTAACCCACCGAGTGGTATCCGGTTAAGTAGAACTCTCCTCTCTACTCTTTCTTACCAAGGAATCGTAAAATACGACTAAGGTAAGTTGACGTCAGGCAGGCGGCCGGTCGTAAAATTCGTGGCCAAATCATGTGACATGTTTATGACATATTGTGCCGACCCCACTTAGAGGTATGAGGGCAAAAGTTAATAATACTAAAGATAACTATAAAATCCATCTATATCAAAAAAATATATATTGAATTAATCTGCAAACTAATTTTAATCAGCGCTGCGAATTCTACATATTAATGACAGTATCATTGGATAAAATATGACAGAATTTTTACAGTTCAATGATTTGTTTTCGAATTTTGTTGTGGAATTCCATAATACGTAATATATACTCGTAGAATTATTGTTGAATTTTGTATAAAAAGTCTTTCTTTGAGGTATTAACTCAAGACACTTGACGTTTCTCTCTAGAATTAATTAATATTATCTTTAACTAATGGAAGCTCCAACTTTTCCAGAGATCATTATGACATATGGTTATATGCTCCTTTACTTAACCTTAACCTAGCGGTTATCTGTGATTCTTTTAGTCTTCTAAGACTAATGTCGTGGTCGTCTAATACAGATTTTTTCGCTCTGACGTCACCAAACCAACAATAAGTCCATCAGACTATTGTAGATAAAATGATCTTATTAGACCCCAACAAGAAATCCAATCGCAATGTCATAAAGGTAAACCTTTTCTCCACAAGTTAAAGCCTAGTACGTAAAGCTAACTGTAAAATGCAAAACTGTGGTTTTACGACACATTATTTATTACTAATAAGTCATTAGCCGCATGACTTTATTTTCTACGTCTCAAGTTGTACACTTAAAGTTGATATAGAAATGTATTTGCAATATTTTATTGCGACCCACTAGAAAGCCAGTTATTATCCGATGGCTACATCTATTCCAGTATCAGTTTAAAAGCATTGATTGTAATTTAGGTAGATAGTTTTATTCAACATCCTTAGAGCCGTTATAGAGTTAAGCGCGAACATATCGACACAAACAAAAATATAAAATGTAAACCTTTTTTCGATAATATTTACTTATAAATATAAGAACCTGGTTGACCGAGCCTTGCTCGGTAATTTTTTACAAAATAAAAAAAGTACCTTAAAAAAAATTAGGTACTTGGGGATCGCTCCTAGGTATTTACATTTACATTGCCCGTTCCCCGGATAAGCTACGTTGATTAGACAAGTTATGGCAAAATTTCAAATCAATACAAATTTAATTATTTTTTTTATGCCCAAAAATAGGAATGAAACGAATTTTTTTACATAAAACCTAGCTAGATCGATACAAGACTGCATTTTAATATAAAATTGAAAATGTTGTAAAGATTAACCCCTGATTTTCTTGCTGTTTCTTCTCGCTAAGAAAAACATTCCGAACCAATTGTAGCTTTATTAATCGTATTGATCCCTAAAGAAAGGGCTTATTTGAATAAAGATTATTTTGATTTAATTATAATAAAGGAGAACCTTTAGAAAATATCCAGCGATAAAAGAGAGATAATTCTGACAGTCGACATCTATAAGTTAAGAAACTAATTTAATTAATTAGTTAATTTTCAATAACATTTTACTATTCGTTTTGACAATAAGGTAAATTATTGTTATTTAAGAAATATTTAATTCAATAGCGAATAAAAAAGCAAAACTTAAAATAGGAAATATTTACTTTAATTTTAATATAAAGAAAACGTTTTATATCCCATCTAAAGGAACTCTAAAAAACCAATAAATGTTGTCATTGCTTTCCCGAGATACAAGTTTTAAAAACAAGTTTCGCGATTTCTTCTCATTCCTTTTAGAAGCTGTTAGCAAACCAGATTTAGATAACGCAAAATATTTAGTTTATTTGTAGACTATTTACTAATACGTACTGCAGTAATGAAGTTCTGAGAAAAAGCTAACAAACCAGCTATAAAAGATCTATTATTTGTAGACTTGAATATTTTTAGCAATTTTATACATGAGAAAATAGGCAATTAATTTAAATAGTTTTTAGTCAGAGTCCGTCAGGTTTATCCACAACAGGCTTGCCGAAGTTCTTTCTAAATGTAACAATTGGCTGATATTGAGTTTCTATAAATTTATATTTCATAATACGGTTTAGAAAATTGACAGTAAAAAAAAATCTAAAATATTATTTCAATCAAGTGTATTTGTTTATCAAATAACACTGAATTTATTGTTTATCGATTGAATTTGTTATCAATATTTTAAACAAAATAACGTATAATCAAATATTGATAAAATTATCACTCTATGTATCTGCTACTATAAAAAGATAATTTAATGTATTCACATGTACGCGCTTATATATTTCAGGAATTCTACATTGGAACTTGACTCCGTAAGTAAATTAAAGCCGAAAAGATAGGACAAAATGTTTACGAAATAAACGTATAAAATAAATAAGCATTAAATTATATGTAACAAATATTAACGACTTTTACCTATATGTAATAAGAAAAACATTTCTGAACGATACCGGGAAATCATGACCATAGACAATAAACAGAAACGTGCCATACTAATTGCTTAAATAAAATTATTTTATTCATACATTCAACTTCCTAAATATTAATCTATACTTATTATAATATAAAACAAGGTCCCAAAAAGCTATCTGTCTATATGTGATGGATTTTCTCAAAATCTACTAAACTGATTTTTGTACGGTTTCTACTAGAAGTTAGTGCAATTCTTCCGGAAGGTTTAAGTTAATACTGCATTATGGATTTATTTAAATTGTGAAAAAAGAGGTCGCGTTGTATAAAAACTCGCCCGCTAGGAATTTTAGTAGCGTTCACCGCGTAAACCAATAGAGATACACTAAAGTAAGGTACGGGAAAATTGTAGATCTACAAAAATATTATACTACAAAAATATCCGTAAAGCATATCTCTATCTCTTACTGCTTACACTCCAGAACTACTTTTGAATATTTCAATTAAATATATTGATTTGCATGCGGATTTGCACTTATATATGTTATAAACATGTTGTCACATGATTTGGCCACGTGTTTTACGACTGGTCGCCTGCCTGATGTCAACTTACCTTAGTCGTATTTTACGACACCTCGGTAAGAAAGAGGGTTGTCTTTTTATTCAACCGGATACTACACGGTGGGTCAACTTCCTTTAGTCGCGTTTTACGACACCTCGGTAAGAAATGAGGTTGGTCTATTGTACTCAGCCGGATACCACACGGCGCAATAAAATAAATGATATAAAACTTAATTAAAGTCGGTCTATTTTTTACGACCGCAATTTACCTATCATAACCAATTTAGCAATGCGAATGATATCATAAAAATATATAGTTATCGTTGGCGCAAGGACTTTGGAAGTAATTTTGATCAGTTGGTACGGAGGTTAGCACAATTGAGTAGGCGCCACTTGCTACCTACATACTTATTTCACTGTTATTATAATAGATATGAATAAAATAAAAATCACCTACAATATTGCGTGACAACGCTATATTGTAATATAATATGTATCCCCAAAATTAACGCATAATTATATTTTAAAAAAATAAAAGTCGAAAATGACAAAAACTACGTAACCAGTAATAACGTTACATAATAATATAGTACCTGGGTGACCGAGCCTTGCTTGGTAATTTTTAAAATTATGTATAAAAAAAAATTTAAAAGAAAAATGAATAAATAGTAGGGCAGGTGGGGCTCGATCCTAGGTATTTTCACCTCTCAAGACCGCCCGTTTTCCAGATGAACCACCATGACTTTACGTTTGACAGCGAAAAATTGTGATTGTATTCAACGTAAATTTCAAAAATATTTAAGAACCCGAAAACAGGGATAAAACGACATTTTTTTTTTAAATAAAACTTATCTAGATCGATTTTTCTCCCCCAAAACCCCTTCATGCTGAATTTTAGGAAAATCGTTGTAGCCGTTTCCGAGATTCCGAATATATATATATATATATATATAAGATTGACTCATTTAAATATTAAAGATAATATTATAAGACAGGCATGGGCGAAGTGCACTCTATTTTATCTGTGCCCATTTCTTTTAAATACAAAAGCATTGTTTAAAAATTGTTGTACAATCTAAACGAGTTTCCGAATGAGGACACCAAATGGTTTCAGATACAGCCTACGCTCGTAAGTATAAGGACTCAGACGATATTCTGTGAGTCACGTATTTTATCATTACCAAAATAAGGTATTGACGACAGTGACGGCTTATTTATTTTGCATTATGTTTACGAATACGTCACCGCATACATAATAGAGCGATAAGAACATAGAGACATTATATTTGGAGCCTGTTTCACAAATTACCAATAAACTGTCAGTTAGCTTATTCGAAACATATCTAACACATATCTCAGAAATTTGCGTTTGTCAAGTTTCTTATAGACTTATTCAGCACTTAAAGTCCCTAATAAGTTAACAGGTAGATCATGTGGCTATTATTTTGTTTATCTGCTGGATAGCAAATACCTATTTCAAAATGGCCGCGATTTTTTGAAACATTTATCTGCTACTTAGTTTATTTGTTAGTTAACTATCCAACACTGTATCAGTAAATTGTAAAACAGGCCCTTAGAGTAGGGAAGGCAGGCTAAAATAAGACATATCACATTTAAGTGAAAGGAAATGAGGGTGAACTAACTGTCTCTGTTTTTATGTATGATTAGACAAAGAAGTATACGAATGTCATCTTATAATCTCATTATTTCTTGTGTCATTATCACACAGACCTACCTAGTACCTATGACTCCCCTACTCTATACTCTATGGATAAGAATAAAGTTATATGCCAAGTGAAGTTATATCCTACTCACAGATATATTGTCTATAGTCTAAATAATTTAGTTATAGACATTTGGAAACAAGTATTTTACTAAACATAATAATGCCATGCACTATTTTTGGACGGATAGATTAAAAAACTCTCAAACGAATATGCTATCGCAATATCTCGCGCCAGACACTACTCGGCTGAGTAAACAGTTTTACAAAGGCTTGAATGCATTATATGACCTTACCTAGTTTCCTTAGTTTAGTAGCGACACGAGTATCTGTTCTAAGGAATTTATGACGGATTAGTAATTTTGAAAAAACAATCGAAGGTCAAACAATCGGAATTGAAACGTTAGTACCAATTTTAGGCACTTAGCCAAAACAAGCGAATAATTAATTTTAGTGCATGACTTATAGAACGAGTTTCCATTTTATTTTGTTTTGTTATTATGAGTTTACAACTTATGTGTCTAATTCATAATTTGTTACAACCTATGTGTATAATTCATAATTGCAATTTATCACACGCTTTTTGATAAAGAAAAACATTGTGAGTAAACCTGCATATTTTTGAATTTAATCTATCATGAGTGGTGTTCATAATTAATGTATAGAAACCGGCTATACTCACGTCTCATTTTATCGGATGAGCCCGACTAGTTTCAAGCCTATACGGGGCTCTTATTGATGAGCTCTTTACGCGGCGTTATCGCGGCGGGAATAAGTCAGGCTCATCCGATAAAATAAGACTTGAGTATAGCCGGTTTCTATACATTAATTATAAACCTGCATATGTCTGGAAAATTCTGGAAAATATGTATAACCTACCAATCCGCTTTGGAGAAGCGTGGTCTTGTCTCCAATCCTGTCCAAAAATGGAGAGAGGCCTTATACTCAGCAGTGGGATTGTAACAGGCTGTTACTTTACGCTTATACCCAACAGTGGGATAGTAACGTTACTTTACCTTTTACTTTTACATATTTAATTCGCATCGAAATCACTGTGTTCGATCTATTACACATTGCTTAACTTAGACAAAGTAGCTGGCACCTATTAGTACAAAAATACCTAAACCTAGTGTTCGTTACATGTTGAGGATATTACGTAATAGGTTAATGAGTAAACTTGTCTGTCGACTTTAGATAGGCGAAATGAGGTTTACAGATAAAAAAGACATAACTTAAATGTTTTAAAAAAGATTATCTACAGAACATAAAAGCTTTTGATTTAAGCGACTGTAGCGGAATGGTTAGGGTAGGATTTGCGATCGAGAGATCGTGGGTTCGAATCCCGGCTATTATACTACCGACGTGAATCCACTTCTATTTATTAATAATAAAAAATGACTATATTTTATCGAATCTCTTTCCAGCTTATAAATTTAATCAAACTACGGCTAATCAAACTTTATTTGATAAAACAGTCTTTATAATACATTATATTACACTTTGAAAAAGGGTTTACGCATTAAAACAAATTATTATTAGTTTTAAAATTTTTCTTTGCAAATATTATTTACTCGTAAAATGATAAATAATATAACATTGATCAATAATCAATGATAACAATATTCGGTGATTTACGTGTAAATTTCAAATAAATTTCGTATAAATATTAGTATAGTAAAACAACTATACTAATATTTATACTAATATTTACTTAACATCTATACTAATATTTACATTTTATTATAATGCAAAAATCTATCTGACTGTATGTTACGCTTTCATGCCTTATCCGTTGGATAAATTTTAATAATATTTGGCTTAACGATTGATGGCTAACCTCGCGGAGACCTACCACTAGTATTATATGCAAATAAATAATACCATCTGATCAAAGCGTATTTAATTACATTTTGTACTACCGCTAAGTGTAACTAACATGGCTAGTTACGGCTATTAAAGCGTCAGTAACTAAAAAATCGTTAAACGGAACTTACCTTGAATGAATTTAATTAAATTGTAATAATATAAATAGTTTTTAACTATCAAACAATACAATAAGCTACTCACCCACAGGTGCAGATTTCGCATATGCATTGTTCTTTTTCAACAATCTTCTCTGGTTTTTTGGGGCCACCTGGTCTTGGCCTGGTCTCATCAGTGTAAGTTGTCTCTTGGATTACGGTCCTGTCGTCTCGTACAGTTTTTCTGTCATCTATGATGGTTTCATCATAGACACTGCTGACGACAGTGTCTTCTCTCGTGGTATCGGTAATAGCCCGATCGACCACGTCGTATTCGCGTACATCTTTCGTTGTTCGGACATCCTTCTAAAAAGATAACAAAATCAACGTTACTGTTGCAATTTTTTTTAAACATTTATATGTTTCAATTTTGTAAATAAACTTACCAAGTTTCTGACGTCTAACGCGCTATTGTCAACAAAAACATCTGTTTTTATATTTTCATCTTCTTTAGCATCCTCGTAAGTAGTTACTTTTCTGATTACGCCATTTTCGTTTATATAGCGCGTTACTTCAATCTGACTTCTCGTTTTATCGACTTCAAACGACTTTTTGATGGCATCGCCCGAAGTAGTATGTAAAATTGTTGTCTGCTCAGTATCTATTCCTTCATATAGATCTTTTACGTCTTCGTTGATCTTAGTTCCAAATGTGACTTTGTCGATTCTCTTGAAAGGATACTTTTTAACTGTTTCAATAATTTCTTTTAAAACTCTGTCATCAATATTTCTTTTAATGACAATATTCTTGTTGCTAACTGTAACGTCTTTGTTTGATGATGAAGTCTCAATAATTTTTCGAAGGTCGCTTATAGACGTAAAGTCTTTTATATCCCTCGAAGACAATATTATATTTTCTTCTGTATCTTGTCGTTTTAAGTGATGCCTAGGGTGCTCGGGTTTTCCAAACGGAGACATTTGCTTAGGACGCTTAGGTCTGTCATCGTCGGTTTCATAGACAAATTTTCCGTTCCAAGTTCCGGTACTTCTTTCATAAGTCGTTAATGTATCTTTCGTTTGTGATGTTGATGTAGCGGTAGTTTCTTTAGTTAGGTTTTGCTTCTCTTTTGTTATGAAATCAGTGGATTCTGTAACTTTCTTCGAATCTTCAATATTGGACTGTGTGTCAGTCGATGTTACTTGAGTGTCGGAATACACATTTCTGTCATCTGTTGTACTAATACGTATATTGTGTATATCTTTATTATCCGTAATATGCTCAGTTATAGCTGGTTTTCTAGTAAAATCACCACCATAAGTGTTACTTGTAGATGCTATTTGCTTTCCATCTTTATACAAAGCTGATTCTTCAGTTATATAATTGCCACTCTTAGGCACACCGTCTTTCCCTGTATCATAAAATGCCTCTTTGTCCAAAACGTGACGCGTATATTCATGTTGTGGCTTTATTCCAGTACCACTTATATGATGGCTTTTTTCATTAGTTGAATGTTCTTTACTATCGCCCCATTCTCTGTGAGAACTATCAACAAGCTTTTGTTTTCCATCTACTACTTCAAATACATAAGAAGATGTAGATTCTTGATGAGCACTACTTGTATTACTCTTTAAAATTTTCGTTGAGTAATTAATATTTTCTGTATCAGTAACTTGCAAAATATCACCTACTTTGCGAAGTTGATTTTGTATAGTATTATCATAACCATAGAAATTCGATGAATCCGTTTCGTTGCGTCTCCTATTGCTAATAATATCATTTCTTGATTTGTTAGTCTGCGTCTTACTTTCAACGACATTTTTATCAGTTTGACGGCTGTTGAATTCTTCAGAGGTTGTATAGTCTACATGATCTCGAGAAGAATTCGACTGAACATTATCTTTAGACGTGATTTGTTCTCGCGTTGTGCTTTGCTGTTGTTGGATGGAATTATCTTTCTGTGAAATAATGCTTTCATGGCTTGTTATCTGATTCCCATCTTTTATAAATTTAGAATTTTCTTTTACAGTCATTTCACTTTTTAGTTTACCATCTTTACCTGTATCATATTTTGATTTCATGTCATAATTCTGCACACTATAAGCAGATTCTGGTTTAATGCCAGTTCCACTGACACTTGCATAATCTTCTTTACTCGCATGTTCTTGAGCATCACCCCATTCCCTCTTTGAACTGTCAATTATACGTTCTTTTCCATCGACAATTTCGACAACATATGAAGATGATGAAGACTTTGTCACGTTACTACTTTTTGATTCACTAGAATGAGAAGTGCTTGTGAATTCTTTTGTTTTCACGTTTTTATCCAGACTCCCTTCACCCCCATAAAAATTGGAGCGATCTGATTTTACAGTCTGAACTCTCCCAGATGAGTCAGGGATATTACGTTCATTCTCGCGATTGTTAATGTTTTTGGTATCAAATGAAGACGTCCCCTGGCTTATGACACGTTCTTCACTGGTACTAGATCGTACATTCGATTGGGTGCTGTTTAAATTTTGACGCTCCGATTGAATAAATGAATCTGTTGCATTGGCTCCATGAGATCGGGAAATGAATGTATTAGCAGACCCTTTTAAATTATGAGCCGAGTTGTCTATAAAAGCTGTATTTAGAGTCTGATTACTAATAGAAGATGCGTTTCGTTCTTGACTTGAAGTAGATCGCTGGTTTGATTGAGTACTCATTAAATTTTGACGTTCTGATTGAATAAATGAATCTGTAGCATTGGCTCCTTGGGATCTTGATATAAATTTATTACTAGTTCCTCTTATATTGTGCTCAGAATTATCTATGTAAGCTGTATTGTGGGTCTGGTTAGCAACGGAAGAATCAATAGTTCTATCAAACTGGCTGTGGCTAGAACCAGAATGTTGAATTGATGTCGAAGACGATTGATGTATTTCGCTTTTAGAACTTTGTTGATGTGATGTGGAAGAGGATTCCTGAGTAACCGAACTAGATACAAATTCACCACTAGTAGATTGTGCCATATCGCTCACCTGATGTTCATGAGATCTCGTCTGTGATAAGTCAGATATTGAAGGAGCCTCCGTAATTATATAGTGCGGATGGCTGTTGTAATGTTCGGATAGAGTAGAGCCACTTACAGAAGCGTGATCGGATACATCCGTAATCATAAGCGGGTCGTCCTCCTCGACCTTAACTTCAATGTAACGGACCTTTTTACCGGACGAACTGACCTTCTGGAGCGTATTGCTGCTCTTCTGTACCGACGTCGAGGTGCTGGTCTTTTGAACACTACTCGACGCACTTTTGGATGTCACTTCGGACGTATTTGATTGTTTAGTCTTTTTATTTTTTATAGTCATTTTGGTCCCACTATGTTACGTAAATTTAAATATTAAATACTCTTAAATAATAGGAGATTCTTAATAAACAACGATTAAATATTTCTTAAAACGAGTCTTAAATAAAATCACATTATATAGAGTCAAACTTTTGCCATGTATCTATGTAAATATATGATAAACAATTCGCGAGAGTCGTTCGTGTCGTGTCTATGCTACGTGCGCGCGCGCTGCTTGCGACTGGCTCGCGGAGTCTGAGCCGAGCCGGTTCCCCCCTCGCCTTGATGTCGTATCGCCCACCAGACCTTCGCGTTCGCTGCGGCGACACGTAAGCGCTTACATCTCACTGTTGGACTCACACCAAAAATGGTATACCCAATGTTAATTACCGCATATGAATACATTTCTTAGTATATCGCTAATGCTTTCATTAACTAATCCGTCATTTATACACCATAAACAAATTAAACTATTTTTGTTTGATGAAGCTATTTTGAACAAATAATTTCTATGTTAGTCATGGTTGTGCAAATAGTTATTTTTGATTATACGTATAAGAATTATTTCTTCGAATCGCCAACTAGCAATGACTTGCATCATTACATGCATTGAAAACGAAAAGATTTTTACAAATTTTAATCTTTAATAAAGTAGCAATATTGTAAGGTATGGTAGGTAAATGGTAATCTAGTAATTTTTAGAGCATAGCGGGGGAGTAATAATCTGTCGGATGCACCCATAGGATATACTTGCATTAGTGCATTTCGCACGTCCTGCCAAGTTGTTATGTTTATATAATTATTTTCATGTTTCAATTTATTTCGGGAGTAAAATAAAGCTTATTTGTTACATTATATATAAGTATATATTCACCAGTTTTCTGTGTACCATAACACAAGTATTTAAGTTACTTACTTTGGGGACGAACGACCATGTGTGTAAGTGTCCTATATATTTATTTATTTACTATTAATGAAAACTATTGTAACTAATAGATATTAATAGTCAGTAGCAATACAATAGCATTATAAAAGCAATATCTTGCAGTGGGTAACACTTTACGAGTATATATATTTTTAAAAGAGAGAAGGGGCAAAGGCCCTAATATTAAATCATTTTGTTAAGGAATTGACTTCGGATGTAAACATCATCACTGTAGAATAAAACCGCGTGCAAGTACTATTCTCTATTACTATATACTAGTGGTTAACACACTCAATGATGTTTCTGCGCTCTCCAGTACTGCTTATTTTCGCTGTTATACCGTTACAGTTAACAGTCTATTAAAAGTTTGACAAGAATTAAACCACTTTTCCATTGTAGAGTTGTTAAACTTTGATCTCTACATTTTGTACCCTGAGCGAAACGTATTAAAGATTATAAAGGTGTATATAAAAAGCATAAAATCATAAATTGAAAGAGTAAGACCATAAATACGTTCTTAGTTATTTAGACTTTTAATTATTATTTTCCTGCCTTTATCCCGCTCTAATTGGGCACAACATGTTATGAACATGTTGTCACATGTTTTGTCTTCGTATTTTACGACCAGCCGCCTGTCTGATGTCAACTTACATTAGTCGTATTTTACGACACCTCGGTAAGAAAGAGGGTGGTCTATTCTACTCAACCGGATACCACATGATCGGTCAACTTACTTAAGTCACCTTTTACGACACCTGGTAAGGAATGAGGATGGTCTATTCTACTCAGCCGGATATAGAACATATAGTCATTAAATAAAAATGTTGAATACGTTATGATAAAAAAAAATATTATTAAATAGCGCTTTAACAAGTTTCTTGGTGTTTGTCTATTGTAAGTGGATGTTGCATCTGCCAATAGTAAATTGTTCAATTGAGTTTTACTTATTATTCATTAACGACAGACAAGTATGTTAGTTGTTTTAAAATACCGCGAACTAACCTTAACACAGTTTCGTTCTTCAGAATTTACTCAAGGAAAATTAAATGATACATATGTAGTGTCATTTAAATCTAAAAAGTCATACAACTCATTGGATACTATACTTAGAATAATTACTTAATTTACCATAAATCTTGAATACCAACAAAGAACTCTACTTTATTTGCGTAAAATCAAGCTCATATACTTACACTAAATATATTCAATTTTTAAAATGTTAAAGACTATTATATAATAGTGTATTATCTATGTTAAAAACAATAGAATAAAAAATATGAATTAAATTCTAAATTATCACTGATCTGAGGATACGGGTATCACAATCGAAGTTAAAAAATCTTTTAACCTATAAAACATAACCAAGTTATTTAAAAAAATTAAAAGTATCTTTTTTTATTCTACGTTTTTTTTGTACCTATTCCTCATTATTTTTTATCTATGCTGAATATAGAAAAGTACATTACGCAATATGATGTCCTGCTGTGTTATTTAAAAAGTTAATTTATTTATTTGTATCATGTTTTCTAATGTTATTATTATAAAAAAAACCTAATACCAAAAAGACTTTCTGATTCCAATATCAGTACGTCTTTATTCCTTTTGTATACACCTCTTATTACTTAAGTATTCTGTGTTTAAAAAAAAATTAAAGTAGCAATTTTATGTAAATACACATTACACTAAAAAGGCTTGATAAGTAATACCAAAGATAGCTTTGGAGATTTTTTTCAGACGGTTACATCACTATAATACCTCCGAATAGAATAAGTGGAGATCGCCACCCACATCAATAATTCCGTAGCCGTAATAATCCTAAAGCTGTATAGTTTTGTTTTTAAACAAGAGTTCCCTTATTTTATATAACAAAAATATAAAATTTAGATATTAGAAATAGAGTTATCTTTATATTGAAAATTACTATACACGTTTACACCTGTTTAAATCCAAAAATCAGTAGATCATATACCGTCTTAATTTCTGGATTTCGAACTTCATCTGCACATGATGCCTTGTGGTACTAATAGACAAAGAATAGCATCTCCTAATAGCAGAATGAGCGATATCTTTTTTTAATAGATACAGTCAGCCAAAGTCCCCCTACTCTAGTTATTATGCTAGAGTATGGAGCCATAGGCAGGCCTGTAAGCGAGAATGCCTTCTAATAAACACAGCACGATCTACTAATAGCAGAATGAGCAACAGCTTTTTTAAACAGATACAGTCAAACATATTTTAGCTCCACTACTCTAGTTATTATACTAGAGTAGGCAGGGCTGTAAGTAAGCATGCCATGGCAAATAATAAGAGAGGGAAGATGAGACACAGATACTTAGTATCTTTGTTTATGCACACATGTGAATAGAAATGTTCATGGCGTATTCTTAATTTAAACACTTAAAACATTTTTAGCACACCTTCAAAACGTTTACGTGTACAATACACGTCATATTATTATCTCAAATTAATATATTTTGAATTATTAATATAGTTTTGTATTATTTTTACTTAATTTTGACATTATAAATTAAAAATTTAGGCTAGCTTAAAACATTTTAGTAAAAATTACGTTTGGTCACTGCGCACGCGTAAAAAAAGAGAGACAAAGCCTCATTTGCTTTTTCTTTTTTTCGATATTGGCTGTCTCCCCTACTCTAGTATGATATCTCTATAAAGACACCTTAAGTTTACCTCCCAAGCGTAACAAGGATAGGTTAACTCACCTATACTTTCCCCGGCGAAGACGAGGTCCTAGTTTTCTGATGTCAGTCAGCCGTGACTTCTTACCATACTCCCGACTCCGTGATGACTAATCGTCATACTATTAGCCCTCCACTACACGTCGCCCTAAGCCGAGGTCCGGTCTCACAGGAGGCACCCTTAAGTCGACGTTCCCCGACGTTAGTAGAGCTTCTGCGCTCTACTCTCCGCATATCGCAACATCGGCGATGCTTCCATCCCATCCCGCCCGGTGACGCTGTAAAAGCCGTTAGGTCTAACAGCATATAGTCAATTCAAACAAAAAAAAATCTATTCTAATATATAAAGCTGAAGAGTTTGGTTGTTTGAACGCGCTAATCTCAGAAACTACTGGACCTATTTAAAACTCTTTGAATGTAAGATAGTTCATTTAAGGAGGAGATTATATATGATATTATTATAACATTACGTTAAGATGAATAGGAGTGGAGCAGCAATAAAACATATTACGAGAACGGTGAAATTTAAAGCTTTCCTTGCGTGTGCTAAGTTAACGGTAAAAGTTATTAAAGAATCTCTTATAATCTTGTAACTCAATAAGTACTTTTGTGTTCAAAATTTTAATTCGGGAAATAATTTATGGCACTGATTTCCATGCAGGCAAAGCTGCTGGCACATACATGGCTTTTTACATCATCATCTTTCTGCCCTTATCCTACTCTAAGTGGGGTCGGCACAACATGTTATAAACATGCTGTCACATGATTTGGCTGTGTTTTAACGGCCGGCGGCCTGCCCGACGCAACTTACCTCTATCGTATTTTACGACACCTCGGTAAGAAATGAGGTTGGTCTATTCTACTCAGCCGGATACCACACGGCGGGTTGACTTACCTTAGTCGCCTTTTACGACATCTCGGTAAGAAATAAGGGTGGTACTATTCTATTCAGCCGGATACCACACGCCGTACATACATGGCTTTATACAAGTATGGAAATATCAGAAATATGTCTACAGAACCCTAAATTTAAATACTTTGAATGTCGCCTAGATTACAATAAACTTGGATGACAGGGACGATGTCCATTTGTAGACTGTACGTGTATGGTTCATTTACATAAGCCTTTGGTTACGTGCAATTAAATCCAGTCTTATCGTGACCCAACTTATCTATAATCTTGATATGACCCACTTTTTTAAATCTCCTCAAACCCTCATAAATATTTTATTATGAATTTCTGATATTGTGTAGTAGTTTTTCATTACTATTTTATAGTAAGTAGTAAGTAACGGCCTGTTACTATCCCACTGCTGGGTATAGGCCTCTTCTCTCCGTTTTTTTTTTGGAGAGAAGGATTGGAGCTAAGACCTACCACGCTGCTCCAATGCGGATTGGTAGGTTACACATATTTCCAGAATTCTCTAGAGATATGCAGGTTTCCTCACGATGTTTTCCTTCACCGAAAAGCGTGTGATAAATTGCAACTATCAATTAGACACATAAGTTTTACTAGAAAACTCATTGATGCCTGCCCGGGGTTTGAACCCTAGACCTCCTCGAAAGAGGCGCACGGTGTTACCGCTGGGCTACCACAGCTATTTTATAGACCGTGTAATTATTATAACCGAGGTGTCGTAAAAGGCGTCTAAGGTGAGTGGACCCGCCGTGTCTTATCTGACTGAGTAGAATAGATCACCCTCATTTCTTACCGAGGTGTCGTAAAAGGCGACTCAGGTAAGTTGCCCGACGTGTGGTATCCGGCTGAGTAGAATAGACCAACCTCATTTCCTATGGAGGTGTCGTAAAAGGCGACTAAGGTAAGTTGACGTCAGGTAAGCCGCCGGTGGTAAAAACGCAACGTTAAAATCAGAGATAAGCCGTGTGGTATCCGACTGAGTAGAATAGATCACCCTCATTTCTTACCGAGATGTCGTAAAAGGACTAAGGTAAGTCGACCCACCGTGTGGTACCCGGTAAAGAAGAATAGACCACCCTCTTTCTTATCGAGGTGTCGTAAAATACGACTAAGGTAAGTTGATGTCAGGCTGGCGGCCGCTCATAAAATACGTAGCCAAATCATGCGACAACATGTTTATAACATGTTGTGAAGACCCCACTTAGAGTGGGATAAGGACAGGAAGATGATGAATATTACGTAATTTGTTTTTCAAATCTCAATACAAATCACCCATTTATATTAGTCAAAAATGAGGAAAACAAATGGTATTTAAATAATGAATAAACACAGCCTACACTTTGGTTTGTTAAGTAATTTATACATAAACAGAAATGATTTAATGATATTATCCAAAGCTTCTTCATGCATTTTAAAAATAAGCTTACAGCTTCGCATGGGTATAAAGCATATAGCCTATGTCACTCAGTGATAATCACAGTATTTCTCTACTCCATATTGAATTTTATTATACATATAAACCTTCCTCTTCAATCACTCTATATATTAAAAAAAAAACCGCATCAAAATCTGTTGCGTAGTTTTAAAGATTTAAGCAAACATAAAGATATAAGGACAGACAGAGAAGGCGACTTTGTTTTATACTATGTGGTAGCGTTTATAGCTACTACTATTTTGATAATTGTCAAATTTTTACCATACTTACCCAAAGACTAAATTACGTTTAGCTGTCATTTATGTTTTGTTTTTCCATGTCATAGTCGTTTTTGTTGTACCACGTTTTATAGTGACTTGACGGGATAAAATAAATGCGGTCGAACGGGATAAAAATCATTCTATGTCCGTCTCCTTGTTCTAAGCAACTTCTACACCAATTTTCAGCGGAATTGGTTCATCCGTTCTTGAGTTATAAATAGTGTAACTAAGACCAACTTTCTTTTATATATATAGATTAAAAGATTTTATTGAATAAAATCGCAATGTTACAATATAACTTGCTCGATCGTTCATTCCAAAGTAACTTTATACTTGTGTTACATATACCTATAATTTAAAATACATACGTCATGTAAACGAAACATCTACTTCCTCCTACTCTTATCCCACTCTAAGTGGGGTCGGCACAACATGTTGTCACATGATTTGGCTCAATTGTTCTATTTTTGTCACAAGTGTTGTATGTTGTCACATGATTTGGCTCAATTCTTCTGTTGTTCTGTTTAATACTCAATTCTTCGATTACCCAGTCAAACACCACACGGCGGTTCAATTTACTTTAATCGCCTTTTGACAGATCTCGGTAAGAATTGAGAGTGGGCTATTCTAATCAGCCGGCGGAGAAACATAGATATTGTGTTTTTCTTTATTATTAAAAGGTTTTTTTCAACTTGCAATGTTACATACATTCCAAGTTGAATAAAGGTGGTATGTTGCAAGTTAAATTTGACCTACTTCCCGGTGTCCGATTGAGCTGAAATTTTACGTACTGATCCAGTCTCAATGACAATGCATGTTTATGATAAGCATGACCTGATGCTGCTCCTGGCTCTAGACTAGGGACCTGGTGAACGGTGGAGGTAACAGTAGAGACATCAAATTATTTTAAAAGTTTTTTGTTGTTGGAAAATGACAGAAATTATATTATATTACGAACACCACTGATCTTTAGCTAAATAGCATTAAATAAATGTTTAGTATAATTTTTCGTGTTTCATTATCCTGTAGATTCATTTTTGCAATGCTTTTAATGTCCATTCAAGTTTAAAGTTGTCAATGACTAGCGTAGGCGACGATTTCGTCAGACAAATGTCCATATTTAGCGTGAAAGTGAACTTATTTAAATGATATTATTAGTAAAGGTGGGTGCATTGGAGGCCGCCATTTTCAGGAGGGTTCATCTGTATCTACAAATAAATACTCATAATCATCTTCCTGCCAAGAAAGAAATAGTTTTTTTTATAGCCTATATAGAACAAAACAACTTACTTACTTTTTTTTTACAAATGGCGGCCTTATCGCTAAGCCAGCGATCTCTTCCGACAACCTTAATAATACAATTAAGAATAAAATTCAATAGTATAGGCAAAGTAAAATTAAATAATTATTATGATATGTATAAAATTATATACGCCGTGTGGTATCCGGATGAATAGAATAGTACCACCCTCATTTCTTACCGAGGTGTCGTAAAAGGCGACTAAGGTAAGACGACCCGCCGTGTGGTATCCGGCTGAGTAGAATAGGCCGACCTTATTTCTTACCAAGGTGCCGTAAAAGGCGACTAAGGTAAGTTGACCCATCGTATGGTATCCGGTTTAGCAGAATAGACCACCCTCTTTCTTACCGAGGTGTCGTAAAATACGACTAAGTTAAGTTGACGTCAGTCAGGCAGCCGGTCATAAAATAAGTAACTAAATCATGTGACAACATTTTTGTAACATGTTGTGCCGACCCTACTTAGGGTGGGATAAGGGCAGGAGGAAGCAGATGATTTGGTTACAGGGCGTATGTATTGAAAATAATAGGTATTTGTAACACAAGTATAAAGTTAATTTGGAATAAACGACCGTGCAAGTCCCTTATATTATAAAAAAATATATCGAGGGGTAACGGGCTATTTGGTTTAAGCGACATCTTGGGCGATATTGAGTTATATACATATTCGGAATCAGCGATTTTTTTTCCGTCGAATGATGCCGGAATCATTCAAATCAGAGCACTTGTTTGGCGCTTGAAACAATGCTATTTTTGGGTAGTTTCAAAAGTGGCAGTGTATTAAACGACGTGGATTTTGCATTTTTTATTAAATTATGTACTTACATACCATCACCCTATCTCTCATAAATAAGTGAATAAGAGTTAAAGCGTTTTTCCTGTTTCTAAATTTTATTAAGAAGAAACTTAAATCATTTTGACTTCCCTAATCACACGGTGTGATGTCGCTTAAACCATTTGTCCGTCACCCAAATACGATATGGGTCGTCGCTTAAACTCTTTTAGCTGCATCTATTTTCCACGCCGGGTGCTACTTGAATCAAATACTCGTTTTTGTTCAGATATTTTGTTTAGTCGTTAAACCATTTTAGTCGTACTTTTTTTTTAAATGCATGTCATTTAATACAGACTTTAAAATTAATGATGTATATTGAAACATTTTGCCAGTATTCATAACAATACAAGTCGGTATTTCAATCACAAAATTTTAATATGGTACATTTCAATCATGTCATATGATACCATATTTATTTCCACGCCCGGGTGTTAAAAATCGTAATCATTCAACTGAACTATCGTGCGCGGGCGCCTCAGTCACATCATTATTATCAGCATCAGCTGTGTTTTATAATTAAGTTTTCTTTGTTGATTTTATATTTTTATTTTACAATTGTTGATTAATATTAACAAAATTATACTTTTAGAAAGTTTTATGAAAACTGATCTCAAGTAATTACCTCCTGAATGAATAGCTAATAAATAATTATAGTTGATGTTCCTACATTGAGACTGATTTTACTAAATTATCATACAAAATACTAATGTACCTAATTTTGCAAATTAAGACTGAAAAGTAAATTAATATAATTGATGTTCCTAGTGAGACTGTTATAATAATAATTACTCTAAATAAATACTTTGATTGATTATTATGTTGTGTTTATTTATTCAATGTAAGCACCTGAAATTTTCGGTGATTGCAATATATCCTGGTTGTTTTATCAGCCATTGATAGTATTAGATGTAAATAAACCATAAACATTAAACGTTACAATTTCAATGTTATATGTCACTTAAGTAAATTAGCCTGACAGTCATTTCAATCTAAATTGTTAGTTAAGATAAATAGCTTGCTTCTACTAATTTTGGGTTTCGTTACTTCATACCTTTTGGCTTACTCCGTAAATAGAATGCGTTGTCGCTTATTTTTTTCTCCTGTAGCCAGTTGTAGTTATGAAGTCACTTAAATCGTTTTTCCTGTCTCTAAAAAAGGGCACGTTGTATTAAGCGACATTTATCTTTGTAAATAAAGGTCCGCTTTATTTGGTATTAGCATCAACAACTAGATATTTTTAATTAAATTTCAATGCAGTTTACCCCGTTTAAATAACTGCAGAAGTTTTTTTGTTATGAATTTTATTTCGAAATTTCAAACTTTAAAAGGCTCTCCTGTAAAGTTGCAAAAATGTCGCTTAAACCAAATAGCCCGTTACCCCTCGATATATATGCTGTATAAAACACCAAATAGTCAATATTTATTTATTTCTTTCTTTTTATACATATATTTAGAAAAGATAAAGAAAAAGTAAAAAAGGTACACGTACAAAGGCGGACTTATCCCTAAAAGGGAAAAGTGTTTAGTTTTTAGTCTTTAGTTTTCATACTCGATCCAAAAGGATTGCATGTTGTTTGTGCGAGTCTCGTCCACTAATAATAAAATTTACCTAACCTGTGAAACCTGTATGTACAAAAATAGCAGAACTAATGTTTAATAGCATGTACTTTTTTGTTTATACCAAAAGAACCCAATCCTGTTTCGTAAGATTTATATTTAAAGCTGGATTCTGTTCGTGAGTTTGTGTGAAGACTTCAATATAAAGATAAGCCGTAGTCTATATACGAAAAATCGCTTTAACCGGATATTAAAGAAGAATAAAAAATGTCAATTCTTAAGCGATATTATGTAAATACAAGCATTTTCTCTATTCCGATTGTATGTTCTGTATGAATGTATTAACTTCCCTCAAAAATTAATCTTTTAGTAAAAACCGTACAAAAATCCGTTCAGTAGATTTAGAGAAACTCAATCACATACAGATAGACAGCTTTTGCGGTGTTTTGTATAATGAAAGACCTGTTCAATTCAATGTACATAAAACCATTATGTGCCTACTATCAATCTTAATCTTCAGGAGAAATAGTACCTTTTGGTACAAACCGTACAAAACTCTATTTAGTTGGTTTTGACAGAATCGAATCGAGAATAGATCTAGCTAGGTGTTAATTAAAAAAATCCGTTTTATCCCTGATTTTGGGCATTAAAAAAATACTAAAATTTACTTTTAATTCATTGAATATATTAAACACTATTTTTGTCGTCAAGTGTCAAGTCAGCGTAGCTTATTCGGGGAACGTGTGGTCGCGATAAATGAAAAAGCATAGTATGTAGAACGAGCCACACCTACCCTATTATTTTTTCTCTTTTCTTTTGTTTTGATTTTGTACAAAAATTAATGAGAAAGGCTCGGTCAGGTACTAAATATATAAACATAAAACTGGATGGCGTGTAGAAAAATCATAGAACATCATCATCTTCCTGCCCTTATCCCACTCTAAGTGTGGTCGTCACAACATGTTATAAACATGCTGTCACATGATTTGGCTGCGTTTTTACGACCTGCCTGACGTCAATTTACCTTAGTCGCCTTTTACCACACCTCGGTAAGAAATGAGGTTGGTCTATTCTACTCAGTCGGATACCACACGGCGGGTCGACTTAATTTAGTCGCCTTTTACACCTCGGTAAGAAATATGGTGGTGAAATACGGTATTCTACTCAGCCGAATACCACACGGCTTTATCTTCCCTTAATATAAATAAATATATAAAGATAAAATTGGATAGCATGTAGAAAAATCATAGAAGAATATTACAGAATATAAAACAAATGATATGAATCGTAAACCTTAAGCCAAAGGTGTTATGCGAAGCCGTAGGTTGCACAAGGCCCGGTTTTCGATGCCTTTACATGGCAATGGTGGGCGAGCTGCTTTTGAATCACGCGCCCACAGACTGACTGCATGCATAGATCAATAATAATTAACCTCATCTATACATTAAAAATATATTTCTGTATCAACTTTCACGCCGTGTGGTATCCGGCTGAATAGAATAGTAGCACCCTCTTTTCTTACCGAGGTATCGTAAAAGGCGACTAAGGTAAGTTGACCCACCGTGTGGTATCCGGTTTAGTAGAATAGACGACCCTGTTTCTTACCGAGGTGTCGTAAAATATGATTAGGGTAAATTAACGTCATATGACAAATCATTTTGAAGTTGTGCGGACTTCATAGCTAGTCTCTATAAGCTACTTTCAAAGACTTACTTCAAGAAAGTTGAGGTATAGGGTCACTAAATTATAACAACTTTAAAATATAATATAGCTAGAAATATGTTAACATTTATTGCAGACTTGAATTTCGTGGCTATAATGAGGGGGCTCGCCCACAATACCTGCTAGAATCAGCACTTGGTATCGTCCAGACAATAGTTGTTTGGGAGGTGGAAGGCCAATATGAAGTAATGTTTAAAATAATGCTTAAACTTTCATACAGCCGCTCTAAAACCATTATAAATTGATTACATGTTCACCAGATTCTTTCAAAAAATTTGGTACCTACGTGAATTTTATTATGTTAGTTTTCTGAATCGCCCATTATGAGTAGAGAATTTTTATTTTTTAGTCAAGGCAATCTCGTTATACTGTTCTCGGTACATGAAACTTCTTTAAAAAGTAAAGAAAATAGAAAGAGGAAATTAAATAAACAGAGGATAATAAGAGATAAATAAGCCGTGAAAATAGTGTGTCGTCCTCTAGTAGCAATATCAGAAATCAGTAAATAATGTATTACTTCGCCATCTATATCTTTTATACGGCACTACAAAAACCATAAAGAAGCATAGCATTTGGTCTTATCGCTAGTCCCTAATAGATGGCAGTAATGTATTTCACAGTCGATAAATGGCTGCGTGCGTCATATCTCTGCGCAATCAAGCACGGAAATAACTAACAGCTGTTCTACAATATTCGGTCGGGCAACTCAGCTAGCAGCTGTATACGAATGAACACGCAGCCGTTTTCCTTGGAACTGCGATTGTTTGGACGTTGAATTGTGGCTTTCTCATTGTTTTATCTCTCATCACATTGTGGACTATTCCAATTTTCGAAGTAAAGTTTATACGCGCTCTAGTGGTGGAATTCATAGTGCGCGAATCGAATTAACCGTATTCTTCGAGATATGTTTACCAAAATTAATTCGTTGTTATTGTGATTGAAGACAAGTTGAAATGGCTCGTGAATACATAGAACGCGAGGAGAGTCCTACAGTGTTATGTCAATAGAATCTCTACGGGTAGATAGCTATTCAAATATTCTCATTATATTAAGGAGATTAGGTGATAATAATGTCTAGTACGGTACCAACCAGTTCTGCTCTGAGGGCTTTGGCCTTAGAGTATAAGAGCTTGCAAGAAGAGCCCGTCGAAGGATTTCGAGTGAAGTTATTGGGTGAGGACAATTTATTTGAATGGGAAGTGGCAATTTTCGGACCACCAGATACGCTGTATCAAGGCGGATATTTCAAGGTAAGACAGGTTGCACACTCATTTGCTATAAAAAAAATCATTATACGGACGGAGTTTTTGCCTAGAGTCGTTACAACTTTTGCGAATAATCTATAAATATGCTGGCTAACCTCAGCTACTTTCTAAAAAATAAAATATAAACCGATTGATAAAAAAATATCGCTTTTTGGTATTGCATCACAAAGACATCCCTTTTTCGGCATTACATGTATCTATAAATTTATTTTAATGTTTTGAAATAATTTTGTGCTGTTTTATAGTGTCAGTAGTATCTTAGTAGTAACAAAAAAAAATAACTGCTGAAATCACAAGTTTGATGCAAATAATAAACTTCTTAATATTTTATCTTTACTATTTCTCCTTGATCTTTGTTAGTTATTTATTTCTGTGTACCAAATAAAATTGTCCTATTCCTGACCACAAAATGTACAAAATACAGAATTCTTTATTTAATTAACATGACTATGTTGCACACATATTAAATATTTGGCTTTGGAATGTCATAGAAATAAAAATTAATCATTTATTAAAGAAATCATATTTTAGAGAAGATAAAGTTATTGTATTTTCAGTACTTTTATGAGTGTGTAAAAGTGCTGAAATTATTTTTAGCTACCACCTCTATCTATATAGACAAAAAGTTACAAAAAAGCAGTAACCATACTTATTATTTAACAGTAAAAAATATGATTAATAATCTATCTCTCGCAATATTTATGTGTAAATGTGTTGTTCCATATACACATACAATATCGCTTATATCGCAGCTATATTCCAAAATGAAATAGAACTTTCTAGCTGACCACATAAATCGGAGAAGGTGTAGTTGGTGGTGTTGGTATTTACCAAAACATCATCATTCTCTTACCCTTATCCCATTCTAAGTGGGGTCTCTGAGTGGCTAGTTTATTTGCTATTTGATATCAGTGAACAATGCTATTGATCATTATTATGATTTTGTCAGCAAGAATTTAAACATCACTCACACAATCAGACCCCATTACTATAGGCCATTATCAATTGAAGCCATCTGCCAATTTATAGTAGTTCTGATTTACTTTATGCTTATACTTAAATTATTGTTATAATTGAAAATTATTGCAAACTTTATTTAATTAAATTTCCATTAATTCTACATATCCTTAAAAACAAAATATTATTACATAGTAGTTATATAAATAAACCACCAGATAAATTTTTGGTGAATAAAAGCCTCTTAAATATAGTGATACTTAATGTATCAAACACTATAACCTCGCTTAAAAACACTATAACCTCGCTTAATTGTTAAAAAAAAGAAAAGTAAGTGGCAGCCTGTTACTATCCCACTGCTGAGAATAGGCCTCTTCTCTCCGTTTTCGGAGAGAAGGTTTGGACTAAGACCTACCACGCTGCTCCAGTGCGGATTGGTAGGTTATACATATCTCCAGAATTCTCTAGAGATATTGAGGTTTCCGCACTATGGTTTCCTTCACCGAAAAGCGTGTGATAAATTGAATTATCAATTACACACATAAGTTTTAACTGAAAAACTCATTAGTGTCTGCCCGGGTTAGAACCTGTTACCTTCTCGAAAGAGTCACACAGTGTTACTGCTGGGCTACTACAGCTTTTTGCTTAATTGTATTACTATTAAATTAAATAATAATAATAATTTTATATTAATTATTTATTAATTAACTTAATTCTGTCTTTATCATTTTATTACTATTATTTAATAAATATTAAATAATATTTATGTGTGATCATCTAATAATTAATATAACATTATTAAATATTATATTATTTTTGTTTGTAAAATTGCATAAATTTTCCAAACCAATTTTTTTATACTCGACTTGTGAAAAATATGTGGTCTTCAATACGAAAGTGAGTTAGTTTTAAAAGAAATAAAAATATTTCGCTTCTTCAACAAATGACAATAACAATTGACAATGATGACTTCAGTACAATCTTTTAAAATACAGATAAAAATTTGTAATTTTTTTTCAATTCAAGGCAAATTGTTGAGGAAATATGTTAATAGGTTGTTGATCAAAGAAATTTTTAATTGGTTTGTTACATAATGCCATGAAGAATTCTATAATAAATATTTATTTTAGTTTTTCATAAATTTACATATGTCCAATAGTCATGAGTGAATAGGCACCATAGTGGAATGCTCAGTCCACCTTAGGGTGCATCTTTTGCTTACCATTAGGCAAGATTGCAACTTTCTTAGTAAAAAAAAAAAGGTCATAAAATTATGATATAGGAAATACACACACACTACTCTATCAGTAATAACAATCTCACTTTCATAATAAGCCATTGCCTAAACAGATTATTAAGATGTCTTACATTTATTTAATATTTTTGTTTCAGGCACATATGAAATTTCCTCCTGACTATCCATACTCACCACCAACTATTAGATTTTTAACTAAAGTATGGCATCCAAATGTATATGAGGTGAGTTTATAGTATATATTATTGTAATGATATATTTTCTATTTTACTTCATCGCGGATTATAGCAAGTGATTTTATTATTACTTTTGTATTATGGATCTCTGCAAAGTAATGCCTAATTCTATAAATTATTTAGTATGTCTCTCTTTCTCCTTCTATCAATGGATGCCCACTGCTGTACAAAGATATCTTCACTGGATCTCCTACACCACACGACTTTGTGCCGCTTGAATCCAATGGTCCCATGAGTTATAGAGTATATAAATATAAAGACTGGTATAGAGTATATAAATAGAAGCAATTCTTTATTGCCTCCAATAAGAAATTTACAAATATCCATAAAAAAAAATCGCTAAGCGATTATTAAGCTTCCGATTTGGAGCACGGTGAAATAACTCGTTTAATTCGACGGCATTTTATTTAGTTAGTTTCCTTTAGATAGCAAGTGCATTACTGACGAAGTAGGTCAAGCAATTTTTGTTCAAATTGATAACTTCTTTGGTGCACTTTGCACACTGTTCTTGCCAGCTAACTGAACCGTCATATTTGAGTCGGTGACGCTAAATCTGGTAAAATCTTTGTCTTTCTTTTTTTCCTAGCAAAATTAAAGTAACAGTCATTTCATGTATAAAATTTTAGTACATTACAATACATTTTGTTAAAATACAAAATTATTCATAGTTTTTGATACTTGAACTTCCATACAACGATAGATTGCACCTAGAATTAAGTTATTCTACGCAGATAAGATCGCAGCTAATTTATATGTAGGTAATTTAATATTAAACACCTATAAAACTGTATTTTCAATATCATCATATATCGCTAATGTGCTGCAATAGTGGCACAACTCAAAAATCACGTGTTGTGTGTATTCGTGACTTGGAATAGGAAGTTAAGAAAGAAATGTTAATATACACATTATTTTCAGCAGCAATGCCAGCAGAACTCGTAATTGAATATCAGGCGTTGGTTTAAGCATTTTTTATACATTTTCCTTAACAATTAAGACTTTAAATCCATTTAGCACAAAAGATGATTTTTGAGTTGTGCCACTATTGCAACCTATAAGCGATAAGTTCTAATAATTTATATTGAAGACTTTCTGTTTCAAAATACATATGAAATTAATTGAACAAAAATCTGAAAACTTTAAAACAACATTTGTCAATTTAGCCTTTAATTGGTCAGATGCGTCATTTTAAATATGGGTTACAGTGATAACTCTATAATAGGTCTATTTAAGAACCATGGTTAGTCAGAAAACATATTATTTACAACTACCCAGAAAATTGTATATAAATATGTTGTGTAAAATCACGTGTATAATAAATCCAGGAATAGGTACATAAGATAACCGAAAATATCCGCCCAGAGCATTGAGCCACGAAGCCGGTATATTGAATTTATTAAGTGGTTTAGAACAAAAACATCATAGTCATCGTGATTCACCACCTCCTTCTTAAATGCTGATACATAATTTAGAGATATATGACACTTGTGTCTAATGTTTTTGTTAACATTTAAGAAGTAGTGCCTGGAAGATATAAAAAGAAGCATTTAAAAAGATAAAGAAAGAAGGAAAGAAAGGGCCGGTGACATATGGGATTCGATACCGGGTATTTAATTTATAGTTCGCCCGTTCCCTATTGAGCTATCACAACTTTACATATGACAGCAAATTTATGTTTCTATTTCTATTTTAACAGTTTTGTTTAGTGCCCGAAAACAGGGATAAAAAGACATTATTTTTAAATAAAACCTAGCTATATCGATTTTTCGGCTCTAACTTTTATTAAAAATGTTTCAAGCCGTTTCCAAAATTCACAATATATACATAAATACGTATACAGGATTAACTCATTTAAATATGTAAAAAAACCTACAAGTGGCATGTTTTCACCTTATGGCTGAGAGCTGTACGTAATATTATAACGAATTTGAAGTTGAAGAGCTATTAAACAATCTTAACAGTGAATCAATATAAATAAATTTAAAATAAATTATTAGTTTTCAATATTATAGTCGGTATTTTATCAATATTTCTTTTATTTTGTAATATATTTAAAGATTTACGCATCCTTATTACATGCCGTGGTAACCTATAATTAAGACTACATTTAATTGAAAAGTTTGTAGATTATTTAATACTATCTATACTAATATATAAAGCTGAAAAGTTTGTTTGTTTGATTGTTTGAACGCGCTAATCTCAGGAACTGTTGGACCGATTTGAAAAATTATTTCAGTATAAAATTCCAATCAAATCCATTTATCAAGGAAGGCTATAGGCTATATAACATCACGCTAAGATTTATAGGAGAGGAGCAACAATAAAAAATAATACGAAAACGGCAAAATTTAAAGCTTTCCTTGCGTGCGCTGAGTAAACGGTGATAATTATTAAAAAATCATGTATAACAAAATTGTTCCCCTTTAAAAGTTCTAAATAAAAGTCCGCGACAGCATATGTCTAGCTTTTAAGGGTAACCCACTTCTAACATGTCTAATGGTTATTAGAAGACTATATTACAGTTTTAATATTTTCACGCGAGCGGAGGCGCTGGCGATTTCTAGTTATACACTGTCCATTATATTAACCATCTTTTGACAGATTGACGATAGTGATGTCCTAAAGATTCTCGTATGCGATACCATTCCGATTATAGTACCTACTATCATTAATCGAATTACGTACCTAAGTAATTCGATTAATGATAACCTACGTAAACTAGATTACTACTTGAGAAAAGAAATTCCAACTTTGAGAAAACTTATTGTTTCTTTGAAAAGAAGTGGTCTATTTCATGGTGAAAAATCTTCTTTGGTCAAAGTTTTGAACACAATTGGCTTTTCATATAAAAAGTTAAATAAAAGAAAATTATTAATGGAACGCACAGATATAGCTATAGCACGTTGTGATTTTTTAAGAGAGGCAAAGAAAATACAAGATTGGGCAAATATTGTTTTCACGGATGAAACATGGCTCAACGCTAACCACACACTATCTCGTTTCTGGACTGATGATACTGCTGATTCCACTTCCTCAGTACCAATGGGAAAAGGTGAGCGCCTAATCATTTGCCATGCAGGTACAGCAAAAGGATTTGTACAAGACGCACTGTTGGCATTTAAATCGAAGAAATCAAATGACTACCACGAAGAGATGAATGCAAATGTGTATGAAGAGTGGTTCAAAAAAATGCTCATTTCATTGGAAGAACCATCAATAATTTTTATTGATAATGCGCCCTAATTCCCGTCAAATTGACAAAATGCCAACACAGGCTAATAAAAAGCATGAAATAATTAATTGGCTTCGGGACAATGGAGAAAATGTGGACGACTCAATGTTAAAAGTTGAATTAATAAAAATATTAAAAACCAAAAAGAGAGCAAAACGCTATGTAATCAATGAAATGGCAGCAGAATATGGCCATACTGTTCTTCGGATTCCTCCATACCACTGCCAGTACAACGCAATAGAACTTGTATGGGCACAAGTAAAAGGGCATGCTGCGAGATGCAATACAAGCCCCCCATTCACAGCGAACAAAATGTTGCAATTGCTAAAAAATGCTTGCACCCACGTAACGGCCGAGAACTGGGCAAGTGTGGTGGAAAGAACTAAAAGAGTAATATTCTCTGATTGGGAACGTGATATTGCGTTTGATAATATATTATCTACACAAGAGCTAATAATAACTGCTACTGAAGACTCCTCATCGGAGGAGTCTAGTGTTGATTATCATTCCGACGACTCGTGCTAATAAAATAAATTAAAATATCCTGATTGTTTTATTTGTATTCATGTATTAACTAAGAAGAAAGTAAAACTTTATATAATGTTATTAAATGTCTTTTAATACTCGTAACATCGATTTCTACCGATTATTTTTAATCTGTGGCATAATCGTAGCATATCCATTATGTGTGACATCACTAAGTGGGCGGTACCCATCCATAAAGTACAAATATTATTTGTATGATATTTGTACGTAAGCAATACAAAACTTAATGAGCGTGAGCTGTCAAAAGACTGATAATATGATGGACGCAGTATAATAATAAGTCTTGTTGGTTTTCCTAATAACATGAGGAAGTGGTTGGAATAGTCCATATAAGAACTGACCACTGGTCTGGTACCAACATATGTTCCCAATTAAATGGCAATACTGAAAATAGACAATAATAAAGTTATAAAATAAATGAAATTATGAACCGAATTTTTAAAGTTTCCACGGTTTTAAAACGTCAAAAGATATGTTGGCAAAAACCGTCCTCGATGCTTGCCAAGCTTTGGCAATCTTTACTGTTCAATTTACATAAGACCGTAATGCATTATTAACCTAAACCTTCCGTAAGAGTGGCACTCTCTTTTAGCAAAAACCGTACAAAAATCCGTTCAGCAAATTTTGAGAAAAGACATTTCGATCACATACAGACAGACAGCTTTTGGGAACTTTGTTTTAGCTTTGCCATTACATCAGTTTAAAAACACTGTTAAAAAGAGGCTGATCCAGAAAGTACTATACTGTTGAGGATTACTTAGAAGACAAGAATGTTTGGATATAGCTTGCTTAGACACTGTACAAGACAGTAATGACTAAATGTACTCATAAGAATTATATTTTTAAAAGAGCAACCGCCGAATCTCTCGCTGGCTCTTCTCGGTAGGAACCGCTTTCCGAACCAGCAGTAGAGTTGACGATTCAAAAGCATTTGTTTACAAGTTCATTTGAATAAAGAATATTTTGAATTTGAATTTAATAAGTATAGATGTCAAATTTAAGGCTGGCTACTCTAAGTGTAATAACTCTATGACACCGTATCGCGATATTGTCACACAATTTGCGTCTTTGACCCGTAAGTCACCGCTTTGTCCTAGATTATGATCAAATGGTCATTAAAATTCATATGACGATAAAGAATGGTCGCTGAATTGTGATAAACTATTTTACATTTTATATTTCTTGTTGCTGTAGTGAAGCTTCGCCTCTCTTTCACACTTATAACTTATGCAGAGAGGTATACATTTGGCCAGTCTTACATACGTCAATAGGGGCAATATGTTAATGTATTGGGAATTTCTTAAGTGAAATATAACTCCAAGTGAGATTATCCTACGTATTTTTTTTCAAGCTATTTATTATGTGTACAATAAAAAAGTTTGATTAGTGTAAAATATAATTATCTTCTAACAAAAAAGAGGGTAGTCTATTCTACTCAACCGGTTACCACACGGCATAAAGGCAAAAAAAATTGCTAGACGGATAATATCCAGATCTTAAGATGATATGTACGTTAAATTTCGTATTGGGAATTTCTTAAGTGAAATACAACTCCAAGTGAGATTATCCTATGTATTTTTTTGCAAGCTATTGTTTATTATGCGCACTATTATAAACTTTGATTAGTGTAAGATATCATTATCTTCTAACAATGCCGTGTTGTATCCGGCTGAGTAGAATAGAGCAACCTTATTTCTTACAGAGGTATCGTAAAAGGCGAATAAGGTAAGGTAAAAGGCGACCAAGGTAAGTCGAGTCGGTAAGAAAGAGAGTGGTCTATTCTACTCAGCCGGATACCACACGGCGAGTCGACTTACTTAAGTCGACTTTTACGACGCCTCGGTAAGAAATGAGGGTGGTCTATTCTAGTCAGCCGGATACCACACGGTGGGTAGAATTACCTTAGTCGCCTTTTACGATACTTCGGTAAGAAATGACGGTGGTTTATTCTACTCAATCGGATACCACACGGCTGTTCGACTTACCTAAGACGCCTTTTACGACACCTCGGTAAGACATGAGGGTGGTGTATTCTACTCAGCCGGATACCACACGGCGGGTCGAATCACCTTAGTCGCCTTTTACAACACCTCGATAAGTAATGAGGGTGGTCTATTCTACTCAACCGGATACCACACAGCATAAAGGCAAGAAAATTTGTTATACGCATAATGTCCAGACCTTAAGATGAGCCCATATGAGCTTTTTTATATATTTTCTAGTTAATTTAATAAAACCAAGGGTAACGAAGAGACTGATCCTGTATAGCTTGTGCCAAATACCTTTCTCTATACGTATTTTATCAAAATACAAAGCGTATATTGGTAATATTCATCGACTAAAGGTTGGTCATTTTCTCACCAGAATACATTTAATAAAATAGACCTAAGTCTCTTTGATTATTGTATTGACAATAGTTAAGACTTATATTTATATGTAGAAACATAAATATAAAAAAGGATGAATTTCATTTAATTTATCATTTATTGTCTATTCTTATCAGTCATGACTTCAAAATAATATAAACATGTCATAAAAAGATTATACAATCTACACTAAATGCGCATGACTTTGTGTGGATGTTTATAAGGTTTATGTAGTACCTAAAGTAAGTTTACATATTAAAACTATCCTTAATCTTTAAACGTCATAGTTACTACGGAAAATTTTTCTTTTTAAGCAACGTCTTGTCGCGAAACAGTGTGTTTAAAGCGGATTTTTTTAACCTACTCGATAGCGTTAGCGTAACGCAAATTTGTATGGCGCTGGAACAATGGTCACTAGGTGTCGCTGTTGCAGCGTTAAAAAAACTCGCACTAAGCCCACTGAAGTGATAATGGGCGGGAAACAGTACAATACAAAGAACCGATATAGGTAGTGGTTTACTTTATTACTGTTGTAAAATATGAACAAACGCAGCCAATGGTAATTATCAAATCGCCCTATCCTAATGGCCGTGACTATATTGACAAAATTACTTTAAAATATAAATCTCATTGAATGCACTGAAATAAAATAAGCAGCAGGAAATCATTTACAAAGTTCATTATCATTTAATTAGGTTTTTCGAAAAAAAACTGCATATTTTACTTATTTATACTTTGGGCTAGCTAATGGAGGAACTACAGTTGATACGAGCTTAGTCAAAGACAAATGACCGATGATTTGCAGCAACGTCATGAAGTCAAGCGACCATTATTCTCCTGCCCTTATCCCACTCTACGTGGGGTCGGCACAACATGTTACAAACATGTTGTTACATGATTTGGCTAGGTATTACTTACCTTAGTCCGCTTTTAAGACCCCTGGGTAAGAAATAAGGGTGATCTATTCTGCTAAGCCGGATACCACACGAACGTCAAGCGATCACAAAAATATAAATAAAATTATTTTGCTATAATCCGCGATGAAGTAAAATAGAAAATATATATAACGCTAAATGTAGAGTGGACAATCGGTTATCATACCTGGTACATGCAGGATTCGTAAAAACACATGCACAAACCACCACCGCCACCACAATACACAAGCACTACATACGTTCACTATCACAAACTCAACAATCGTTTCGCCCCGCAACCGAAGCATCATCAGGAGATAGACTCCACGACCAAAATCGCAAAGTTCGCTTTGTCGATCGAAAGTAGATTGTATGATATATGAGTGCATGTGTTTTTACGAATCCTGCATGTATCAGGTATGAAAACGGATTGTCCACTCTACATTTAGCATTATACATATATATTTTCTATTTTACTTCATCGCGGATTATAGCAAAATAATTTTATTAATATTTTTGTGATCGCTTGACGTTCGTGTGGTATCCGGATTATTGAGAATTGGTCTCAATAATCCTTAGGAATAATGATCAGATGGTCTGTCATGGTCTGCAGCCCGATTTAATAACTCGTTTTTATTGCTAGATCATCGCGGGAAGTAGGATGTTTGATATATCTTCATTAGTTATCAAAATTCGGCTTCCGTTCAACTGCGTCCTTGGAACTCTTGAAGTGGTTTCTAGATTCGCCTTAATGTCATTGATTTAATCAATTGAGTGAATATTTAAGTGATTTTTATATAAAAGTAATAGTAAAATTATTTTGCTATAATCCGCGATGAAGTAAAATAGAAAATATATGTAATGCTAAATGTAGAGTGGACAATCCGTTTTCATACCTGATACATGCAGGATTCGTAAAAACACATGCACTCATATATCATACAATCTACTTTCGATCGACAAAGCGAACTTTGCGATTTTGGTCGTGGAGTCTATCTCCTGATGATGCTTCGGTTGCGGGGCGAAACGATTGTTGAGTTTGTGATAGTGAACGTATGTAGTGCTTGTGTATTGTGGTGGCGGTGGTGGTTTGTGCATGTGTTTTTACGAATCCTGCATGTACCAGGTATGATAACCGATTGTCCACTCTACATTTAGCGTTATATATATTTTCTATTTTACTTCATCGCGGATTATAGCAAAATAATTTTATTATTACTTTTGTATTATGGATCTCCGCAAAGTAACGCCTAATTCTATGAATGATTTTTATATATTTTTATTACGAAATTCCCAAAGAAACAAGTAATTCTAGGCTGAGACGTATTTAACCGTGGTTAGGTATTAAGAGCGATTATAGCAGTGAAGCTACCGGAGGGCTAGAGAGGGCAATGATCCGAGGCCCCTAAGTTGAGGGGGACTTTGACTCGCAAACTAAATTGAAGTACTGAAAGTTTCTCTCACATCATCCCCCTGCCTTTATCCCACTCTAAGTGGGGTTGGCACATGTTATAAACATTTTGTCACATGATTTGGCTGCGTTTTTACGAGCGGCCGCCTGCCTGATGTCAACTTACCTTAGTCTTATGTTACGACACCTCGGTAAGAAATGAGATTGGTCTATTCTACTCAGCCGGATACCACACGGCGGGTCGACTTACCTTAGTCGCCTTTTACGACACCTCGGTAAGAAATGAGGGTGGTACTATTCTATTAAGCCGGATACCACACGGCGTGGAACACTTGCATTATTGAGAGTACTAAAACGCAACTATTATTATTATATGAATTATTACACACAAATAGTATGGACACCTCGGTAAGAAATGAGGGCGGTAATATTTCATTCAGCCGGATGTTTTCAACATGTTTGTAACATGTGCAGACCCCACTTAGAGTGGGATAAGGGCAGAAGGATGATAAGAGATTTTTACTGCTCTTGAACTTTAAGTACTTGAAAATAAATGAAACGTTATACAAAATAATCCGTAGCGGATGTACCGTTAGTTTTTGTGAAGAGCAGGCCGTATAACGTAGTGAGACAGGTCATCAAACTAAGTATGAATCACTCGGTGACACGGACTGATGCTAGTGGCATAAAAATCCAAGAATTTTTTCTCACCTATGTATCAAACGTGACGTCGCTCGCTTATTTTACGTGGGCACCGGACAACAGAGGATACAAAATTATATACAAATCATTATTATTCTCCTGCCCTTATCATCACTTTCCTGCCCTTATCCCACTCTAAGTGGGGTCGGCACAACACGTTATTAACATGTTGTAACATGATTTGGCTTCGTTTTTACAACCGGCCGCCTGCCTGACGTCCACTTACCTCAGTCGTATTTTACGACACCTCGGTAAGAAAGAGGGTGGTCTAGTCTACTAAACCGGATACCACACGGCGGGTCGACTTACCTTAGTCGCCTTTTACGACACCTCGGGAAGAAATGAGGTTGGTCTATTCTACTCAGCCGGATACCTCACGGCGTGTTCTCCTGCCCTTATAACGCTCTAATTTGGGTTGAAACAACTTTTTCTCTTCCATTCTCTCCTATCATTCGTCAATTATGAGGCTGCTCCTTTTAAATGCATGTCATACTAATTTATAGAATTAGGCGTTACTTTGCGGAGATCCATAATACGAAAGTAATAATAAAATAATATTGCTATAATCCGCGATGATGTAAAATAGAAAATATATATAATGCTAAATGTAGAGTGGACGTTTTAATACCTGATACATGCAGGATTCGTAAAAAAACACATGCACAACCCTCCATCACGACTCAAATCGCAATACACAAGCACTACATACGTTCACTATCACAAACTCTGAGAGAGTGGAGTCTATCTCCTGATGATGCTTCGGTTGCGGGGCGAAACGATTGTTGAGTTAGTGATAGTGAACGTACCTATGTAGTGCTTGTGTATTGTGGTGGCGGTGATGTAGGGGTTGCTTATGTATTTTTTACTTACTTACTTAATACTGCATGTATCAGTTATGATAACGGATTGTCCACCCTACATTTAGCATAAGGTATATATATTTTCTATTTTACTTCATCTCGAATTATAGCAAAATAATTTTATTATTACTTTTGCATGTCATACTTCAGTCAATCCCACCATGCTTTTTGAGGGGTTCTCTCTAGTTTCCATCCTTCCTTATTATATGTCCATACCATTTCCATTCTCCTGCCCTTATCCCATTGTAAAAGGGATCGGCACAACATTTTTTGGTTAGTTACAACCGGCCGCCTGCCTGACGTCAACGTACCTTAGTCGCCTTCAACGTTACCTCGTTAAGAAACGAGGGACGCATACCACACGCCGAATATCTAGGAAATAATATGGCACATTCTATGAAACTGAGTTATTCATTTCCATCCATTCTATTATCCTAGAGCGTACCAACAAGACCCTAGCTAAATATGGTTACCCCAAAATATAAATCACACGTAAAAAATGTATCTTCGAACTTTCTCAGTACGTAAGTACTTATGAGTAAACATATGCATATATTGGCATTGGCACATATACAAGTTTATTAAATAGATAAGTTATCATACAACTAACAAAACCATCCAAGTTGTAGATAACTTTTTATAAATGATTTCTCGTAGCCCGAATCCGTATATTTATGACAGTGTATCAAGTTTTGCCATGTATATATGTATAATCAATTCCTAACTAAACCGATTGATCTGGAATTTAGTTTATTTTGCTGACAAGACGTTATTATCCAAACTTATACTGCGTCCATCATATTATCAGTCTTTTGACAGCTCACGCTCATTAAGTTTTGTATTGCTTACGTACAAATATCATACAAATAATATTTGTACTTTATGGATGGGTACCGCCTACTTAGTGATGTCACACATAATGGTTTCTACGATTATGCCACAGATTAAAAATAATCGGTAGAAATCGATGTTACGAGTATTAAAAGACATTTAATAACATTATATAAAGTTTTACTTTCTTCTTAGTTAATACATGAATACAAATAAAACAATCAGGATATTTTAATTTATTTTATTAGCACGAGTCGTCGGAATGATAATCAACACTAGACTCCTCCGATGAGGAGTCTTCAGTAGCAGTTATTATTAGCTCTTGTGTAGATAATATATTATCAAACGCAATATCACGTTCCCAATCAGAGAATATTACTCTTTTAGTTCTTTCCACCACACTTGCCCAGTTCTCGGCCGTTACGTGGGTGCAAGCATTTTTTAGCAATTGCAACATTTTATTCGCTGTGAATGGGGGGCTTGTATTGCATCTCGCAGCATGCCCTTTTACTTGTGCCCATATAAGTTCTATTGCGTTGTACTGGCAGTGGTATGGAGGAATCCGAAGAACAGTATGGCCATATTCTGCTGCCATTTCATTGATTACATAGCGTTTTGCTCTCTTTTTGGTTTTTAATATTTTTATTAATTCAACTTTTAACATTGAGTCGTCCACATTTTCTCCATTGTCCCGAAGCCAATTAATTATTTCATGCTTTTTATTAGCCTGTGTTGGCATTTTGTCAATTTGACGGGAGTGGTAGGGCGCATTATCAATAAAAATTATTGATGGTTCTTCCAATGAAATGAGCATTTTTTTGAACCACTCTTCATACACATTTGCATTCATCTCTTCGTGGTAGTCATTTGATTTCTTCGATTTAAATGCCAACAGTGCGTCTTGTACAAATCCTTTTGCTGTACCTGCATGGCAAATGATTAGGCGCTCACCTTTTCCCATTGGTACTGAGGAAGTGGAATCAGCAGTATCATCAGTCCAGAAACGAGATAGTGTGTGGTTAGCGTTGAGCCATGTTTCATCCGTGAAAACAATATTTGCCCAATCTTGTATTTTCTTTGCCTCTCTTAAAAAATCACAACGTGCTATAGCTATATCTGTGCGTTCCATTAATAATTTTCTTTTATTTAACTTTTTATATGAAAAGCCAATTGCGTTCAAAACTTTGACCAAAGAAGATTTTTCACGATGAAATAGACCACTTCTTTTCAAAGAAACAATAAGTTTTCTCAAAGTTGGAATTTCTTTTCTCAAGTAGTAATCTAGTTTACGTAGGTTATCATTAATCGAATTACTTAGGTACGTAATTCGATTAATGATAGTAGGTACTATAATCGGAATGGTATCGCATACGAGAATCTTTAGGACATCACTATCGTCAATCTGTCAAAAGATGGTTAATATAATGGACAGTGTATAGTTGTTTTTCTTTTGTTTTATCTGAACTAGATAGATTTAAATGAAATAAGTCTTTAAAAAAATTAAGTTTCGTTATTCTAAATTCAGACCTATGTCGTGTGGTAGCCGGCTGAGTAGAATAGACCACCATTGTTTCGTACAGTGGTGTCGTAAATAGCGACTAAGGTAAGTTGACGTCATGCAGGCGGCCCTTTGTAAAATACGTATCCACATTATGTGACAATTTGTTTATAAAATACCTATTGTGCCGAACCCCGTTTAGTGTGGGATAAAGGCAGAACGATAATGATTTTAAATTCAGACCTACTTGTTCGCAATATTTTGTACCTATCAATCCGTTAGCTGTAGGAGTGTCAAAGCGGTACAAATACACACACACCCACCAACTTTCACCTTTATAATATTGATAGGATTACATATGGCTCACCCATCATACAGGACACTATAGGTGAATGACCTTAACTTGGAGCAATCGCGATCATTACTAACCAACACACAAACCTACCTAATAAATTTCAAGCGTGTGAATCATACAGTCAACGAACTAGTACCAATCAAGTTTAAAATCACAGTTACATACAATACATTCAGCATAATTATATACGTGAAATTAAATAATTAATTTTATTGGGTTACCTCGATACTGCAAAGTACGAAATTGTTTACGTGATGTTGCAAAATTTTCGTAATTTTCATGCGTAGACGTATCTCAAAACTGTGATGATTCTTGACATACTTTTAAATATTTATCGTTGAGCACGGACCAACGTGTAAAAATTATAACAAAGTAATATATTCAGCCCGCTTTGCCGGGCTTAATTTGAAGATATGTTATTTGCAATATTTAAAAAACGCTCCGATCGCCAAACTTCTCAGAATCATCCGATGTCATTCTAAAGACTGTCTGAAATTATCATTAAAATCGGCTCAACCGTTTCGGAGTCTATAAGGGTCATACAGACAAACATTCATTATAATATATAAGACTAGCTTTCCGGCCACGTGTTGCCTGGCTCAGTCTGGTTTCCAATTCCCCTCGATACAGATTTTAACAGTTTAAAAAACATGCTTCGATCTCCATAAACTTTACTGGATCATCCGCTAGATGATTTTAAAGATTGTCGGAAAATTTTATTAAAATTGGTCCAGGCGTTTTGGAGTCTATAAAGGACATACAGACAAATATTCATTATTATTATTATAACATAAAATTATATTGACAGTATAATGTTGTAACGGTTTAACTGAACCATCATTTCGTCGTTTCGGGTGTGAAACGAGAACAAAGAATTTTACATTGAAATATTAGTAAGTTTATTAAACCGTATATTCAAAAACTGCCATCACCACCATTTGTGCTTATCTAAATTCTATTACCTACTTATTCCTAAAGAGAAAACATATGACCATGAAAAAAATGTGAACACATTAAAATACGTAAACAACTTGGATGTATTTATGCGACAAAAACCCATTCTCGAACTTTACCGACACTCACGTCATTCAAGACGATTATACTACCAAATTTTTGCTAGAAAAGAGTCAATTTAATCGTATAGACGAGAAAATATAATAGGAAAAATGAAATTTACTTTAAGAGCAACTGAACAAGATAAAACAATTTAGCTTATTTCATATGATTAAATGGATCGCACGCGATTTCATCTGTTTTGCTTTATTACCAAGATAAAGCCTATATCACTCTATAGGGATTCAAATATTTACGGATATTATCATCATCATCATCCTGCCTTATCCCAATCTAAGTGAGGTCGGCCAAACATGTTACATGTTATCGCTTGATTTGGCTACGTATTTTATGACCGACCGCTTGCCTGACGTCAACATACCTTAGTCGTATTTTACAACACCTCGGTAACAAATGAAGGTGGCCTATTCTACTCACCCGGACACCACACAGCGGATTCAAGGATATTGTCATCAATCCGTTATTCAATTCCTCCGCGATATGGATAAGTAAGATTTTTCCTTATCACTCTTACTGTATAATTAAATCATAGAGACTCCATTACCAACAGATTTAAGAACCGTTAACAACTAAATAATCCAGACAATGACTAATTTCGGCTTTCCAAATTCAAAGAGGTAGGCACGGCTAGATTATGTTTATTGATGCGCGAAAAAACCGTTTGCAAATTATTCACTATTAAGCAATGTGATAATTATTGTCATGAATATATGTCAGAATAAATAAAGTAATAGCATTTAGTCGGTTGTCCCATCTTGACATATATCCAGCAAATTCCAAAGATGAGTTTCATGCTCAAAAAAGTTAGACGTATATAACAAATTTTATAAGTTTCAAATAAACATTGACTGTTGAAGAATCAATACTGACATTGTGCTAAGAATATGATTTTTTATCATCAATCATCTTTCTATCCTCATTTAGCTGAACAAAAATGAAAATTGTTACAATAATCGTCTTCGTTATTTCTGTTTTTATAAAAGTTAAAATTATTGTTAGAAATTTCCTTATTGTTTCAGACATTGTAAAGGTTTATATTTATGTTGAGAAGTTTTTATTTGTTTTATTCCGTGAAATTTATATTCGTTTATAATCATCTTCGTTATTATACTAGTAAAACTACCTAAATATAATTGAAGATAAAACGAAACGCGTAGAACAATAAGTAGGTTGATTTGCGCATTTTCTTAACTAATATATTGTTCTTTCATCGGGAGTACCCTCGAACATTGGCACTCCCCGGCCTTGGGGTAATTAACCTTATTCTCGACGAGCTGCGTTGCGGTGGTCATTCTGAACTTGTGCTACATTTAACACACCTCTTTAAATAGCTTCGGTAAATATTTTCGTCCAAACACTGCGTTCTGTGCCAAAAGTTCGATTGTATTCTTTCTTTGAACACCACGTGGTAGAGATCTTTAAAATCGCATTTGGCGTACTCTTACGACGAAAAATATATGATGCGCATTGCAAACGTCTTCTCAGTAAATAACCTCTAATAGATTCCAGATACGGTGAATACTAGCTAAATGAATTCGAAAATGTAAAACCCATATTATTCAGCCACTGAGTTTCATACACCTTTATTCTGCGGTAAAAGCACTTCTAGACCGCAACTTGACACACAAAGACATTTTAACTAAACCGCTTTGTGCTATACTTATACATTGAATTTTATAAAAAGTGCTTTGGTGTGAGGTATACAGTTATGAAGAGATGAAAATTTTCAGCGACATTTAATAGATGAACGTTTGTCGTAAATTATAACCTTAAGAAGTATCTTAAGTATAGAAGCTGAAATAAAATGAAAGTAAGTTACGTAATTAATATGACGATTAGATATTTTAAGACATTCACTCACCCTGGTGATACAGAAGATTTAGTCATATCTATGACATGAAAGTTATTACTGAATTCCCTGAAGCCAACACGGCTGTTTGATGACGTCATCAAGCAGTCAAGAAATTTCTAGAAAGCATTTTTAACTTTAGCAGTAAGCATTCTAAAAATACCGAACTTTAGAATTTTGTAGTATTTATGAATTCCGGGAAACTTTTTGTTTGATAAATTTAACATTGAGTAATGCTCTGGATCTGGAATTCGCTATTAAGATATGTAAATAAACAAAGCTTTAACGGAATATAATGCAAATAGGTTATCTTTACTTACGGATATTGGTCATCGTGTTATAGTTCTTCAACGTAAAATCTCCTTTGTTTTATTATACTGCATTTTACACCTCACAGCGATTGTTTCAAAATCGGAAGTCGGATGCTATGGCGATGTCTACGTCATAACACCTTCAACTCGCCCACGGCCGTGTCTGAAGGTTCATTCCTTCTTCAAATATTCTAACGATTTTTCAGTTCCGCTATACGCACGTTTCCTATCAACCATTTCCGCTGTAATAAATTTGCTGTCAATTATTTTTATAATAATCATTTATTATTAGCATTCACAATACGTTAAAATGAATTATTATGATGGAGCACTATAATATTAACGATTATTATAATATATTATTACACTACAAAACGTTTGGTGTTTTGTATTATATACAAAACTTATTCATTTATTTTTATACATATAGTTATAATAGAGAAAGAAATAGTAAAAAAGCACATGTATTAAAGGTGGAATTATCCCTAAAAGGGATCTCTTCCAGCAACCTTTGAGTCACAGAAGGAAAAGGACAAGAATTGAAGAAGAACTTACTCAACTAAAAAATGGAATTCAATTTTATATAAAAAATAATAATTAGGACCTCACCTGCCTTTTGTATACATATACAAATAGTTTTGTGTTAAAATACCCTTAATTAAGTACTATGTTGTGTGTTGTGTTTTTATTTTCTCACGAAAGCTGGACCTCTGACCTGATATGTAATATTCAATTGTTCCAAATATCGCTATCGGTTAAGCGGATTAGCCTCGAAAGTTAAGCCAGGCAGACAGATAGACTTTCTAGATAGAGAATAGACTTTCGTATTTAATATTAGAATTGATTTACTATTAATATTGTCAGATATCTTTAATATTTAAATGAGTTATTTTTGTATGTGTAACGATTTTCCTGAAATTCAGCAGAAATGCAGGAGGTTTTGGGGAGCAAAATAATGTATTTTCAATACATTTACTCTAGCCCAAAAGGTTACGCAAACGTTACAAAAGATTCTATTCTATTTGTTCTGATGGATCAAACATTTCCACTGTTACGTGTTATGCGCTATTCGGGCAATAATTTTATTCCGCTTTACTTATTATATCGGTTGTATTGGCTTGTTATTAATTTTAATATTTACTTAAATTATTTAATCTTATATGAAGAATAGAGGAATAGAAAGCAAATGAAATATTAGCTGACATTTGTCAAGTTGTGATAGCTTAATGGTATAAAGGCGGACCGAAATATTAGGATATCAAGATCGAATCCAACTACCTCATAATTTTTTTGTTTTTTTAATTCATCATTATTTTTAATTACTGAAAAATGCTAAAATTTACATTGAATAGTAGACTTATTTTGTCGTTGATTAGAAAGTCATGGTAGCTCATTTGGAGAACGGGTGGTCTAGACTCTAGAGAACCGAATATACCTAGGATCGAGCCCAAGCTGCTCAATTAGTTCTTCCTTTTTTTTAAGTTTCTTTTTTTATCATCATCATCTTCCTGCCCTTATCCCACTCTAAGTGGGATGGGATTTTTTTATCTTTTAAAATAATTACCCAACAAGGCTCGGTCACCTAGGTACTTACTTCTATATAAATTGGTTTAATATAAACTTCACCATAAGCACGTCCTAATTACATGTTGCGTCCTACTTAATTCAATCCGGTCTGTTTGTTCTTGTCAGTTGCAGTGGGATATCAGTTACGAGTAATATCACAGACTAGCAATCGCCAGCGGCTCCGCGCGCGTGGAAAGATTAGAACCGTAATATAGTCTTTTGATAACCATAAAATGGTTAAAGTGGGTCAACCTTAAAAGCTAGACATATGCTGTCGCGGACTTTTATTTAGAACTTTTAGAGGTAAACAATTTTGTAATACATGATTTTTGAATAACTATTACCGTTTACTCAGCGCACGCGAGGAAAGCTTAAAATTTTGCCGTTTTCGTAATATTTTTTATCGCTGCTCCTCTCCTATTCGTCTTTTATCGTGATGTTATATAGCCTTCCTCAATAAATGGACTATCTTACACTGTAAGAATTTTTCAAATCGGTCCAGTAGTTCCTGAGTTTAGCGCGTCCAAACAATCAATCAATCAAACAAACAAACTCTTCAGCTTTATATATTAGTATAGATTGGTATATTCAAAGTTTTTATGAAAATAAAATTAATTTACATTTATTTTGATTTGAAATACATTGCTTTCTAATTAATAATAAACATATATAGTACTTTGTTAGAAGCTAAATTACGCTGCTCTACTTTCAATCCTTTAGATTTTTAAGGATGTTCTTTGAATCGGTCCAGTAGTTCCTGAGTTTAGCGCGTTGAAACAAACAAACAATCAATCAAACAAATAAACAAATTCTTCAACTTTATATATTAGTATATATATTCGATATTAGATATATTCAGATACATTGTTTTGATATGTAATCCAATTTGGAGGTTGGGACGCGCTTTCTTTGTGAGGAAGCTCTGGTTGAACTACCGCAGTATTTTTAGCTGAGGGCGACGCACCGACCACCTCACTTTACGCTCAATCATCGTAATAACAGATGCTGGAAATTGGCTGGCGGGGATAGAGATAGAACTTTTTACATTAAAACTTGCGGTTTTAAAAATTATGTACCTCTAGTAAAAGCCAGAGCGTTCGTGTCGACTTTAGTTGTTTCATTTTGTGTAATAATTAAAAAAAAATATATTATTATTGAAAAATACGGTTACGATTAAAATACGGTACTGTATTGTCAAACTGGTATATAAGCTTTAACTGTACAAAATTTCATCAATATTGCTTCATACATATAGAGTTTTGCATGAATAATATTAATATAGATATCATTCTCCTGTCCTTATCCCACTCTAAGTGGAGTCGGCACAACATGTTTTAAACATGTTGTTATGTGATTTAGCTAGGTATTTAACGACCGGCCGTCTATAAAAACCTTTGCTTATAATCATATAAATACATGCGATTAATGGTGTAGAAAACAACATATAATAATTTTAAATATCCCTAAGCATTTCTGGGTTATTTGATAGCTGCCAACTCGCATTGGAACGGAGGATGTTGTCACTTTTGGCAGTATGTAGGGAAAGGTGAAAAATTGATTTTAGTATTGTATTCTAAGAGCTGATAGCAGTTACAAGTACGATAGAAGTTTAAATTGCTTTTCGCTATTTGACTTATCTTACGATGTACGTATCAAAATGAGGTTTTCATTAGTGTTACAACAAAATTAACAAATTAGACCGCATTTTAATAATGTTTTTATGTTTATTTGTAAATTCGTAGATAATAAGTTACTAACCTAGTTAACAGACTTATCTGTTATTAACATTATGAGCCCTTGTTGCTTGAAAGTAAATACAGTTGATTTGAATAATGTAAATGAGCAGCATATTAACAAATCTAGAAAATAAAATATTTTCAAAAAAACCTTTTCTTGCAAAAACCATGCTTATATTTTATTAGAAATAAAACACCTGGATTAAAATTGTGAATAATGCTTAGAAAAATTCGAGTAACAAATTTATGTTATCATAATAATCTAAGATCGAATGCCTAGTCCGAAGCTTAGAGATGTAAAGAATATATATGTATATATACAGTAACAGGCAAAATAACTTTCAATTATTCGCTACAATCGTTTAAAGTAAGCAGCTGAAAGTAGGTCAATAGGTCGCATATCCAAAAGACCGATTTGGTTTGAATATTTGAATAAGCATATACTGATAGCATCAGAATTTTAGCAATTTTCAACCTTAAAGCTTTTGTTATAGTCAGAAGTCGTGTTTTGTATGAGATTATGGTTGTGACGGTTGTAATATGAAATCATGTCGTTATTTATCCTGGGTCGACTGGACGATTTGCCGTCTCTACGTAATGCATGTTTTAGACGGCGCAATTGGCAACATACGTAATAAAGAATAAATTTAAGTAAAAGAAAGAGAAAATTGAATCTCTTTAAATTTATACGATGATTTAAAAACCTAGAATGTTGTAGTATTTTACCCAGTTCTCCAAACAACTCAGTATAATATTCCGTTAAATGTTAAGGACGGATGAGCCAAAATTATACAATCTATACTGATAATTAAAGGTAGGCCAAAATGATACAATCTATACTGATATATAAAGGTAGGATAGGTATCTAGTTAAAGGATTTTTATTTCTTTTTTAAATGAGCTTCGTCAGTTTCTTCTCGGTAGGACAGCTTTCCGAACCAGCAGTAGAGTTGACGATTGAGAAGCACTTGTTTACAAGTTTAATTGAATAAATAATTATTTCGCACTGTACACAGAAAATATTAAGTCGGATACATTACCTTAGCTACTAGATGCGATAGCGTCCTACACATATAGCATATTTCATTATCGAATTTGAGCTCCAAATCGCCATTAGATTTGTGAGTTTTACTGTTTCTCGCGATGGTACAATAATACACAAATCATATCAATATAATGGTGCAATAATATACAATTCACAAATCATATTGATCATCCGAAAATAGCTTTTCTAAAACATTGGCCCAATTCTTGTTCGTGAGAGGTTTCGGCCAAGTGTTATAACCATAGCAACGGCAACGTTTCCCTCCGATGAAATAGGCATTCTTAATAGACTTATTTCAAACCGACCCGAAAAACTTACATACATGTAAAATAGTGATAACGGAACGGCTTAAAACTATAAATTATGAGGAAGTTGAATCATTGCTAGAATATGTATTGTAATTTAATTTAAATTTAAAACTTAAATAAATAATAATAACACCTAAAAACAAAAGAAATAAAAACTCATTCACTTACTCTCAAACTCATATACTCACAAACCCACACACGCATACACTCCAAACACACATACACACACACACACTCGTGCACTCACACACTCACACACTCACACATACCCACTAATAAATAAGTTAAATAGTTAAATAAATAGTGTATAGACAATATAATGGGAGAGCGGAGCCTTCTTTTAAGCATATTCATGCTTAAAAGAAGGCTCCGCTCTCCCATTATTTCAACTTTACTTCAACAATTGTAACTCTGTTGATGAAATAAAAGTTTTCTTTTTATTTCACTTTAGTGTTTAGGCTACATCACGGCTGTTGTGATTTTTAACAATAGCCAACCTGTCATCAATAAAATGAGAACAGTTAATTCTACAAGCTGTACATACATCTTCATGCCCTTATCCCACTCTAAGTGGGGTCGGCACAACATGTTATAAACATGTTGTCACATGATTTGGCTATTTACGACCGGCCGCCTGCCTGACATCAACTTACCTTTGTCGTATTTAACGACACCTCGGTAAGAAAGAGGGCGGTCTATTCTACTTAACCGGATACCACACGGTGGGTCGACTTACCTTAGTCGCCTTTTACGACACCTCGGTAAGAAATGAGGGTGGTATTCAGCCGGATACAACACGGCGTTAATAAATAAGTTAAAATGTTAAATAAATAGTGTATAGACAATATAATGGGAGAGCAAGTCTTCTAGCACAAGCATATTCATGCTTAAAAGAAGGTTCCAACCTTACTTCAACAATTGTAACTCTGTTGATGAAATAAAATATTTTGAAAGAAAGAAAAGGTGGAAGAAATAAAAGACATGTCTAGGCTACATTACGACTCTTGTGATTTTTAACAATCGCCAACCTGTCATTAATAAAATGAGAACAGTTGATTCTAAAAGCTGTGAAGTAGTGAAAACTGGTGTCTAAATCTTTTGCCTAGACAGCTTAGTAACTCGGCTCATTCAGGACCGTTACTGGTTTGGTTACTTTCACTGCGTCTTTGTTTAGCGTCTAACCGTAAATGCCTATAACAACGTTTCCTAAATATAAAGACACTTATAGGATGCGAAATTTTTGCTAAGATATTAAGTATGAAAGCCTAATTGATATTGATCCCGATACGTAGTTCACATTTGTTAATGTACTTTAAATTAATTTTAAGATCAAATCCTTGTAATAAATCCAAAATAGCTTTATTCTTATCTTTATTTAACTTTGTAGATTCAATTTTACATTTTATATGACTTTGCTTTTAATATATAAACATTTGTAGATTCTGTAGAATACGACTGTTTTGTATCTAAACGTCTAATTTGTATTTTATTGATTTCCTGTTACATTTTAAAATTTCAACTTATCATACAAAGTTTGAACGCAATTGGTTCTATTTTATAATTTAAAACACGTTTCAATTTGATAAAACAAAAATTACTAATTCATTCAATTTACTAAGATTGAGTATATAAATAGCATTGTCATGTTTCTGTAACATATTAAACTTAGTAATATAGTTAAAGCAATTAAATGTACTGTCTATGTTTTCACTTCTTGTCTTATTATTATTACGGATATAGATTTTTTCTTTGGCCCAATTGGAAAATGGCAGTGCCAGGTCAACTTAAATGAAATGAAATTCGGTATCAAGAGTTAAATCCATATAAAAAGAAAGGTAGTATCAGATATTTCGGGAGCTGCTACGTCGTATTTCAAAAATAAAAGTAATAAGTACAAAACAATAACAGACGAAAACAAGGCTAATCTTGACGCGTCATGGGCTATACCGTGAGTCATGGCAATGAAAACTCTGTGACATACTATATTGTCTATAGAGTATACTATAGTAGTCTAGAGTATACTGTCATACGACATTACTGTGTGCCCAATTACTACATCCGCAGTAGACCCGGTATCCTTGACATTGCGGGAGATACTTCAAGGTTTTTATGACAAAGAAATTCAACAGTCAGTAATTAGAGGAAGCTCTGTTCGGTTATGAATAAACTACGTTTTTCCGATATGTGTTTTGCCAACCAACCAAAGAAGCTAGATCATCAATAGTATATTACAATGAACTAGTTCCATAGACTCTTCAGTTGTTATATCGCGCTATCTGAAGAATAAAGTCACATGTCCCATGTATAAGCATAGGAAATGTGACTTTATTCTTCGAATGTAATAAATATTGGTATTTCAAGAATATAAATCCATACTTAAGTTATGAACGCGAAAGTCAATATGTCTTTTTACCTGTCTATAAAACTTTAACCATTTCCCAATTTAAATAAAATTTAGTCAGTTAAAGCCGATATATACCGATTCTTGACAATTTTCGACAATCAATTCAATATAAACGAATAACCCGAGTTGTCTTTCGTGGTTGTGTTGTGTATCTTTACCTACTGTCTGTTACCCGGCTTTATTTAAATATGTATGAAACAATTCTAATTATCTTTATTGTCTGTAATGATTGTCGCATTGCTTTGTCTTGTATTCAGGATATATTTAAAGATCTATTATGATCCTATAAGGAGATAGCGGAATTAGCTATCCTACTTGAAGCTTGTTTACCTTCTTAATTTGCCCTTGGTTTTGCATTAAAAATTTTGCAGTGTTCGCTATTCATGGGGACATATTCAAAGATGGCGCGTCCTTTTTACGAAAATGCATATTAAGAATCTCGCGGTTGCCATAATTAAACAACTTTAACCGTCCGTAAATGGTACGGATTTCGATATAAAAGGAAAGGACACATAATTGGATGTACCGGAAGTTGATCAATATAGTTTTAATTATGATATAAAAATAATGGTTTTTTAATGTTACTTCCAACTGAACCCAAGCCTCTGGGTACTAGAGTATAAAAAAAGTAATTATTATTTTGCCTTAATACACGTTTTATAAACATGTTGTAGATGATTTTGTTAACAAATACGCATTACGGCAAAATAGTTCTATCATTACATTTGTTATCATTACCAAGATGTTGAAATGGACCTCATATCAGAGCACGCAGCTGCAGTAGATTGTTCATTCTGACCTTAAACGACGTTTTTGAGGTTAATCCTTCACATTTCGGGAGGTCTACCAACTCTACGACTTGCAATCTGAAGTTTGTAAACCCCTTAGGTCGCAATGTTTTCTGGTCTTCATCTTTTACTCTTTGAACTAATTGACATTAACTTTTAAATGTATTTAGCAAGATTGAATTGTAGAAAACAGAAATGTGGAAGATTTTAAACTTTCGCGGTTAATATTTATTATTATATACGGATCGAATCGAATTACCCGTGTCTAAGGTTCGACGTTTCGGTGTTTGGAGTTAGCTCGTGAACACGGTGCAAGTATGCCCAAAAGTCGAACTTTATACAAAAGGCAACTCGAATTTATAACGATGTGACCCGTATGTATATATAATATTACAAAACAAAGTGCCCATGTATATATATAGAATCCATATGTCTTTATGTGATCGATTTCCTCAAAAAGTACTTAACAAATTTTAGTACGATTTTTACTAAAAGATAGTGTAATTTTTAACAATGTCTCAGCATATAATATAGAAAGTGACTATTTATATAAAACTATTGAAAAAGTGCCTGGTTTGAAGGTACTTTTCCGTTTAAAAGTTTTATTCGTAATTTTTATCTGTTTAACGATTCGTGGAGGTTATAAATACATACTTCCAGTATAATCTAGAAAGAACATCGCGCGACGCTCACAGCTTGTTTTTTACTATACCTGATAAGTATAACGGCATAAATTGACGCATCAGGTAAACGCACTTGGCTTACAAAAGGCTTTATAGTTTGTAATCTGCGTGGAATATACTAAATTTCTACTAACAATTTCGCTATAAGATTAAAATAATGATTAAATGTATGCTTATATACAAATCTTATTTTACTATTGAGAATGATATAAGTAACTAGCCGTCTGGCTATGGGTTATTGTGACTCATTCAGGTTCCGAATTCTCCTCGAAAGAGAACTCAACAGTTTAAAAAAAATCTCCGATCGCCACCAATCTTTACAGCATCATGCGCTGGGTCATTCTAAAGATTGTCCTAAAATTGCTTTAAAATCGTTTCACCCGTTTCGGAGTCTTTAAAGAAGATGATAATGGAGGATTGAACTTTCTCAGCGTTGTAGTTACTGGTTTGTCATTATAATATTTTGAACAGAACAACCGCAGAGTTTCTTGATAACTCTTTTCGGATATGAGCAATTTTCTGAACCAGAATAATACAGATGTTATTGTTTTGCAAATGTAGTTTCAATGCTTAGTTATTTTTTATTTTTAATTAACTCCTGGATCGTTGCCAACAAATTCTAAAGCCCTAAAATATAACCCTCTTCCCCACCTATAATATGCGTGCTTCCAAAACAAGTTATTATGTCTTTCTTCGAAGTGACAATAAGCTGTTAGCCCTAACGGGTTCAACTTAATATTCCCATCTTTTGTTATCCTTCAGGACCAGTCAAAAAACAAAATGCTTGAGTAACACGCACTTTGTTCACATTATTATAATGCGTAGTTTTAAGTGTGTCACGCATACGTTATTAACATATAAAAAGTACACGCAGACAGTTTACGTGACAGTAACCTAAATAAATAATTTACTTAGCATAATCGATCTTTCTTTGTCAAGCTCATTAGACATTCATTTGGCATAAATCCTTATTTGATTCGGACATAGTTACAGATTCTGTATTACAGACAGTACTTTTTATAAACACAGTGGCACTACATAGTATAAAACAAAGTCGCATTCCCTGTCTGTCCCTATGTCCTTATATCCCTAAGTCGCTATATCCCTATGTATGCTTAAATCTTTAAAACTACGCAACACAAGAAACAAAACGCTTATTATTTAAAATTTCATACAAAACGTTCAACTACTAGTACATGGTCAATTACTAGTGCCCTTACCTTAATTGTTGTTCATTAATTTTTTTTATATATAATATTGCTTATAAATAACTGAAGTAACAGGGAGTTGGTCCTACACTTTGATCCGTTTATTTTTCTAACAATGTCCTCTAAATATTTTCTCCACGCCTACTTTAATGTAATACTTAAGCTATTATACTCAAATTAAATTAAGTACTCGAACATAATCCAATTATTCTAAAAATATGAACGCGGTTACAAAGTGTCAAATGGTTATGTTACGTACCTATTACATAAAGATTTATTTTTAAACAATTCGCTGCACAAAGGAAAAGGTTTTACATAACCAATCAGCTTACGCACCGCCACTGGATTGAAATCCGACTAACCGTGAAGCGATAAAATGAACCTATATATTATATCTAGTGATCTAAGTAATGGTTAATTAATGAAGAGGGACCTTTCTTACAAATACATAGATGATCTAGTAAAATCTCATATAGAAAATGTTAGAGACAATATTAACAAGTTAGTGTAATTTGGTGTTACGAGTATTATTAGGCTTTATTTTTATATGATTTATATTCTTTTTACGTGTATCTATCTATGTAACCGACTCCTTTACAGTCAAATCTTGCGCACTTTAAACGGAGAGATTTAATTCAAATTTTGTCATAACCGGTGACAAATAAAAAAACTTGAAAAAATTAAAAAGAAAATAATTTATTATAGCATTATCCTAAAAGAGAAGTCCTAAAAGAGGGGAGGACACGATAGTTCCGGCAACTTGCAACCCCAAGCCCGCACCAATGAGTTGCAAACTGTTACACGCTTTTCGATAAAGAAACACATCTTGTGGAGCTATATCCCAAGAATTATAGGGATATGTGTCCCCTAGAAATCCGCATTGGAGCAGCGTGGTAGGTCTTAGCTCCAACCCTTCGCATCAAAAAACGAAGCAAGCAGCATCGTCACTTTACTTCTTAAAGTTTTAGGTACACATTAATATACTTATAGGCATTGGCTATAACTCTTGTAGGGCTTGTTATGTTGAACTGCGTACTTTATACAAGGTCACAATACTAACTCGGTCTGTCCAATGAATTAATTAGTCGGGTTATTTTGGAGCCATCGTAACTATTTAAACTGGGTTTTAGTAGGTAAGGTATGCAAATAAACTTGTTTTATCCGTGCTTAATATTATCAATGCGAAAGTCTGTATGTTTCACTTTCACGGGCAAACCGTTGGAGCAAAATTGATGAAATTTGGTAGAATTAAATCTTATGTACCAAGCTACAAGTAGGATGAATAAATCTAGTTTTCCCTAATAATTAAAAGTATTAATTTGTTAAGTATTATTACATTATTAAGGGTAATTTAACACTGAAGTCTATGCGATATAAGTCTAAAAATTTTCATATTCTTTGTCTTTTTTAAAAGCTTTTAAATAATTTATGCCGTGTATGTATATGAAGGTGGAATTCGATGGGTTCGGTAGCCGAATAAGCTAAAATTTTATATACTGGTCTAGTCCCGATGACAATGCATGTTTATGATAAGCATAACCTGATTCTGTTGGCAGGACTGATTCCAGACGAGGGAACCTCTGAAGGGTTAAGATGAAATTTTGTTAAAAGCTTTTATTTATTAAAACGTTTTTTTCTTGTTTCTTTTTTAAAATAAATATTTAATTAGGGCAATCTTCCAAATTTAATTTTGGAATTGCGTTCTGTTTTTGATTCACTATGGATTTATCGTATTCAAGAAAGATGTTACGGCGTAGTCACTCGTACGTATTGATTTACTGCGTATTTTGGACGTACTATTGTCACGAACTTTTACAAATAATTTATAGATAATCTTGTTGACATATTGATTACATTTTCAGACTATGATACTATTATTACACGCGCTATTAGAATGAAATATCGTGTAATTTTTGCAAATGTAACTTAATTAATTTTAACATTTTATATTTCTTCAAAAATCAACTCAGTCATTAAAGGAAACCAGATTAAAACATGTATGTTACTCTTTCACTGCGAATCCGCTGAACCAAAATCGATGAATTTTGGCACAATTATTCCTTACATACCGGAATAACATATAGTCTATAGAAATCCTCTTAATTCTACAGAAATAGGATGACACTAAAAAGCGCCATATTATCAACTTATCGTGCACCAACAGTTCATGCGAATGAAGTCGCGGGTAAAAGCTAGTATTATAAATGCGAAAGTTTGTGAGTATGAAAATATGTATGTTACTCTTTCACTCTGAACCAATATCCATGGAATTTGGCACAATTATTACTTACACACCGGAGTAACATATAGGCTATAGAAATCCTGTTAATTGTACAGGAATAGGATGACATTTAAAGGCGCCATCTTTTGACGTCTATGACATCTATGACGCGATAACAGTCTATGCGAACGTAGTCGCGGGACCAGCCCGGGCAAGGACGATATCCTCGAGGCCCATACCCCGTTTACCCCTACCCAGGGAGTATGGAGATGAGTCTATACTACGTAGTTGCAGGTAAAAGCTAAGTATTTTATAATTTCAGAATGGAGATCTGTGTATATCAATCCTTCATCCGCCGGTGGATGACCCTCAGTCGGGCGAGCTGCCTTGCGAACGTTGGAACCCGACACAGTCCGTTCGCACAGTGCTCCTGTCGGTGATCTCATTGCTCAACGAACCCAACACGTTCAGCCCGGCGAACGTGGACGCCAGCGTGATGTACCGCCGCTGGCGCGACTCCAAGGGCAAGGACAAAGAATACGAGAACATTATAAGGTAGATAAATGTAAATCGTAATTTATTTAAGTGAAACTTCTTTGTACACGGTTGAATTGTGGAGTAAGCTGGTGTATGCGTGACGAAAATGACAGGCGTACGGAGAAGTTGAGAGGAAGATATAAGTTAGTGAAGATAATAATTAAAGAATTAGGCGTCACTTTGCGGAGATACAAAAGTAATAATAAAATTATTTTGCTATAATCCGCGATGAAGTAAAATATAAAATATATATAAGACAATCCCTTTTCATACCTGATACATGCAGGATTCAGGGTGGCATTCAGGGTGGCGGTGGTGGAGGAAAACCTCCACCACCGTCACCACATTACACAAGAACTACATACGTTCACTATTGCATTACTAAAAAAAATATTACGAATGTGAGTCATTCACATTCAAATTTTTTTTATACTGATTTTTGTTTTTAGATATTTATATTTTTGTCTAGTTAATATGCTGTGTTTTATACTATTTATAGGAAACAAGCTCAAGTAGCACGAATGGACGCTGAGAAAGAAGGAATAGTAGTACCTCTAACTTTAGAAGACTATTGCATTAAAACCCAAGTGAAGTCCACTACACAGGAACCTCAGGTAAATATTGGTTGTTTAGAAAATATTAGATTAGTATTGAAATATAGTTTTGTTTAAAATTTCCTTATATTCATAATTTATTTTAAGTTTAAATATAATCCATAAGCATTTCCAGAAAGCTTAAACATCTACTCAGCCGGCGCACGGCGGGTCAACTTACCTTTATCGACTTAACCTCCTTATATGTTTCTGTGATAGCATCTCTATAGCGCCATCTAGTTCAATAAATTAAAACATTTAGGCTTTAACAACTCCCATTTTAGCATTCTTGCGCGCAGGATGTTTGCGCGAGCGGTCTGCAGCGTGCATGTCCACCTCCACGGCATAGTCCCATTACATGCTCGTCCACTGGAGGGCCGTCCCCTACCTCGCGAGCTCCTACGGTCACCCTCACCGCTAGCGGCGGAACAGGATGACGATCAGGACGATGCGAACCCGGACATGACACCCCCCCCTGGACTTGACAATATCACGGATTGACTCTCCATGAACTCGACACCCCACCGCTCAGAAGATACCACGTGAAGAGACAACCATTTCTCCCCGGATTATACCCGGGTTTTCAATGACCTGCAGAGGTCCCCCTCATACACAGAGATATCCCCTAGGCTCAAGCCAACAGGCGAGAGCCCTGGCCATAAGGCCTAAACAAAATCCAGGCGCAAGCCTGCGAGGAACAGCCCGGGTTAGGAGGTTCGCCTCGAGGCCCGTACCCCAATTGCCTTCGGGCATTGAGAAGACCCTTCGTCGTCTTCCATTTTACACCGATTTTGACATCACCATCGGAAACCAAGCAAAGCACCCCCGGGGGAAAAACCCAAAAGAACCCCTGGTCCCCCATAGTGCTCACGTAATACTTGAACGGTCCCCAAGAGTATGATGACCCCCTGCCATCCCATTTTAATAAAAGTCACTTTATTTCCAGTTGGATATGACAGACTTCTACGATGACGACTATGACGATCTCGACACAGACTCCGAGGAGGAGCTAGAGGGGGGAGAGGACGGTGACGACAGCGGCAACGGCGAATCGTGATACCATACCAACGCCGAGATCTCACGCGACGGACGGACTACCAGACGTATTTAACACATAATTAAACTTAACACCCTAGTAAAGGGCGAATCGCTTGAACCGCCAAAATGCCCATTTATAAGCTAACGTAAGCAATATCGTAGCATTATTTGTTCTAGATATTTACTATGGTGAATAGTAGGGTCTGATATAATATATAGGATAGAAGCATACAGTTTTTAAAAAAATGATGCAATCCCCATAAAACATTATAGGGTTATCTGTTGGGTCAATCAAAATATTGTCTGAAAATTTTATTAAAATCGGCCCCGCCATTTCGAATTCTATAAGGAACAGACATCTTTTATATATTTTACATGAATACAGAAGCTACATAATATTAACTAATATAATGTTACAAACATTTTGTATTTTCCTAGATACGAGTATTTACATGTGAAATCAGGCTTTGGACAAAATGTACATTACGCATGCGTATTATTAAAGTGACCTAATTCAAAATTAGACTTAATTGGGTTAGATACATTGTAATCTTTATTTCAGTGCCATCTATGAGATAAGGCCTCGAACTATTAAAAAAAAACTAGTGTTTTCTTGCTCTCCTAAGTTATGGGTCTCTTTAACACTCTAGTTGTATAGGCGCTACTCTACGCTTTTTTGCAAGTTTGCAGAAAACAACTTTTTTGAAATAGGTCACTTTAATACGAAGAGTGGGATTTAAACTAAACTTCACAGTTTACATACAAACAGACAGAAGTCACTATTGAAAATGACTCATATACACCTAAAATATTTGCATAAATAAGATAATAGCGTTTTGTATTGTCATATATGTATATTCTCTAATTTTATAATAATAATATTGAAACCGAAATGTCACTCAATTTACGTACAAACAGAAAGCAGGCCATTTGAAACTAACTTACTATTTTATAGCTTATCCATTAAATGACAATCTTATATAGATTGTCATTTTAATATTTATTTTTTTGTATTTTCGTAGATATTTCTTACTGTGGTTTAAAATTAGATGTTGAATTAAATAATTCATTAACAAAATTTCACTAAATTTACTTTTAGATTCATTAGTGTTAAAATTTTATAAAAAATTAATGACTTCTCTATGACTAAAATAGTTGGAATCTATGGAGCACCAATTAAAACAAAATGAATTAAATTTCTCTGAATACAAATAAGACCAATTGACTCAATAATAACTTGCGAGTAATAACAAGTAAACTAATTTGTGCAGTACTGGCTATAAAGAAAAATAATAATAATAGATGAGTATAAATTATTTTATTTATAATTAATAATTTGATTTGTAATGTAAATAACGATATCTTTGAAATTAAATAAACATGTAATATTAAATTTGATTAATAAAGAGTATTGTAATTAGTATTGTAATATCCGATTATATATTTATCTTCATATAATTTTTAATACATGTATCACTTAGATTCATTACTGTTATCATGTATCACTGCCAGCAAAAATACCTTAAAAATATTAAATAGGTAGTCAATTTGTATTTTTTCAAGTACAGGTTTGTACAGGTTCAAGTAAAGTATAACAACAAATCTTGCCATTTCATTTAATATTGGGTGAAAAATATTGTTTCTATTTTTTTTATCTAACATTTCTTTTTGAGGTTTTAATGTATTTTCTTATAATTAAGTATTGAATTATAAACAACTTCAGGAAAAAGCTTCTCATTTTAAAGTTTATTGTTAATTAAAATTAAATTTATCGTATAAATTTTGCACAGCTATATCTTATCTGTGACATGAAAGATATTTTCGATCGTTGAAAAAAAGTACAGATTCTGTAAATATTCCGATAACAAAAATAAATATTCTATAAATTGTTTATAGTAAAAATTAAATTTGACACAAAAGTACATACTTATTTCGCAAGTATCAATAAATTGCTCTTAAATTAGTAAATATTTTTGTAACAATTAATTGTATTTAAACTTTTATTACATTATATCATCTGTGCTTGATGTATATTTAAAAGAATTATATAAAAAACATACATTCAATTTAAAAGGAAAGTGTTCCCGGTAAATTTTAATAAAGAGTACCTATGTTTATTTTTCATAACCAATAATAAATTTGTGATCAAATGTAATGGGGTCTGTTTCCGCTTAAGACAAGTCGAATTTGCCTTTGTAGTATTCAAAACTAGGCTTTTATTAAATATTTTTAAATTTATTAATGATACTAAAAGATTCCACATGTCCTCTAAAACTAGCCATTATATACGTTTTTTTAAAAATATTTTTAGCACATTATATCTCGTCATGCATTATGCTTCAATAACTAAATTGAGTAATCAATATTTTACAGAAAAGTTATATCTACAAAGTTTCATTTACAACCATAGAGTTATTATACATAGAGTAGAGAGGCCATAGGCAGACCTGTAAGTACGTGTCAAACAAATAATAAGATAAGGAAGATGAGAAAACCATACTTATCTTGGTCCAATCATACATAAAAAAGAGTAAAAGATAGCCCTCATTTGCTCTCTGTTTTGTCGATGGTTCTAAACAATGTATAATAATTCTATGTGTGCAACACCATTAACCTTTACCGTGGTCAATATCGCTAATGTCAATACCTTAACATTATTGTAGCTTAGCTTAAAAAATATATATTTTTGCGACATCTGTATATAATAAATAAGAGTCCGTTCCGTTCGCTTAACTTGTATAGCTAATTTTAATATTATAATTCAATAAGTCATTTATTATTTTTAATTATCGTTTAATGTAAATTTAGGGCCTATTATATTTTATAGGACCATATTTTGTAGTAATGTTTATTTTCATTAATAATTCGAAAATGGATTTCTGTGATTGTCGAGACAATATTATCAGTTTAGAAAATTATATGCATAGTATTGTCTGTTTATTTTTAAAAAGGTCAAATAATGCAGGAATCAAATTTGTGTTAAAGTGTAATAAGATTTTTTATATGTTAATTGCCGTAAAATAAGCTATATTCATAGAAAAACGCCAGTAGAGCCTTGTATAGCTTATAAATTAAACTCACATAAAAGCTATTCAAAGTTCAGTTAAAATCAGTTAATCTCAGAAATTATTAAAAGTCAAATATGATAAAATATAAATTTCCTTACTCTAGGTATGTTTAAAATTGCCACTGTGTTGCTACTTAGAACATAATCAATAATAAATATCATTAGCCTGTTTTGTCTTTATTTGTCTGTGATGTGCTGAATTATTTATCTGTGATTGAGCCTTAACGTTTTTATTTTTCTTGATTAGTTACATAACTCAATGGTTATAAAATCAAGCTTTTTTTTATGAATAGGGCCGTAAATCTTTAGTTCAATTTCAAAGATTAAAGCTTGGGCTAAAAATAAATTCTATTAGACATGCTTGCTATTATTATTATTATATGAGACAGTGTTTTAAGTATATTAGATGCGTTATATAAAAATATTAATTGTCAAAGTATATTTAATTTTTAATAAGAGGTTTAAGTATGAAATTGCTGTTTTGAACAATGATAAAATATTTTTGTTATTTACTTTCACGTTTAAAAAAACCGATTTTATAAACACTTAGTATCGAGTTTCCAAGGCTAATTACTAACATATGTTATTAGTCATGAACTTTTTGTATATCACGTTGTTGAATGTTGAGTTAAAAATTGCATGATGAAGCTAACAGACGTAATATATTAGAGGTTGGCACTTTATAATTCCACATTGGTTTGATAGGTGCGGGTTACTTTCAAAGTCCTCATGCATATTCTTAGGATCATTCTAAGTGACGTTATATTATGTAGCGGTTTATTTGTCTTAATGCTAAAAAAAATCACAGTACTACCGTTACATAAAGATCAATATTGGTTCTTTAATAAATTGCTATCAAATATAAAAGTAAACCAAAATACACTAGCAACTCAAAATTTGTTAATTAAAAAACCTATATTTTTAATTTGAAATTTCAAATTTCAAATTAAATTTGAAAATATTTAGAAATACTCTATAAAATAATTTTACAGATAGTCTATGGTATTTTATACGTAAACCTCCAATATCACATCACAATTGTAAAAAAAAAACTAATATTTATAGATATGCGTGAATTGTATTTAGTTATTGATGTAAACGAAGATGGTCAAATAAATTCTACGATAATATTACTAAATTAAATTCAGTACATTTATGATATAATCAAAGAGTACATGCGTATATATTTTAGTGATATATGAACGAAATTGTTTGAGTAAATAATAATTTTATAAATAAGCATTAAGTAAATTTACATTATAAATATAAGCTATTTTATAGGTTTTAGAATATTGCTTGATATTGAATTTTTATTCACAACAAAATATTTTTAGTGACAAGTAATTTTTGTATCAACAGATAACATATTGAAAAAATATGAGTTACCACAGAGATTTTGAGATTGTTCAATTTGACTTATTTTAAACTAGAAAAAATCGGAATAACGAACATGCTACCACAAGTTTTTTGATGCCCTCGATTAGAACATTATTGCGCACACAACTAATAAACATGGTAGATTCTAACAATACAGAGTCAAATTATACCTGTAATAACGATTTTTCAACGTGCGAGCTTTTTCCAATAAACTAAGCTAACTCATGATTTTTTTTATTACTTTATACACTCAGATTTTAATTGTCATTTACATCTTGAAAAAAAAGGTAAATGTGTATTTTTATGATTACATAGATGTTATTGATTTTCTCTGTAAATTTTTTGAACTTAACGGTGATTGATTCACCGAATTCAGTTATTAACATTGTTCTAATTGGTTCAAATAAATTAACTTCTAGAATTCTTATATATGTTTAATCAAATTAAAAATATGGAAAAAAAACTATATTTAATTTTCCTATTAATATAAGATAATATGACGACTTAAAATAGTCCACCTCTCCTATTATTTACAGAAAAAGGGTCGTCTAAAAATGATAATAAATAGAACATGTAGAATCATAAAGTAATGTCACTACTTTTTATTTCAAAAAGAATTTATCGTCCGAAATATATCTGGTAATATAGATTAAGTAGATAAGTGGTTTGAAAAATTACTGTAGGAAAAATCACGACAAAACTGTAATTAAATGATATTCAGTAATAAACAGCATGTGTTTGGATGCCAATATTGATTTTATTATATTCCGTTCTTAATGCGTTTTTCTACAAACCCTGATGCACAGAAACTTTTTTAAAAGAGTTCGATGCTGTCATCTTTTGCTACCTAAATTGAATGGTCCGTTTTTAGCCATCGAACTACTATCATCGACAAATTCGTAATTTTGCGTTCATTTTTACCATTTTGTATTATTGTTATATATCTTGTGGAATGAGTGTTATCTTTATTGTTATAAATGTATATGGGTAACTAGGATGTCATCGGTGAATTTTCGATGTCGTGTATTTATTCTCAAGGGGATAAACGCACTTTTTATACCCAATGGTGAGAATAAAAATTTAGTGAAACTTAGGATTTTGTTATTAAATAAAAGAAAATTAAAAAAAATTGATATACACAAAATATTATCTATGAATTTTTTACTATTTAGAGATACTTATATGATATCTGTGTTAATTCATAGACAAGTTATCGAAACCCAGTGTATCTCATTTTTCTCTGCCGAAGTTTATCATAGACTAGTGTGTGTTTGATATCGATAGCTATTAAAGCCAGGGCGGCTTTACTACAGGCGCCAACACATGTTATCTCGCATCCCTCTTGCACATGTACGTATTTATGAATGAATCGTATGAAAATAGTCTCAGCTGCATCTCGCTCCACTCCTACATACATATTTTTACGCACTCATTCTCATTTTGACTGTCTATCATATAACAAGTTGATTTTATCAATGAATAGGCGGTGTATTAAATTTTTAAATTTCCCGTTGTAAAGTTCTAGTACTTTAATTTTTACTAAAATGTATAATTTTGTTTTAATTTAGTTAGCAAAATTCTTGAAACAAATATCACTAGAAGCAAATTAAATGTATCAAGTCTTATTTCACCAGTAGCTGTTGAGATATTTCTTAAAATGAGAAATATAACAACGAAGAAACGTGCAGTTATAAAACAATAAGAAGAGGATTTACTTAATCATTATATAAATGTAAGTGTTGAGTTTTAATGAATTTTGTGCATCTCAATAATAGTAAGAGCTTTCTTAAAATTTACATTCTCACATCTAAATATAATAACCTAACCTTGCATGGATAGCCTAAAACCTTTAACATGCAGTATAATTTTTATTTCATATTTGACTTAGTTATCGTTATATAAAAATTATGATATGTACATTAATTTCGATTGATGAATTAGCTATATTCATTATTATATTAAGGATATGTCTTGCGATTTTATATAGCTTCTAGTGTCTTGTAGTGCAATAAATGATTAATAATGGAACATTAAAGTGAAAGTTTTCTAGAAGTTGTTCTAATTGATCATAAGTGTGTATCTATCTTAGTTATGAATAATTTGGACATAACTTAAATGGTCTACTTAATATTTTTTTTTAGAAGTATTTTTTAATTGAAGTTGTATACTTCATTGTATTATATTAGAACTTTAAAAATGATTGTCAAGTTTTTTATAATGAGACTCCGATGAAAAGGGAGTAAATAGCAAAAGAGAGCAAGTTTATTCTGTATAAAGCAATATAGGGTATATTGCTTTATATAACACTATTTTTAACTTTATTTTTAGCAAAATTTAAATTTACGATTGATTAAACGATTGATTGATTAATTGCAGATTCAAGAATCCTCAGATCCAAGATTAAGAGTAATTTTTTATTTTAATATGATTGTCACATGATGTTATTTATAGTTATGATTTGAGATATCTTTACATTTACAGTGCTAATAAAAGATATAATAGTATGTGTAAGGAATGAAAGAATAACAGCAATATTAAAAGACTGTTCTATAAAACTGAAAGTAAATATTTATGTAATTTATAAATCACTTAAAATGTGCAACTGTTTATATCTAACAGAAATTAAATAACAAACAATATTTCTCCTTCATACTTATGCAATAATAAAAAGCAATTTTTCTAAAAGTGAACCCATTTACTCTTTCTTAACAAATCAATGCATAATGACACAGACAACATTTTTTTTATATTATAGAACAAATATTCATATAGATTCAAATACAACCTTGTTCATAAGAGGTTCTATTTGAATAGTAACAATTTTTAATTTTTTTAATTTTTTAAAATTATTTTCAGAGATGGAATAGCACTAGACTAAGTGCAACTAAAGGAAGGTAACTAATACTCAAGTGAAGTCTGAATTTATGAAGCTAAGTTAGATTCCCGTAATTTCAGCCACAGATGTAAGCGTGCACTCAAACATCAGTAGCCAAAAGCGACTGGGAAAAGAATTAAGGTTTTACATGTATTGCAGGTGCCAAATACCGGCTCTTTGCCAACCGCAACACATTACCATTACAAAAAAAAAATGTAAAAATTAATGGATTGAATGAAATTAATGGATTAATTTTACAGGAGGGCAGTCCGACAGCTGGCCTCGTGACTCCACGAGCTACGCTGGTCTGGCCTCGCTGCTGCCAATGGAGACGTGCCGCCGCCCCTCACCCCAGGCCGGCCCGTCCGGCTATGCCGCAGCTGCTGTCGCTCCGCCGTCGCCTCGAGCGCTCGAACAGCGCCAGGCCGAACAGTAGCGTCAACCACCAGGACCTCTGTAATTTGAGAAAATGCATTTGAGGTAACTAATACTCAAGTGAGGTCTGAATTTATGAAGCTAAGTTAGATTCCCGTAATTTCAGCCACAGATGTAAGCGTGCACTCAAACATCAGTAGCCAAAAGCGACTGGGAAAAGAATTAAGGTTTTACATGTATTGCAGGTGCCAAATACCGGCTCTTTGCCAACCGCAACACATAACCATTACAAAAAAAAAAGTAAAAATTAATAGATTGAATGAAATTAATGGATTAATTTTACAGGAGGGCAGTCCGACAGCTGGCCTCGTGACTCCACGAGCTACGCTGGTCTGGCCTCGCTGCTGCCAATGGAGACGTGCCGCCGCCCCTCACCCCAGGCCGGCCCGTCCGGCTATGCCGCAGCTGCTGTCGCTCCGCCGTCGCCTCGAGCGCTCGAACAGCGCCAGGCCGAACAGTAGCGTCAACCACCAGGACCTCTGTAATTTGAGAAAATGCATTTGAGGTAACTAATACTCAAGTGAAGTCTGAATTTATGAAGCTAAGTTAGATTCCCGTAATTTTAGCCACAGATGTAAGCGTGCACTCAAACATCAGTAGCCAAAGACGACTGGGAAAAGAATTAAGGTTTTACATGTATTGCAGGTGCCAAATACCGGCTCTTTGCCAACCGCAACACATTACCATTACAAAAAAAAATGTAAAAATTAATGGATTGAATGAAATTAATGGATTAATTTTACAGGAGGGCAGTCCGACAGCTGGCCTCGTGACTCCACGAGCTACGCTGGTCTGGCGTCGCTGCTGCCAATGGAGACGTGCCGCCGCCCCTCACCCCAGGCCGGCCCGTCCGGCTATGCCGCAGCTGCTGTCGCTCCGCCGTCGCCTCGAGCGCTCGAACAGCGCCAGGCCGAACAGTAGCGTCAACCACCAGGACCTCTGTAATTTGAGAAAATGCATTTGAGGTAAGTAATACTCAAGTGAAGTCTTAATTTATGAAGCTAAGTTAGATTCCCGTAATTTCGGCCACAGATGTAAGCGTGCACTCAAACATCAGTAGCCAAAAGCGACTGGGAAAAGAATTAAGGTTTTACATGTATTGCAGGTGCCAAATACCGGCTCTTTGCCAACCGCAACACATAACCATTACAAAAAAAAATGTAAAAATTAATGGATTGAATGAAATTAATGGATTAATTTTACAGGAGGGCAGTCCGACAGCTGGCCTCGTGACTCCACGAGCTACGCTGGTCTGGCCTCGCTGCTGCCAATGGAGACGTGCCGCCGCCCCTCACCCCAGGCCGGCCCGTCCGGCTATGCCGCAGCTGCTGTCGCTCCGCCGTCGCCTCGAGCGCTCGAACAGCGCCAGGCCGAACAGTAGCGTCAACCACCAGGACCTCTGTAATTTGAGAAAATGCATTTGAGGTAACTAATACTCAAGTGAAGTCTGAATTTATGAAGCTAAGTTAGATTCCCGTAATTTCAGCCACAGATGTAAGCGTGCACTCAAACATCAGTAGCCAAAAGCGACTGGGAAAAGAATTAAGGTTTTACATGTATTGCAGGTGCCAAATACCGGCTCTTTGCCAACCGCAACACATTACCATTACAAAAAAAAAATGTAAAAGTTAATGGATTGAATGAAATTAATGGATTAATTTTACAGGAGGGCAGTCCGACAGCTGGCCTCGTGACTCCACGAGCTACGCTGGTCTGGCCTCGCTGCTGCCAATGGAGACGTGCCGCCGCCCCTCACCCCAGGCCGGCCCGTCCGGCTATGCCGCAGCTGCTGTCGCTCCGCCGTCGCCTCGAGCGCTCGAACAGCGCCAGGCCGAACAGTAGCGTCAACCACCAGGACCTCTGTAATTTGAGAAAATGCATTTGAGGTAACTAATACTCAAGTGAAGTCTGAATTTATGAAGCTAAGTTAGATTCCCGTAATTTTAGCCACAGATGTAAGCGTGCACTCAAACATCAGTAGCCAAAGACGACTGGGAAAAGAATTAAGGTTTTACATGTATTGCAGGTGCCAAATACCGGCTCTTTGCCAACCGCAACACATAACCATTACAAAAAAAATTGTAAAAATTAATGACGTACGAATTACCAAAACTGCGCAATTTCAGAAATCAGTACGACACCTTTATAATGGCTAGCCCGTTAATAAAACGTCTTACAAAGTAGCGCGCTTTTGAAGCTAATGTATATTTACTATACTATAATCTATATTTACCTAAGCTGTGATTAAAACAGTAATTATGCAAAAGTAATAATAAAATTATTTTGCTATAATCGGCGATGAAGTAAAATAGAAAATGTATATAATGCTAAATGTAGAGTGGACAATTGGTTATCATACCTGATACATGCAGGATTCGTAAAAAACACATGCACAAACCTCCACCACCGCCACCACCATACACAAGCACTATATACATTCACTATCACAAACTCAACAACTCAAATGTTTGAATTTCAACAAACATTCTCGGATAAAATGTGAGTAGTTATCCAAAACTTAATAACAAATAAACTATACTTTTGCACTATTTAATACGAAGAAAATTGAAACGTACTGACTCACCTGAAACGTTCGTTATACGTAATATATAACTGTAATCACTTTTTACTTACGCAAAAATATATAAACCAACAAATGATTTTTAATTAAAATTAGACACTTCCATAAACTTCTTGTTAACGCACACTATATACAATAACACGATATAATAGGAATACGACAATTCCCGTTCCGAGATGCACTTCTCTTGAATGACGAACAAGGACTGAATGTCACTGAAACGTTTTATCGGTATATATAGTAAGACTCCACCGGAAACAATAACGGCACAGTGTTGCCCCTATTTAATCAAAAAGGGCGCGATTAGGGTTGCCACCTTTTTTTTGAAGAAAAATACTATTTTTCTTTTTAAATCAAAAAAATATAGTACTTTTAGGAAATTCAGGAAAAAAATAGGACACATCTATTTTCAATCATTATTTATTTTTCCATGATTATTTTTTATTACTTTTCGCTGGATAATGACACGGAGTTAGAGCTACTAACTAACTAAGCCCCGTAAATACATGAATGAGTTTCGTTCCTACATTCCCTATGCAGGGCTGCGGGTGCGTTCCATTCACAGTTAATTAAAAAAAGCACGACAATTGCAATTAGCGATAAAAATATAGTATTTTTCGTGCTATATTCTTTTTCTATAATATATAGTACAATTTAAGCTAGTGTTTTTCAATTTATATATACATTTATTAAAGCAGGGACCTCGAAGCATATAGCATTATAGTATATCCTTAGTGTTTTTATTGAACTGTGATAATATAGGGAAGTTTTATTTTTTAATTTTAAAATATAAGTAAAAATAAAACTAAAATAATAAAAATAAAACTTTTCCTTCTATAGTAATATTTATTGTGTATGCTTTATTGAAGTGTTGTATATCATATGTCATACCCAATATCAGTTATATTCTATGTTTTAGGTGGTTATTTCTGAATAGTTTTTATTCTTTCTGCGACAGACAATATGGATTACATACATACTTTAATTATTTAACAGAAAGTTATTTGTTCAAGATACTTTAACATACTATCCCATTTAGTTATGCACATTTCAACTAGATTTTTTGTCTGAGTAACTGTGTCTGGTCAAGGCACTGCTACTGTTGTTGCAATGAATTCATTAATATCTGATACAATGGCTGATATTCTTCAAGTGAGTTAAAATGTTTCAAATATAAATCATTTTTGTTTGTAAACACAAAAATTGGCATGTGTATGTTTAAAGTAACGGCCTGTTATCCACCCCAGCAGTGGGAACCATAAGCTTCCTCTATCCGTTTTTTGGAGAGAAGTATTGTAGCAAAGACCTACCATCGCGTCGCTCCAATGCGGATTGGTAGGTTACGCATATCCCTAGAATTCGCTAGAAGTATGCGGATTTCCTTACCATATTTTCCTTCACCGAAAAGCGTGTCATAAATTGCAATTGTCAATTAGACATGTGCCAGCGCGGGGTATAAACCCATGATCGTCTTTACAGAGTCGAACGGCCTCACCGCTGAGCTATCCATAGCTTGTTCCATATTTATTCAAATGTATTTGCAATAACTTTCAGATGAACCTGGTCATAGCCAAAGAGAGTACTCATTGGGATGACGTCTAAGGGCTATATGCTGTTGATGCTTTATGGGATGAAGCACATGATTAGGTCAATTGATTTGACTAGATGAAGGCAAGTAAATATTTGATGTAAAGTATGTCAGTCTGTCCATTTCACTTTCTATTAAAACTGAAGCTTATATGTCTAATGGGCTAACTGCCTAATCCGTTTGAGATATAACAAAAAATGTTTGGTACAATTTTTCCTCTATTATAGTGATGCAAAAAAGTGTGTGAAGTGTGAATATAAGAATAGCTTAAAAGACATATTAGTGATGATCATTGGAACTTTGTCACATACAATACAGTATTTGGAAAGCATAATATTTTTAGCCTGGTACTGCTAACAGTACAAAATCAAAGATATTTAACATAACACAAAGATTGTCACAGATACCCCTTATATTTTATTATTAAAAAAACAAAATTTATAATTATAGTCTCTATTCTATACTTAAAATATAACTGTAGACAAAGTTATAGACACGAAAAAAATATTTTCCAGACACTATTTAAGACCAGTAGAAGCTAAAAATATATTTTTAAAATTTAAAATCTCTGTTATTTGTCAATGCATCATTCTCCTACCCTTATCCCACTCTAAATGGGGTAGGCACAACATGTTTTAAACATGTTATCACATGATTTGGTATCTTACGACCGGTCGCCTGCCCGACGTCAACTCGACTTACCTTAATCGGTTTTCGCGACACCTCGGTAAGAAATGAGGGTGGTCTATTCTACTCAGGGGATATCAATGCCAAGATTGTCTGTAAGACTACCTTTGCAAACTAATGTTCTATCTATACATTATTAAAGAATTACTTATTTATAACAGGTTAAATATGCTGCGAACTCTTCCGCCGGGAAGTGTCCACGAGCCCGATGATGCAGATGAACATATATGAAGAGCTTCAGTCGAATCATAATTATTTAGCCTCATTTATTGACATTAGTAATAACATTTTCACAGCGCGAATGCTTTTATTCACTAACAATTTATTTTGCCGCCTGAACCATTCGGAATTTTGGAATAAGGCTGTAAAAGTCCGCTTCAATGCTAGAGGACTCAAGAGAAGGTTGTGTCTTCAAAATAGTATTCATATTAGTATAATTGACAAACATTATGAAGTTTGAAACTTCTTAACCAGGACCCAATGGATTTTTTCTCAAATCCGTGGATAAGGGGGCTCTAGCACACTAGAACGGATCATAATTTGGTTTCATTGTTTAAAACATGATTGGTTAATATTATTGTTTGATAGTTATAGTACCTTGTATTCCATCAGAAATATTTTCCAGACCCAAGCCATATCATATTACCGGTTCAGTATATTGATATATCGGTCATGTGCAGCAATAGCGGTACAACTCAAAAACTTATATTTTGAGATGAATGGGTTTAAAATTTTCATTACTCAGGAAAATGAATAACAATTGCTTAGTTGCTAGTTTAATTGTTAGTTTGCTTAAACGACGGGCTTATAATGAATTATGAGTTCTGCCTGTATTGCTGCTAAAAATTGTGTATTTTAACATTAACACCATTTATTCCTATTCAAAACACGTGTTTTTACTTGTGTAGCAAAACTAAAAACCTGAGCAATCCTGGGAGTAATATATTTTCAAAACAGGATTATTTAAATTGTGAAATTTTTATAATTACGCTATTGTCTATAAAAACTGAAAGATTTGATCTAGTTAAAATTATATTATCCATCACAAAAACTTATATCTTTGGAATGGCATATGGCATGTAAAGTGTTAATTAGTCAAAAATGTATATAACTTAAAAAACTATAATTCCTGGTTAACTTGCATTAATCATAAATATGATTTGTTAAAAGTTTTTTGCATAATCGTAATCATAATGCGAGTTAGACAACGGTGTATCAATTAAGGAGAATTCACACTACTGCAGATACTTGGAAAACGATAATGGAAATGGAAAATTTTATCGCAAGTAAAGTTATAGAACTATGATACATGAGGCAAAAGTAACTAACTAATATTACTATTATTAACATTTAAAAAGTGATTCAAAATTTTTATTATTTTACTATATATACTCCATAAGTATAGAAACATAACAAGATGTAAACAAACAAAACCATGTGATTCAGGAGTGACAAATATGTCATAACAATAATATTATTAACAAATGAAAAAATTGGGATTCAACTGCAGTTGTCAAAAGAATATCTCTAATATTTATAAATGTAATTTTCATAAATTGATTGGTATTTTCTAAAATTAAATATTTATACCTTTAGTATAGCAAAACAGCAATATATAATTTAATAAAATTCAGCAGATACAAATTAGCCAAGTAAACTACCTAAAATGGTAATTGGATTAACCAACGCAACATAATATCAATATTCTACGAGCTTCACTCTGTGATACTTAAATGTGTAGTAATTTAGTGTATTTAATATTATCCATCGTTTTCTTTAAAAAATTTATAATTCTTATTTATTGTTTCAAAGTTTGTAAAAATTATTGATAGCAATCACGCCATAATAAAGTGGTGCGAATACTATCAATAATTTTAAATTCTTTAAAAGAATTAAAAATTATATTAAATGTTAGTATAATGTGTTGTAATAAAAAAGGTACTTTATAGTAGGCAGATAATGCCTACTATAAACTACCTGTTTTGACATGTTTACATTTAGTTAAATACTTAACCCATGGAGTATAGTTCCTCATGATGTTTTCTTTCATCGAAAAGCTTGGTATCAATTGGCACATTAATTATGGCAAAATTTCACAATTTAATTCTTACTTTATATGTATAAATCCGAAGTGTTAACTGGTTTGATGGAAAATATTATACTTAGAGATAAAAACCACTAATATTCTATAAAACTACTACCAATATATCTAAAAAAGACTAATATTTATAATTTACCATCAAGTATACTCCTTTTAAGTATAATGTTTTTTCCTAAATACTAAAACGGTAAAAACGAAAGCATCTATTGTTTCAAATACTAATCTTGTAAATTTGTTTTCGAGTGAATACTTATAATTAATTATATTTAATAATAATATATAATAATTTAAATTACAATTCCTATATTTTCAAGATACATGATCGCCGATTCTGTTTCCTATTTAAAAATAGTAATCATTTTTGAAGTTGCACTTTTAGCGTGTTTAGGAAAAAACTTTTTTTTTTAAGAAGCATGCACATAGAAATGTAAAACGGCTGTTGAATATAAATTTTTTTATTACAGTAAAAGTCTATTAAAGAATTTCCTTAAATATTTTGTTTTATTAAAATCTAAAAATCATTATTAATATGTTACAGGAAAACCGGTTATCCAAATAATCGGTAAGAGTAAAATGCGAATCGATAAAACTTTGACATCACTAGTTACGGTTTTAGCGCACCAAGAACATCACTAATTTTACTACGATTTTACGTCATACGTTATATATATTACTACTCCATATGTGAGAAAGAGTCAGAACTGAGACTAAATCCGTTTTTATGAATGAAACGGGTGAGAGGCAGATAGTTTTTTATGAATGAGAATGTAAGTAGCTATAGTGCTACTCTGCACCCCCCATACCACCGAAAATAGGCTCGCGCCAATGTATGAATCTCAACCATCTATTTTATAGTTAATAATCTATGATTAAAGCTCTATCGATTGTTGGATTGTTACTATTTTCATCCCTACAAGCATCGCAGGAAATCACGTGTCAAAATATGTAGTGGTAGAAGATTTAATCCCGGCACATACCGTGCTAGAATAGCTTTAAGCTATGTAAGTTTGGTTTATACATATATATGCGAACCAATCCAGATGACATTCTGTTATGGCAAGACGCACACAAAATTCAACATTAACATCATCTTCCGAAGAGCGATTGAATTTGAATACAGTTAATATCTTTGTATTTCGACAACATCTGTTTCTTCAAAACGAATTTATTCTTTTTTTTAAAGCCAGTGAAATAATAACAACGCTTAAGAAAAATAATTTAACATGTCGTTGTGCTTAAAACAAAAAATACAATATTTCGATTAATTAATTAGCCTTAAATTATTTATTTTATTAAATTTTCTTATATATATTCCCTTTTTTCAGAAACTATCAATAATATCGATAGTTTTTTTCGTAACTATCGGAAATCAAAACTATCTATGTTTAACGAACACTTCATAGACGACGCTAAGTTTTTAATCAACTTCTATATATATACGTTGAAGTCTTTGGTTTAAATCTTATCACTTGTCACTTGTCAGATTTCTGTTTATTTTACATGTCTGCTCTGTGGTAGAAATTAAATATTCTTGACCACATTAATTATCAGATTGTAGTGTCTTAGTAAAATTCACTTTGAAATGAGCTGCTTAAGTGATTTATCCCAATCAAGTGAATATTTAAGCTTCAGAAGTAGCATACCGCTACGAAAAATAGTTGTTGACTCAGATGGCTCCAAGGTAAACAAACAACTTTCTATTGATAGGAACTACGAAGTTTATCATATCTTATTGGATTCTTATTATAATATTTATTTTATACATTACTGATTTTAGGGATAACATTCATATTTAAAGAATTATTGATCCTAAAATAGGACTTTAATGTATGAGGTTTTATTCTTTAGCAGGTTAACAAAATTTTAAATCTCTTTTTGACCTCCAAAAACCAAGCTTTTACGACCGGCTGCCTTTCTGACTTCAACTTACATTAATCGCATTTTACGACACCACGGTAAGAAAGAGGGTGGTCTATTCTACTAAACCTGATACCACACGGCGGGTCGACTTATCTCAGTCGCCTTTTACGACAACTCTGTAAGAAATGAGGTTGGTGTATTCTACTCAGCCAAATACCACACAGCTAAACATGAACTGTATTAAAAATATGTTGTACTATAGTCTAGGCCATCACCATAAGCATATTTGCACAGGGGTAATGTAGTTTTACAGGAAAGGAAACTTCTTTCTTAACTTGTTTCTAATGAAGAAAGTTTTTGCATGTAGGATAAACACTTTATATTACAGGCATGGAGAATATTTGACAGTGGGCCAAAATCTGTGAACTGTCCACTGGTATGTTTCCCTCCAGTGTCAGGTACTGCTGATATTTTTTTCAAGCAAATAATGGGACTCACAACTAGAGGTATCCGAGTGATAGCTGCAGAACCACCACCATATTGGAATTTAAAGGAATGGTGTGATGGTTTCAAAAGACTTATTGATTATTTAGAACTGGATAAGATACATATTTTTGGAGCTTCTTTGGGTTTGTAGATATTTATTTGGCTCAAATTATTCATTTTACCATATGCTTCTAAATGAGCTGCTAAATTTCAATATCCTACTAATATTATGAATGTCTAAAAATTTGTGAGTTAAATTTTTGTTACTCTTTCAAATTTGGCACAATTATTTTTCATACTCTGGGTACTCTGGTAACATATTGTCTATAGCAGTCCTGTTTATTCTACAGCAATGGTATGACATTGAAAAGCACCATCTATTATAAACCTATCATGTGAACAAAGTTGCAGTTCAAATAGCTAGTCATTTATAATTATGTTATTGGAGCTATAGATAGAAATGTACCATGTAAGGTAATTTATAGAATTAGGTTTTACTTTGCAGAGATCCATAATACAAAAGTAATAATAAGATTATTTTGATATAATCTGCAAAAAATTAAATAGAAAAAAATATTAAATGCTTAATGAAGAGTGGATTATCTATTTTCATACATGCAGGATGCTGTGATAGCCCAATAGTAACACAATGTGACTCGAAAGAGTCAGACTGTGTTACTACTGGGCTTGGTATCTGCCCAGGTTCAAACCCGGGCAGATACCAATCAGTTTTTCTGTTAAAATTTATGTGTCGTAATTGATAATTGCAATTCATCACACACTTTTCAGTAAAGGAAAACAACATATCTCTAGAGAATTCTGGAGATATGTGTAACCTACCAATCCGCATTGGAGCAGCATGGTAGGTTTTAGCTCCAATCCTTCTCTCAAAAAACGAAGAGGCCTATTCCCAGCAGTGGAAGGGTAATAGGCAGCTACTTTACTGTACTACTTTACATTCAGGATTGTTACCACCACCACCACAATACACAAGCACTACACACGTTCACTATCACATATCAAGTATGACTTATCACTGTCTGCTAATATATCTCCCCAATATAAAATAACTCATTTCAGAAATCAAATTAATTCAATGTATGAAAAGTAAATCATTATTAAATTAAAAATGAAGCTTCAGAGTTGCATTATTTAAATTTATGTGTATTTAACATTGATGAAATAGAATTGATAGTAGAGAATCCAATATCAGAAATATGACTTATTTGGGGTGTAGAGATATTTGTACTAAATGATTTTTTTAGGTGGATTCATAGCACAAAAGTTCACAGAATCAACAATAAACTGTCCTCGAGTTGCTTCACTAGTATTGTGCAACTCGTTCACAGACACAACTGTTTTTGAATATAATGACTCTTCTGCGTTATTCTGGCTTCTCCCATCACTAGTACTGAAGAGGATGTTAATGGGTAATTTTAGCACTGATAAAATGGACAGAAGGATTGCTGAATCAATTGATTTTATGGTGGAGAAGGTAATTTAATATATATAATAATAAGTAATTTAATAAATAGGTAATAAGGAAATTTGTATATATTAATATTATGTTTTCTTATTTTCAATCATCATCTCGCTTGAAGGTAATTGAAGACATAATCTAAAATAGAATACTCGCGTGAAAGAGGTATTGTAATCATTAAATCCAATTTTTAAATGAATGCATTTAGGAGTGTATAATTTGCACAGAATACTATTGTAATCATAACTTTTACTGTTCACATATCATGACAGTTTGCTAAATAAAAGGCATGTACTACTACTGTGTGATTGTTTGTCTCATGTGAGTTAGGCTTATGTTGATAATCATTAATGGCGAGATGGTCAATTAGTGACACTATGAAAGCATCAATGCTACGAATGCTATAGGTTAAAAAAATATGTATAAGTAATTTAAAAAAATGTGTTTGATAACACAATGACAAATCAACAATGATTATTTGTTGTTTTCTCTCCCTCACATCACCACTATTATTTTAAGGGGTCAAGGTTATTTTTCGTTTCGTGTGTTGTAGTAGGTTAAGGTTGTTGATCTCTATAAACCGTGATTATTTTTTAATAAACGTAAAATAAAAGTCTCTAACTAAAATAATTCACGGAATTATAATTTTTTATGTAGGGTGCTGGGGTGTGTAGGTAACTAAATTGAAAATTAATGTCGTGTAGTCGGTACCAACCTGTATAATACCTATTTAGTGAATATTAAATGTATTAATAATATGCGAGATTTGTCAAACTAGTTTTAAACTTATCCGCGGCTATTCGTAGTCTTAAGCTCTTTAAGATGTGCTATCTTCGTGGGAACACAGAACCTGTTATACTCGTCTGATTTGTTGAATTCATGATATTCGATATCCATTAAATATGTCGAAGTATTTATTCCGTGTGCTATCCGGCTGAGTAGAATAGTACCACCCTCTTTTCTTACCGAGGTGTCGTAAAAGGCGACTAATGTAAGTCGACCCGCCGTGTGGTATCCGGCTGAGTAGAATAGACCAACCTCATTTCTTACCGAGGTGTCGTAAAAGGCGACTAAGGTAAGATGACCCACCGTGTGGTATCCGGTTTAGTAGAATAGACCACCCTCTTTCTTACCGAGGTGTCGTGAAATACGACAGAGGTAAGTTGACGTCAGGCAGGCGGCCGGTCGTAAAAACGCAGCCAAATCATGTTACAGCATGTTTATAACATGTTGTGCCGACCCCACTTAGAGTGGGATAAGGGCAGGAAGATGATGATGATGATGTCGAAGTATTTATTACGTATTAAATAAGCAAGTTACTATACCAATGCTGAGCAAAGGCCTCCTCTCTCCATCTTTGTAGAGAACGATTGGAGCTAAGACCTACCACGCTGCTCCAATGCGGATTGGTAGGTTACACATATCACCAGAATTTTCTAGAGATATGCAGGTTTCCTCACGATGTTTTCTTTCACCGAAAAGCATGTGATAAATTGAAATTATCAATTAGACACATAAGTTTTTAACAGAAAAACTCATTGGTGACTGCTTGGATTTGAATCCGTGACCTCCTTGAAAGAGTCGCACGGTGTTACCGCTGGGCTACCACAGCTTCACTATGACAAATCCTATTTCCAAAGATAAGAAATGAATGCTCCAATATATCTAAAAAAGAGATTTGATTTCTAACGTGAATTATCTAATTTCAATATACCAAGGATTCCCAAGAGATTTAGAAACTTTCTAACAATATTTTGCTTTACCGAAAATCACGTTAAATATAATTAAGCTCTTAAGTTTTAATAGAAAACTTATATTTAGAGAATTTAAAATACTAAGGGCCTGTTTCACAAATTACCAATAGTAAACTGTCAGTTAGCTTATTCGTAACATATCTCAGAATTTTGCGTTTCTCAGGTTTCTGATAGGCTTATTCAGCACTTAAGTCCCTAATAAGTTAACAGGTAGATCATGTGGCTGTTATTTTGTATATCTGCTGGATTGCAAATACCTATTTCAAAATGGCCGCGATTTTTTTTAATTTTCACTTTTTATAGATATTTATCTGCTACTTATTTTATTTGTCGGTTAACTATCCGACACTTGTAAAACAGGCCCTTAAAATATAGATAGTTGAATAAAGATAAAGTTTTTCATAACTAACAAAAGAAAGTTGTTTTAGTTAGAAACATTGACCCAATCAGAATTGGCATCAAGGTTAACTCTTAACTGCTCGCCGTGTTACGTGAACCCACAACTCATCGCAAACATACCTATAACGATAATGGATGTATGGGACGAGAGTGCCTTGAGTTCTAAAGTACGAGAGGATTTATATAAATCGTACCCACAAGCTAAACTCGCTCACTTAAAGAGCGGTGGCAACTTTCCATATCTGAGTAGAAGCGATGAGGTCAACTTGCATTTATTGGTAAGACTTTTTTCATTAACAGAATATGTCTGGATATGTGACCAGAGGGAGGCCAAATAGAACATTCTTTATTGCATCACATAAAATTACATTCTATACTAATATATAAATCTGAAGAGTTTGTTTGAATGCGCTAATCTCAGAAACTACTGGACCGATTTGAAAAATTCTTTGAGTGTAAAATAGTCCACTTATCGAGGAAGGCTATATAAAACATCACGCTAAGATGAATAGGAGAGGAGCAGCAAAAAAAAATATTACAAAAACGGCAAAATTTAAAGGTTTCCTTGCGTGCGCTGACTAAACACAGTCCACGTCAGCGACACAGTTCGCGACAGCAAATGTCAGCTTTTAAGGTTTACCCACATTAACCATTTTTATTGTTATCAAAATACTATATTACGGTTTTAATCTTTCCACGCGGGCAGAGCCGCTGGCGATTGCTAGTATACAATATAAAGAAAATAATACAATCTAAGTGATACAATAAGGCGGCCTTATCGCTAACTAGTGAAAGAGATTGAGTAAAGTATGACATGAATATAAAAGGAGTAGCCTCAGTTAACAAATGATAGGAGGGCATGGAAGAGAGTATATTGCACTGATCCTGCTTAGAGCAACTGAAGGGATAATGATGACTTTTTCTTCAACATTAATGTGATATCATCATTCTCCTGCTGATATCCCACTCTAAGTGGTGTCACATGTTATTCTCTTCTATTCTCCCGTATCATCCAAAACTGGCGCTACTTCTTCTATATGCATTTCATAGTTTAATCCAACCATATCTTCTTTGGCCTTCCCTTTAGTCACGTATCCATCCACTTTCATATTTAACACTCATTTGGTCACAGGATTTTCACGCCGTGGGGTATCCGACTGAATAGAATAGTACCACCCTCATTTCTTACCGAGTTGTCGTAAAAGGCGACTAAGGTAAGACGACCCGCCGTGTGGTATCAAGCTGAGTAGAATAGACCAACCTCATTTCTTACCGAGGTGTCGTAAAATACGACTAAAGTAAGTTGACGTCAGGCAGCCGGCCGGTCGTAAAAATGCAGCCAAATCATGAACATGTTTATAACATGTTGTGCCAGTGGGATAAGGGCAGGAGGATGATGATTGGTCACAGGATTTTCTTGTCATGTCCATACCATTTTCATTTTATGTGATATATACAGAGTTAAATTAGACTTTGCCTAATTGAAATTAAATACCATGAATCTATTTTCAGATACATTTAAGACAGTTCGATGGAACAGATATAACCGCGTCCTATTTAAGCCTTCACAAACTATCGCGTCAACAGGCAGAAGAAGGAACAGTTAGTTACTTCAATCAAAGAGATAAGTTTGTTAAAATATCTTAACTTTCGCTCAAACAAATTAATCGATCGTGTTCTAATAACATTTCTATTATATAAATATTATAACTCGGTAATATTCATGTTAAGAGACTATTCTCGTTGATTGATATCTATTACGTCTAAAATATTTAGCTTATACCGTATATTGAGTGTGGAGAGGAAGAAATGAGTCTTTACCTTATAGCTTAGTAACTTATAGCTGAGTACCTTATGTATTCGCTGGTAACATGGAAGATACTACGTAAGATAGAAATTATAGTTGAACACCTATCCTATATATAGGGAATATCATGTTTATTAAAGAGACTGGTAGGTTAAAGCAGGTGACAATATGGGAACAGCAGTAAAACACATGTCCCAACATTAGTAAATGGGTGGAATAGTCCGATACAGAAGCTAACCACCAGTCCTCGTGCCTAGATAGATAGATACCGTATATTGAGTTGGCGTAGAATTTCCGCATTGATATTGAGGTGAATTGGCAAAAATAACTGTTTTGAGGTGGTAAGGCGTTAAATATTGGATTAACTTACATAGAACCTTGGGTCATTTGGCGTAGGACTGTGTTATTGGCAGAATATGAGGTTAACCAACACATTAGTTGAGCTAGGACATATAATAATGGACATAATCGCATATACCAGAAACACTAGACGTTTAAGTACTACTGACTGAATTTTCTGGATTGTCCAATTGCGTTGGCTAAATCAAATACTAGATTGGCTTAAGCGAAATATCGGGTTAGGAAACAAAAAGTACTGAGTATAGAAATCTCAGATTACGTTATCGAATAATATATATTTTGCCTTCATGCTCACCGTTCGCTTCCAAAATCAGATTATCCAAGAGACTCCTGTCTTTTATTTCGTATTGACTAATGCTGTTAGCACAAATGGCTTTGACAGCTTCACCGGAAGGATGGGCGAGCGTAGAAGCTTTGCCGGGTAAACTCCTCTCCTAACGACCGAATTTTTTATAGGCCATCCTACCGTTTAAACCGCCTTGGTGGTTTTTCACCCCCAAAAGCATGGCCAACACAAAATATATTGAATAATTGGTAATTCGTTCAAAAACCGTAAATCCTATATTAGTTTATGGAAAGGTATTAGCTAAAGAGGAATACTGAATTGGTTTTTGACATGAACGCTTGATACTGGATAGGCTTTTGACATGAACTTTTGGGCTCGTGAGATCGATTTTAACATAAGTACTGCCGAAGAAAATTCGAATATGAAACAAAACCGAATTTATTCTAATCTAGTTAACATTCCATTGTTATTATTGATGACGCTAAAAATATATACATAGTTTTTCTACTTAAAAGATGTGGTCATAGGTTATAAGGTTATCCGCAACTTCTTGAGGGTTATATATTAAATGGACATGTTGTTCTTCTGTATATTTTGTTGGTTTTTTAGTTTTCTCACATCTTATGCAAAACTCCTTAATACTTTTAGGATAAATTTTAATGTGCGAAATTCTTATCAAAAACGATTTCGCAGATTAAAAACTGAGACAAATAAATCATTGGCTATTTATTGAAGTTTGGATTTTTTTATGTTTTAGCATTAAATTACTTAAACAGATTTTAGGATAAGCGTGGTTTGTAAAAAAATATTTCTTCTAGAAATGATATTTCTAGAATATTTATCTAGTTATAACGAAATTCATAATTTTTATTTATTAATTACTTGAATGTTTTCTGTATATAAAATTACCTTCACATAAAAATAAACTTAGGGTGTCCACTATTATTAGAATGTGACCTACATTAAATACAACTCAAAAAAGGTTTGGAATTTTACAAGTCAAGATTTTTAATGTGTATTCTATAAGTAACATAAACAGCGAACGAAGGCTGTGAAATTAAATAAACTATACGTTCTTTGTTTAAACTAAAATTAAGCTAATTTTAAGATATTGATTGAAAAACAATATTTTTAAACCTTTGTTACACAAGCGAATTTAAAATAACACGTCTTTCTTTATCTTAATTTTATTTCAAACATCTCCATTTTCTAGGTTCTAAGTATAATTAAGCATCTAATCTTAATTATATACAAGGTGTACTGAACCCATTAGAGGTCATTCGCTCATTACGCCTCCTTACTTAAAAAGTACTGTTTTAACTTGAATGTAATCTACCGTAGAGTTATAAACTGGAGTAGGGAATCATAGGCCAGCCTGTAAGTGAGTCATAATAAATATTGAGAAGTAATATGAAATACGTTTACTTATCTTTGTCTAATCACACTCAAAAAAGAGAGATAGGTATATAGCCTCAAGAATAGATCTGTTTTAACTTGGAATGTAATCGACCGTAGAGTTATAAACTAGATTGGGGGGGTCATATGCAGTCCTGTGAGTTATAATAAATATTGAGAAGTAATATGAAATACGTATACTTATCTTTGTCTAATCACACACAAAAAAGAGAGATAGGTATATAGTCTCAAGAATAGATCTGTTTTAACTTGAATGTAACCGACCGTAGAGTTATAAACTAGATTAGGGAGTCATATGCAGTCCTGTGAGTTATAATAAATATTGAGAAGTAATATGAAATACGTATACTTATCTTTGTCTAATCACACACAAAAAAGAGAGATAGGTATATAGTCTCATTTGCTTTCTTTTTCTTGTAATTGGGTACTATAGATGCAAAATGTATCCTTGATGAGAAAAGAGTGATTAATATTTTCGATCTTGGTGATATATATCACTCTTTTATATATTTAACTCATTTTAGGCTAGTTTCTCTGCTCTTATATAATATCTCTATGTAATCGACACTCCTATGGGTCTCCACTGTCATCGGAAAGTGTCTCGGAGACAGTGATAAAATAGAAAGCTTTAGTAAAGAACTATATAACTGCCGTGTGGTATCCGGCTGAGTTGAATAAACTACCCTCATTTCTTACCGATGTGTCGTAAAGGCGACTAAAGTAACTTGACCCGCCCTATGATATCCAGCTCATTAGAATAGACCATCCTCATATACTACCGAGGTGTCGTAAAAAGCGACTAAGGTAAGTTGACGTCAGGCACGCGGTCGGTCGTAAAATAACTAGTCAAATTAACTAACAAGTTTAAAACATGTTGTGCCGATCCCACTTAGTGGTAAAAGGGCAGGAAAATGACGTGTAAAGAATTATATAAAATTCGACTGAGAAATTTTAAATTTTTATTAGTTTTATTGTATATACATAGCTTTTTCACTATTATCGGGATTATATTAAGATTCTACACATTATTATCGTCAATAAGTTATACATAATGTTAAATTTTTTATTAAAAAAATGAAACAATTTATTTGAATTAATGCTTTATTTTAACACCCACTTCTTTACTTACATATCTACGTTTCTTTTTCCAATGTTATCTGTTTCTTTTCTTTTTGAGCTTCTAACGCCTTCTGTCTTTCCTCGTCATCCGAATAGTATTCCGCTAGACTATCGTCTTCATTCGGCACCGGCTGTCCGGCCAAGGTAGTGCTTTTATCGCTAAGTGTAAGTTTGAAAAGTGGGTCCTCGGACATAATTTCAGGTACTATTGGTTCACCGTGCGGTACTTGTTTATTGTGCGCTGTTACGGTTGAATATATTGACATAGCCTGAAAGAATGCGTTGCTTACGATACAATACAGTAGAAGCTCTTTATTCGCGGACTGAAAAATTGCGACTCAAGTCCTATTTTCGCGGTCTAAGATTTTTTTATTAGCAGATCGAATCGGTATATACATATGTACCTAAATAAAAGTATTCGGTATCCGTTGTCAAAGCTTCGTCAAGTATATAAATAAAATAAAGTATATAAATATAAATAAAAGAATAAAAAGAAAAATAGAATAGATCTTATTACAAGTACGCCTAGATTGCGTTTTCAAAAGCTATCGGCGTTGTTTGTTTTGTTTGGCGGTTCTTTTGAGGTAAGTCGCCTCCGCTCGGTGTTGGTGTAAACAAACAATATTAAGATAAAAAAACTTATTACTCAAAACATTACTAAATTACTAAATTTTTTGAACCATTGACTAAATATGAAGATAATATGTAACTTATCAAAATGTAAAGTCAAAAAGTGATTTTATTTTAAACTGATTTTTATGTATTTGTTTTTTTTATTTTGTCGCTTAGGAACCTATTCACTATGTAAATTACCATTCCATATTTACCATATTTAGGAAACGTACGAAACGTATACCCCGCGAATAAAGAGCTTCTACTGTATAAAATTATGCACCTTATAAGAAAAAATAGTTTTACGAGAAAAATTAAGCTATCGCCATAGATTTGACAGTTCAAATGAGGAAGTGAACTTGTATTTAGCTTCGAGCTCTAAATATTTTCAAAAAAAAATTTTGGTTATTGTAGTTTCGATGTATGTATGTATTTAAGTATTTATTTAAACATCATATATGTATATAGCAGTTCAGCAGTGGCCGTATCCGGCTTAGTAGAATAGATCAACTTTATTTCTTACCGAGGTGTCTAAGGCGACTGAGGTAAGTTAACCTGCCGTGTGGTATCCTGCTTAGTAGAATATATCACCCTCATTTCTTACCAAGGTGTCGTAAAAGGCAACAAAGGTAAGTTGTATAATGAACGAATAAGCTACGCTGATTTGACAGTTCATGGCAAAAATAGTGTATTAATATATATTTTAGTAATTTTTAATGGCCAAAAACAGGAATAAAACGATTTTTTTTTTACATAAAACCTAGTTATATCGATTTTCCTCCCCCAAAACCCCCTACATGCTGAATTACAGGAAAATCATTGGACCCGTTTCCGAGATTCCGAATATATTATATATATATATATATATATATATATATATATATATATATATATATATATATATATATATATATATATATATATGTGTGTGTGTGTGTGTGTGTGTGTGTGTTTATATATATATACACACATACACAAGATTAACTCATTTAAATATTAAAGTTAGTATCACCTGAGCTACTAAATTTGATACGTCCCCTGCATTGGCGGGGAGGATGAGAGTGTTGTTCGTTCGCGCCAACTTGTTGAAAGCAGACACGTACTGCTCAGCGACCATTAAGGATGCTGCGTTTTGACTTTCCTGGAGAACATAAAGTGTGTCAGCTCTTATAGGCAACTGAGTAAATATATCGGTCATATGCTACAATTGTGGATCAACTCAAAAAATACGTGTTTTGGACTACGAATAGGTGTAAATATGGAAATATCAATATACACATTTTCAACAGCAATACCAATAGAACTAATAATTCAATATTAAGGCATTCATAGAAGTTATAATATAATTATTTTGCTGTAATCCGCGTTTTCTCTATACATGTAACGCTAAGTGTATGAAGCAGGCAACAATCACAAACCTCCATACATACAGGACAAGTCGCCACACGTATCTAGTGATACGTGTGGCGACTTGTAAGGAAGGAACTTCCTTTAGTAAGGAATCTATGTATAACTATCGTAAAGCACTACACACACTCACTACAACCCATTTATCTCAAAAGCGACATCCACCACCGCCACCACAATACAGAAGCACTACGCGCGGTCACTATCACAAACTCAACAATCGTTTCGCCCCGCAACCGAAGTATCATCAGGAGATAGACTCCACGACAAAAACGCAAAGAAAAGCAATACCCGTACAAGCTTAGTTATATACTAATCGGTTTAAACCTACCATTTATTTTATTTTGCCTGTAAACACGTGTAACAAGCTTGAACTGGAAAGATTTATCTGATCATTAATGAAGGTGCCATTGTTATGTTTGATAAACTCAAGTTACTCCCAGATGTTCAATTTAAGACTTTCTGCACAGGTGCGCAAGATTTCGAAACTATTCATTAGGAACTTAATGACCGCTTTCTAACAAGAACTCTTTTGGAGAGAAAGGTTGACGCTATGACCCACTACGCTGCCCCAATGCGGATTACACATATCATAAGAATTCTCTAGAGATATACAGGTTTCTTAACGATGATTTTCTTTTACCAAAAAGCGTGATATAAATGCTATAATCAATTAGGCGCATAAGTTAAAATAGAACAAACTCATCGGTGCCTTGCCGAGGTTTGAAGTTGTGACCTCTTAGAAAGACTACCAAGGTCCCTACTATTGGCTCTCAGAGCATACCGAGCTCATAGAGCAAATCAAATTCAAAATATTCTTGATTCAAATAGACTTGTAAACATGTGCTTTTGAATTTTCTACTCTACTGCTGGTTCAGAAAGTTGTTCCTACCGAGAAGAGCCAGCAAGAAACTCGACGGTTGCTCTTTTAAAAATATAATTCTTATTACTAGTTACATTTAGTCATTACTGTCTTGTACAGGGTCTAAGCGGGATATATCCACACATTCTTATCTTCTAAGTAATCCTCAACAGTATAGTAGGCTTTATCAATTAGCCTCTTTTTAACAGTGTTTTTAAACTGATGTAATGGCAAAGATAAAATTGATTGCAGAATGTTATTATAGTCTTATACCCAGACCAAAAAACGATTTACGTACTTTTGCAAGGCGCAAAGCTGGTGCCGCAAGCTTATATCGGTTCCTACTTTGTCTATTGTATACATCACCTATCGTTTTATAATCCTTACTAATATTATAAATGCGAAAGTCTGTCTGTCTGTCTGTCGGTTCCGTTTTCACGGTCAATCCGCTGAACCAATATCGATGAAATTTGGCACAAATATTCCTTATACAGCGGGGTAACATATAGTCTATTTAAATCCTGTTAATACAACAGGAATACAATTCAGGAGGAATTAAATATAATGACATTCAAAACGCCATCTATAATAAACCTATGGAACTTATTTTTATTTACGATGTGTCAAAATCAAGTCAAATCTGTATTAAAGAAGTATTTAGATTCCAAGTTTTTCGGCTTACGTCAAAAGAGTTTTCTTTAGAGAGTATTTATATTTTATTATATTTTTATTCGTTTACTGGGCTTTACTTTAATTAATTTACGTATTTTGGACGTTACTTTTGTTTATTTTAATTCGTGTTTTAAGTGAGTTATTTTCTTTATATTTTACCCATCGAGGTGCTAATGATGACAGCAGTCCTTCCGACTGCTATGATAATAAATAAGATTTAAGGTTTTCTTGTCTTAAAGTAAGATTGTGTACATTTGGTCTTGTAAAATAATGGGGATTACCTAAATAAAGAAATTATTATTATTTATATACAAAATACAATAGACAATGGCAATATTACCGGCTGTAATAACGCACTTGCGACTAATCTCAGTCCACGGGCCCGCGCCTCTGCGACTGCGAGCATAGCCTGCGCCTCACCAGATGCTTTGTTAATTTGCTCCTGCTTCTCAGCCTCTGCATTATTAAATTCTATCGTCAATTGTAGCACTAAAAGCTTTAACAGAGTCGCCGAATGAGACGGGCGTGCGCGTAATCACCGAGGTTGCAAAATGTAGAGTAAACGGAGAATAGAAAGCAAAAACTCTACTAATAAAATTATAATACCCTTGAGAGAAGGATGGCTTTTACAAGGACATAACGACAACGAGTTGGAGTCACGAAATGCGCAGAAATTCTACTAGCGAGATCAGAATAACTTTCGTTAAGGACGAGGTTCTCTTAACTAAAAATACCTATTTGATTGTTTTGCCAAAATGAGATAAAAAGAGATAAAAATATGATGAAGCACACTTGAATGAAGCACATTCACTACATAGTATAAAACAAAATCGCTTTCGCTGTCTGTCCCTATATCCCTATGTATGCTTCAATCTTCTAAACTATACAATTTTTAATAGATAGAGTAATTAATGATGAAGGTTTATAAGTATAATAACATTCAATATGGAGTAGTGAAATACTGTAATTTTTGAGGTTTCTAATGCGATGTAAATAATTACATTTTTTTCCGCTTACATTGCGAACGCAGGCAAACGTAAGAACCCTACGAGATTTGGATCCGAAAAAATATATATATACATACAAGATTAACTCATTTTAATATTAAATGGTAGATTATTATATTATATGGTAGAGAAATATACCAGAAGCTAATATCCTCGCCTGTCGCTTGCCCTCAGCTACATTTATATCTGCAGCCCGTACTCCTTCCGACTCCAATATCGCTGCCCTTTTCCTACGTTCAGCTTCAACTTGCATCTGCATAGCCTCATGTACTCTGGTAGGTAACTTTATATCACCTAAAAATAAGAAACCAATATGTAAAATATTTATCGTACTATGACAAAGCTGGGCGAAACTTTATGGTTACTAACAATGGGCAATTTTTTTTCTAAAAACATGCCTAATTAGGCCATATTCGTGTCATCAAAAATTTTGGCTTTGTGATTATCGGTAAAGGAAACCCTTTTCACTACTTTTTCACAACTTTCGTGGGTATATGACAAAACTATAGTGTTCCATGCCATTCATTTGTCGTTCTGTCTTATGACAATAATATAAGCAATTTAAAATTCCTTTTTTTTATAATGAATTATAGCTATTTCTATAGAAGGCTAATATTTTTATAATCTAATATTTATATTATATTATTAAGAAAAATTTCATCAGTCTGTCTGTCACCTTTTCGTGGCTAAACTGCTGGATTAATAAATGTTCAATTCACCATATCATGTATGTTGACATTTTCAATATAAAATTGATTGGGTATAATCATGGTTTTTAGCTTTGTGGTATCCGGCTGAGTAGAACAGACCACCCTCATTTAGATGTCGTAAAAGGCGAATAAGGTAAGTCGACCCGCCGTGTGGTATCCGGTTGAGTAGAATAGACCACCATCTTCCTTAGGTATCGTAAAATACGACTAAGGTAAGTTGACGTCAGGCAGGCGGTCGGTCGTTAAATACGTAGCCAAATCATGTGACTGCATGTATATAACATGTTGTGCTGACCCCACTTAGAGTGGGATAAGGGCAGGAGGATGATGATGGGTATAATCATGGTTCAAAATATATTTCTCGAATATATCCTATGCATATAAACATACTCAAAACATTACATTAATCTGTAACTGTACTATGTTTTCTTTAAAAAAATGTTAAGTTACATAATTTAAATTATAAGTAGAACTTACGAATTTCATATCTTAAACAAGTGATGCCCCAAGCTTCACTGGCTTTGTTTATAGCATGTACTATTGAAACATTAAGGGATTCCCTCTCCCTGAATACTTTATCGAGAGATATCTGTCCCAGTTCAGATCTCATAGTTGTTTGTGCTAATTGTGTGATTGCAAACTCTGGATCTTCTACACCATATGATGCTGGGAAAAAAAATTATAAGCAAATTGAGTGTTTTAGTATGGAAAACTGTTGAACACAATTTCAAATAATTAGAATAAAACTATTTTCAACATCTTTATAATAATAATTCTTTATTGTTAAACTCATAAATTTTACAGAATGTAACTTAAACTATGAATTCCACACTAAGCATGCTTGTATCGTGGAATTCGTTTCTATTATGTTACCACTTAATTTTTTTTTTTATCGGACGTTGCGGATATCTCGAACACCTTAACATAGAATAAAATAGGCCAGACAGGGCAAGTATTTCATCATTTTTTCTTTATGTTTTCTATTTTACACAGGCTTTGCAATTCCTAGTATATGCCTCTGGTCGCATATGTTTCTCGATTGCTTAAGTTATTCTATCCAAGATAAAGGAATTTATAGGAAATGAAATTAAAGTGAAATTGTAATGGGTTCCATTTCATATTGGATTACAGCATAAGGAGGCTGACAAACTCGCTAAAAGTGCAATAGTAAATGGGAAACCTTCAAATATTAAACAGACTTTTCAGAATTGTTACCCAAGTATAAAAAAAAAAAATTGTGGAGTTATATTTTAATAAAGTATCATTAGAAAAAGGGTATTTGGTACAAAACAAGTGTGCCTCCTCATTTTCCATGGTTTTCCGATGGTAATATTTCTAGATGGTAATATTTCTGAAGCTGTGATGGCCTAGCGGTGCGACTGTGTGAATCTCTAGAGACAATCATGTGTTCAAACCCGGGCAGACACCAATGAGTTTTTCTATTAAAACTTATGTGTCTAATTGATAATTGCAATTTATCACACGCTTTTCGGTGAAGGAAAACATTGTGAGAAAACCTGCATATCTCTAGAGAATCCTAGGGATATGTGTAACCTACCAATTCGCATTGGAGCAGCGTGGTAGGTCTTAGCTCCAATCCTTCTTTCCAAAAATGGAGAGAGGAGGCCTATGCCCAGCAGTGGGATAGTAACAGGCCGTTACTTACTTTTTACTTACTTTAATATTTCTAGAAGTATTAATATCACTGCTCATACTGTTAAATAAATTTAAATATTTAATGAAAATAAATAATACACCTAATTGTGATGTATGTGTGTGTTGTGTATGTGTTATTGATTGAATGTGCAAGATTCCAGAATGGCACGGAGACTTTTTTGAGGCTTATGACGTTGAATAGACTTGATACAGGTATGTTTATACAATTTCTCATCCTACATAAAAGAAAGTATATTTCTATGCAAACTTGTAACTTTCATTTGAAATATTATTATTATGTTTTTATTTGATTTGTTATTTAAATTGTTGTAAATTGTAAAAAAACATTATCGAGTTAAAATGGGACTGGAATATATTGTATAAAATATAGTCCCTAAATAAAATAAAGAGAAAAAAAAAGTAGTACTAGTATAAAAATTGTAGATAAACAATACATACCAAGATATGGATCAATAATTCTCAGATATAGCACACCATCAATGCTTAATGTTACATTATCAGAGGTAATTGCACTTTGTTTTGGAACATCTATAGCAATTTCTTTGAGACTTTGAACATATTTTATTCTGTCCAAAATGGGCCATAACAGATTTAATCCTGGTTCAAGTATCCTATGGAATTTCCCCATTCGCTCCACAATCCATGCCTGGGAAAATGAAAGTATAAAGATCATATTTAAATTAATTGGTTTTTTGTGAAATATAAATGTGGTTGGTAGAGATGTGAGATGACTATAGGAAGGCTGAAGAAAAAGGTGTATAGATTGTGTAAAGAATGTATGTAATATAATATAAGAGAAGTAGCACCAGAGTTAGAAGAAACGAGTCTTCACCTTATGGCTGAGTGCCCTATGTACTTGCTGGTAAGATGGGAGATACTAGGTAAGGATGATATTGAAGTTGAGGATCTGACAAATATCCCCTTCAGGGATTTTATCAGGTTTGTAAAATCTATGGGTAGATTAAAGCAGGTGACACTGTCGGGACAGCAGTGAAAACCTTGTCCCAACATGGGGAAATGGGTGGAATAGTCCAGAATAGGAGCTGACCACTCGCCCTGCACCAACAGACATCCCCGAAATTAGATAAATAGAAAACACTAAAGTTAACGAGTGATAGAAAAGAATGTAAGATGAAGACATTGTGCCAACCAAAGATATAGGTAGGTAGATGATGAAATTCATTGGTATTTTGACAAAAAAATGTTCTTATTACAAAAATCAATATCATGGTAATATACTTCAACTATATTTTACTCAATAACTATTTTAGTTAAATATCTTTTGCTCAGGATCATTAAAAAATTACCTGAATTATGTTACTAACCTCTTGTTGTGGGACAAACATAATGATGGTGTTAAGCGGTGAAGTCGAACGCTGTCTAACTGCAGTGATTCTATATAATATACGAGCTTCATTTTGGTATTCTAATTTAAATGCATTCTGAAATATAAAATATAAATTCAAAGAGTATAACTTAAATCCACATTTGACTCATTTCGGAAATTAAATTCAAACCTTTAAAGGCAGAATTCGTGAGACCAGATATTTGGAACGTGAAAACATCTTTTATATATATTTGAAAAATATTTAAGTGTTATTGAATTTATTCAATAATTCCCATTCTCCCGAAAATCATGAAAAACACCGCTTCTTGTCAGATAAATGGACTTGACAGTAGGGTAGGGATGTGAAAAAATAATCGATTTTTATAATAATTGATTTTAAAAAATCTTTTTTTTTTCATAAAAAATCGTTTATTTTATTTTTCTCTTTCTTCATTTTTTCTTTATTCTGCCAAGGAATACACGTCCAAATATGACAATTTAGACTTAGATATGGTTTTAAAAAATGATGATTTGTATATTCCTTACTACGATTGTCTAGTTGGTAAAGCAACGTGCAAGCCTATAGAAAAAGAACTTAAAAGTAAGGCTATAGATGTAAAAAAATAAACGATTTTTATATTAATCGATTAATTTAATTTTATAATTGATTTTTTTTAAATCGATTATATTATTGACCCTCTTTTTATAAGTGTAAATACTCTATGATTAGTCTAAGCAAATTTTTAAAGAAATAAAAATAATAATAATTTTAAATTAACCATAGAGTTATTATAGTAGAGTAGTTTTTCATCAAAAACTGATTTTTAAAGTATTATTCTTCTCTCTTCGTTTCTTCTTTACTCTTTTTCTTGTTTTTAAGATTAGATATGCATTGTTGGATGAAAGCAATGTAGCCAAATGTAATTTAAGATAGGTACAACTAGTACATTTTTGGAAGTTGTACACTTTAATTAGCCTTTATTGTATTAATTATCAATGTATAAATTATTTATATAACACAAGACAACTTTTCAATTAGTCAAAAAAAAAAAACGATTATTTCGTATCAAAATAATTTTTTTTTACACATGGTCGTCCGTCTCCAAAGTAAGTAACTTAATACTTGTGTTATGGTAGACAGACAACTGATGAATATGTACTTATATATTTCTTAAATACAAATATACACCCAGACTCGATGACCAATAAATTTATTTATAGAAAATGTTGAATCGAATCCGCGACCCACTGCGCCAACGGGCCTGTCATTTTTTTTAATGATTTATTTTAAAGGGAAAAACCGATTATTTATTTATCAATTTTTTCTACTCCATGTGACATCCCTATAAGAAAGCTACTGTCAACCAATGACATTTCAGTGTTTCTTCTGGACATAGAGTACTTACTATGTACTAGTAGTACCATAGAGTAAAACAGTTTATAGCGAAAGTAGTGAAGCGCAAAAGTTTGATCGATATATTGTGCTTTATTAAATTTTGAAGTCATAAATCAAATGTTAGTGATTTTAACAATAATAATATGAATTCAGCTAGCAAACTTTCTTCCTTAAGTAATGACAGTACATATGATAATATTTTTATTCCCAAATTAAGAAGATTAAAGATTCAAGAAGGTGTTTTATCCTCAAATGTAGATAAATGTTCATCGCAAAATTTAGAAAATAACAGTGGACTTGCTAAACAGGATAAAAATTTAGAATTAAAGAAATATTTTTGTAAATTGAAGGATTCATGCAGAGATTTAAAAACTTTATTTGAAGAGGTAACCATCAGAACGAACGATCATATATCGTTTGAAAAAACAGGTATACTGCGTCCATCATATTATCAGTCTTTTGACAGCTCACGCTCATTAAGTTTTGTATTGCTTACGTACAAATATCATACAAATAATATTTGTACTTTATGGATGGGTACCGCCCACTTAGTGATGTCACACATAATGGTTGACTACGATTATGCCACAGATTAAAAATAATCGGTAGAAATCGATGTTACGAGTATTAAAAGACATTTAATAACATTATATAAAGTTTTACTTTCTTCTTAGTTAATACATGAATAAAAATAAAACAATCAGGATATTTTAATTTATTTTATTAGCACGAGTCGTCGGAATGATAATCAACACTAGACTCCTCCGATGAGGAGTCTTCAGTAGCAGTTATTATTAGCTCTTGTGTAGATAATATATTATCAAACGCAATATCACGTTCCCAATCAGAGAATATTACTCTTTTAGTTCTTTCCACCACACTTGCCCAGTTCTCGGCCGTTACGTGGGTTCAAGCATTTTTTAGCAATTGCAACATTTTATTCGCTGTGAATGGGGGGCTTGTATTGCATCTCGCAGCATGCCCTTTTACTTGTGCCCATATAAGTTCTATTGCGTTGTACTGGCAGTGGTATGGAGGAATCCGAAGAACAGTATGGCCATATTCTGCTGCCATTTCATTGATTACATAGCGTTTTGCTCTCTTTTTGGTTTTTAATATTTTTATTAATTCAACTTTTAACATTGAGTCGTCCACATTTTCTCCATTGTCCCGAAGCCAATTAATTATTTCATGCTTTTTATTAGCCTGTGTTGGCATTTTGTCAATTTGACGGGAGTGGTAGGGCGCATTATCAATAAAAATTATTGATGGTTCTTCCAATGAAATGAGCATTTTTTTGAACCACTCTTCATACACATTTGCATTCATCTCTTCGTGGTAGTCATTTGATTTCTTCGATTTAAATGCCAACAGTGCGTCTTGTACAAATCCTTTTGCTGTACCTGCATGGCAAATGATTAGGCGCTCACCTTTTCCCATTGGTACTGAGGAAGTGGAATCAGCAGTATCATCAGTCCAGAAACGAGATAGTGTGTGGTTAGCGTTGAGCCATGTTTCATCCGTGAAAACAATATTTGCCCTCTCTTAAAAAATCACAACGTGCTATAGCTATATCTGTGCGTTCCATTAATAATTTTCTTTTTTTTAACTTTTTATATGAAAAGCCAATTGTGTTCAAAACTTTGACCAAAGAAGATTTTTCACCATGAAATAGACCACTTCTTTTCAAAGAAACAATAAGTTTTCTCAAAGTTGGAATTTCTTTTCTCAAGTAGTAATCTAGTTTACGTAGGTTATCATTAATCGAATTACTTAGGTACGTAATTCGATTAATGATAGTAGGTACTATAATCGGAATGGTATCGCATACGAGAATCTTTAGGACATCACTATCGTCAATCTGTCAAAAGATGGTTAATATAATGGACAGTGTATAAGTCAATAATCATATCAGTTATACAAATATACAGTAACAAAAATATAATCTATTTATAATATAGGTACTAGTTTTTACGCGCAACTTCGTTTGCGTGGACTGTTGTTGCGTGATAGATCGATAATAGATGGCGCTTTTCAATGTTATCATGTTCCTTTAGAATAAAAAAGATTTTTATGGTCTTTACGTTGTATAATGAATAATTGTTCCAAATTTCATTGATATTGGTTGAACCGATTTACTGTGAAAGTGTTATAAACATTCATCTATACTCACAAGCTTTCGCATTTCTAAAATTATTATGGATATAGATTGTTGATAAACAACCACTATTGATAATATTATGACGACTTTGTCTGCATGCATTTTCGTAGTGAGATAAAAGTATCACTATTTTACTCTCCACTATCCTATTCTATCCTATCAGAGACAAACAAACCATTAGGACCATTAGGAAAAAAGGTACCATGCTGGCTTTATCGATTTAAAAATACAGGCTTATTACCGGAAATTATCAACTTTTATAGTCATATGTATATCTTTACTAATATATAAAGCTGGAGAGTTTGTTTGTTTGATTGTTAGAACGCTCTAATCTCAGGAACTACTAGACCGATTATTTGTGTGTAAGATAGTTCATTTATCGAGGAAGGCTATAGGCTATATAACATAACTCTAAGATGAATAGAAGAGGAGCAGCAATAAACAATATTACGAAAACGGCAAAATTTAAAGCTTTCCTTGCGTGCGCTAAGCAACGGTACAAGTTATTCAAAAATCATGTATTACAAAATTGTTCCCTGTAAAAGTCAGCCACAGCATGTGTCTGGCTTTTAAGGTTAATCCACTTTAACCATTATTATGATTATCAAAATACTACATTACGGTTTTAATCTTTCTACGCAGACAGCTAGTTTTAAATTAATTTCATTATCTTAAATTAAAAACCATATACTAAAAAAAATCTCTACGAAAGTAGCAAAAAATCTGATTAAAAGATTTGAATTTCTTGCAAACAGACTGATTAACAGAGAGTCGGAAGACAGACAGAAACACGGATCCAGCGGGGGACTTTTAAAGTTATAGAAGTAATAAGGGATTGGTGGTTTAAATATATAGAACATTGCATAATTAAGATTTTTCAGATATTGACGTGTTAAAGAAATATATTTTGGAATTAGAAACAAAGATAAAAGTAGCAAAACAATTTGTGGATAACGAATTACAAGGATTAAGAAACGAAGAAAATATTTTATCTGAAATGGTAACTTTTTAAATACATTTTGTATGTCCTAGTATTTCTTATTTGGAGTGTCCAAAGTTAAATGTCAATAATTCGTTATCCGTATTTTAGGAACATGGAATATTAAACGAAGAAAGAACGGTGAGGAATATTAAAACAGCTCCTCCAAAGGGATTGAAAGAAATCGTATCTAGTCCTGTGAGAATAATGATTCACTCGCCGTTTAAATGTTTGGCAAGTACATAATATTTGTAATATACAGAGTGGTTCTGACTATATCGACATTAAGTTAATCCACTGACAACTTCAACGTATTACTGTGTTTTATTATTAACCTGATCAGTCTTTTAACTTGTTAAATTCAAAGTTATTTTGGTACTAACTGAACTAAAAATATTTTAAATATTATTGTTAGATGTTCAACCAATTTTTTTTATTAGATAACTTTAAAAAATCTATTTTCTAAAAAACTTAATAAATTAATTATGGGAACTAGCTTATTAATAATGGTTCACTGACCTGGTACCGCTCGCAAAAAAAACCGAATGCCCACCGCCAGCTAAAAAAATTAAGAACTAAGCTCAGTGAACTAAAGTAAGCTAAACTAAGAAATAGTGGTTATTATACCGAAAAAAAGAACTATAACGATGTTAGTGATTAACAGTTTATGTTGGAGTGATATTAAAGACTACTGTAAATACCTCCATGCAGCAATAGCTGCGGATCGGCCTACACAACTAAGTTAATTAAATATATTTGCATTAACTTAGCTGACATAGTTTGCAGTGGAAGAACACGTATGAAAAACTGACTTAACTAAGCGAGGTAAACTAAACTAACTTAATTTAGCTGCCGGTGGATGTTCGGCTTAACTCCCTTTCTTGTTTTGTCTTACTCGCATCTGTACTATTTTGACTCTAGGTCAAGGTTATGTTTCGTATTACATTTTACGGTCATTGAGTGAATCTTTTCTCGAAACGAAGAATACTTCGTGTAAACTACTTCACTAAGTTATCTGAGTTTTTTTAACTTAAGCTGCTATTGTGTGTGAATTTATATTGCCGTTGTATATTTAAAGATACTAATTATAAGATTATTACCTATAAGATATGTGATTATTCAAATGGCTTAATTTAGGAGGTACAACAGTTTCAAGATTTTATGAAAAACAGTCTAAACCGTTATGGTGGGTGGAACGAATATGAACATAATATGTTTGTTCAAATATGGAACAAATATTATGGATATAACCAAATAGATAAATTCGAATCAATGAAAGATCAAAAAGACTTTAAAGAAGAAATTCTGCATAGTATCCCAGGTTGGTTTTTAATATTGCGCCTCATTAATATTTTATAATCCTGATATAAAAAAATTGTTTTAAAATCTATTTTTAATTAAGGCTCTCTTGAGGATCATGAAAAGATTCATGAAAGAAGAAGAAGTTTTTACTGCGAACTGAAATAGTCGCGATGGGCGGATTACATAATGGGCAAGAAATTAGTTGTGCCTTGGTTAGGTAGGACCTTGAAAATGTCGTCGAAACACGGACACACACTGCTGGCCCTATGTCCAATAACCAATGTCCTTCTGATAAAAGAAGATATGGATTTTTTTTAACTGTCTAAATATAATTTTAATCTTAAGGTACAAAACGTGGCGACGTTGATTCACACATTAAATGGTATGCGGAGTATCTACGTCTCAAAGTAAATCAGGAAATGGCGCTTAGTAAGTGGAAAGAAAATAAAAGAAAAATTAAAGCTACACGAAGTATAAAAGTAATATTACTTGCACTACATACCTTAAATCTATTTTTGATTATTATCATAATAATTATAAAAATTTTTTAGAAACAAGAAAGTAAAACGGAAGAATTAAACGTCGGTGACCTTCCAATTACGGTAAATACTAAATTATGTAAAAAATCAGCCTGCGGAAAATATAAGGATAGAGATGTAACAACTGGCAGCAACAAAACTCTTGATGGTATTTTTAAGTGTAATTTGTTCTATCACATTATTCATTAACTAATTTTTAACATAATTACATTAAATAAATCTCTAATAAATCAGCTCCATTACACACATTGATTTTTCTTCAATAAATCTGTTACATGCGATGATTGTTTTGGAAATGATACTCTTATTTAGAGATGGGTGGCTCGCGAGCTAAAGACAAGAAAGATATATCTTTCTAACAGATATAATCACTCTCTATTTGTTTACTCGCATGTGTTTAAATTATATCTCTATATCTTTATGCTTAAGAGTAAATTTTCGTAATGAGTTACGGCGAATTTAGAGTTAGAAAGAAAAAGATGGGCTTATATAGCAATTTACACGTAAAAAAGAGAGACGGATAGCTATTGCATCTTTGTATAAAAAGAGCTGAAGATATAAAGAATATATTTATAGTCTTAGCTGCCTTATTCTCTCTCTACTGAGCTAAATGAGTTAAAGATATAAAAGATTGATATATGTATATCCCATGATCGAAAAGATTAAATCACTCTTTTCTTGTCCATAGATGGTGGATATATTTTGGCAGTCTCTACTCTCTACTCTACTCTTATTAAAAAAATAATTTAATTGTTGTTTGCTTAGTATTTCAAAATCACCATTAGCTAAAAGAAGTCGTGCAGGAAGAAAATCATTATTAGAATACAATAAACTATTACTATAAGAGGTTAAAGGATGTAACAAGTTAGTGTGCGATCCTTTGTGAAGAGGATGGAGCTAATTTATACAAGGAAATACATTGAATTGATCAATGAAAGAATATAACTCTTGTATATGTTTCGATAATCTAGATAAGTCAATAATAGTTAGTTGAGATTTAAAAAGATTTTATTTTATTTTAGATATATTTACTGACATTAATGAAGAGCATATAAATTATGATCAATTTAAAAGGTAAGGAAATCTCTTAAAGATTTATTTAGTTAGGTTACGGATTCTATTATCGATGAGTATTATTTAATGTATAACGCATAAATTCCTATCACTTGGGTCTGGATCGTAATAGGATGCTATTCAATACCCAGCGGTTTAGTAACGATTACGATGTAGTAAAAAAAACTACTTCAAATTTTCGACTTACAGCGTCAAATATTCATTGTTCGTCGCGCTTAAAAGTGTTGCAAGGATGAATATACGACACGATTTCAGACATCATAAATTTATTGTTAAAATTGTTTATTTTTTAATTTTCGAATTTACCTCGATGCAATAAAAACGATATCGTACCTCTTATTTTGTAAGTTTATTTTTAATTTTTTTTTTTAATTTATCTATAAAAAATATGTGTCGTCCTTTTTTAAAACTTCGGTTACAATATCGCCAATACGACCAATTCGTGGGAAAATAAGACATCGAACAATTAAATAAAAACGGTTAAAATCAAATTTGAAAAAACTGAAAAATAATTTTATTAAGCCATTACATAATTTGCAGTGCAAAAAGAAATATGTATATACTTTATTTTCAGAAATGATTTATCAAGTTGTTCCGGTGATATCGAAGAACAATGTAGTGATTATAAAAAGATACGAAAGACAAACAAAAACTTTGATGTAACAAAATTGACCCGACCAACCAAACAATGGATTAACAGGAGAGATAGTGTTAAAGACACTTATGAATTTAATGGATATGTTGAAAACATTAATAAATTGTAAGTTTTTGGAATCTTGATATCCATAGGTAATTTTAATAGTTATTATACTAGTCTGTGTCAGAGTTTCAGAATATATAATGATTGGGACTATGAAACTCGTATACTTCTTTGTCTAATCATACATAAGAGACAATTAGATACAGTCTCATTACCTTTCTCTTTATTTTAATAGAGCTTAAGATTGGCTTCTTTAATCTCTACTATAGTATAATAACTCTTTATAAAATTTTTACGCTAAATATAAATAGGTAAAATTTAAGTTAGTATATTATGTATTTCAGCAATGTATTATGATTATATTTTTTTTAATTGTTCCAGACGCATTCCGGTGTGGCGATCGCTTTTGCATAAATAATATTTTTTATTAAAAGAATAAATATCCTTGGAAAAGGAATGGATAAAACTATTTTTTCACTAGTCGGGAATATTGTATATTTTACGGAGAATAATAATTATAATTTTTGAAAATTCAAATAAAAAACTATGTACAAAATATAAAATATATAATCCACAAAAGTGAAACACTTGACAGAAATACTTGTCAATCACGACACTCACTTTCTATAACACTGTACATGATAATAACACCCCACTCATCACACAATAAGTAATAACATAGCACAAAGCAAGAAATAATACGATTGACACCTTCGGGACGGACACTTCCTTTATTACGCTCCTTTGTTTCACGTATACATTTTCGCGCGTAACGTTTTTCTAACCAAAATTAACATAGTACCCGTAAAATTTGCTACTCAACAACAAATAATAATTGAATATTTTAATTTTCAATAATCCGACTTTACACTGTGTAAATGTGTTCATATTCAGATAAGACTATGGATACAATATACGTACGTGTTTAATTCAAAAAAGATATATTATAACACTGACAAATTAGGAACAAAATATCGTAGTGTTATTATACAGGGTAGGCAAGCCAGCCTAAAATGTGGCCTATTCTAGTTCTAATAGGGCACATTTTAGGCTGGATAAAGGAGATTAGACTATCTATTTCTCTTTTTTTATGTTTGATTAGATTAAGATAGGTATACAAGTCACATCTTTCCTATCATTGTCTATTATGACATCTTACTTAGGCCTGTGACTCCCCTACTATACTATAATTCTCTACTTTAGTATAATAACCATAGACAATAACTGTCCAAAATATTAGGGGTATCGTATGTAGAGAATATTATTATTAATCGATTTTTCTACTCTAAGTGACATCCCTAATCGCCAGTAATTTCTTTTAAATGGTTTTATTAGCGACCTGAAATCATGTTCTTTGAAGGCATATGTGATAATAATTATGGTTCTGCTACGGACTAACTACTAGTAATAAGACTGTATCTGCCAAAGAAAACTTTACATTTTACAATTTAAGTCATAGACTAAAATGTAGACTTCAGACTTTTATTTTATTGTATATTATGTACATACTACATGTGTAATGTTTTTAATTAAATTTTCGTATCGCAGCTAAGATAATCGACATCAGTTACTAAATGATAAATATATGATAATAAGTAAAAAAAAGATTTCTATTAAACTTAATTCAGCTAGCAAAATATTGGAGTGGAAACTTAAACAGCAGTTATATAACATAAATACTTATTAAAAAATTTATAATGACAGTGCGATTCAGATATTTTTGGAGAACTTTTAAGCGCGTAAATATAAATTACAAGCAGATGCCAAAAGTAGTGTTATATAAAAATCGACAAAAGGTAACATATCCATATGCAGTCGGATTTTCGGTGTTAACATTATTAGGTTTTGAAAAAAAATTAAATGCCGAAGATGAACTCATATTAACGATCAAACATTGTGTACTTTTTGTACAAAGAACTGAATATGATAAAGCTGAACAGCTTCTACATGTAGCTTTAAAACAAGCACAACAAATGCAACATCAAACGGGTGTTACTTACATTTACGATGTAATGGCTAATTTAGCACTAGAAAGAGAACAATATGATAAAGCTAAGCAACTATTTGTTGCAGTTACACAAAGAATTATGGCTGATGGCGCTACTGAAGATGATCCTCGTGTCATACACATCAGCGTTAAATTAGCTAGAATTAGCCATATGAAGAAAGAATACACTACAGCTCAACTTGGCTATGATTGGTGTTTAGAAAAACTTAATAAAGCGATTACAAAAGACCCTTCAGAGGCTAATATCAAATTGCTTGCTATGGCAGAAGACTGGTATGGTCGCCTCTTCCTTGATTGTAATAAATGTGAAATCGGCCTTAGTTATATGAAAAAAGCATATGAACGAATGAAAACTTTAGATATTGAGCAAGAACACTTAATTATACAGCTAAATGACATAGGCACTGTTTGTGATCGTATAGGTAATGTGGATGAAAGTGTACATTATTATTCTGAAGCAATTGATCTTGGAAAAAAAAATCCTGATATGCACGATTTAGGTGCAATTTATGTTAATTTAGGAAGAGCTTATATTAAGAAAAACATGTTAGCCTTAGCTAGGAAATCATGTGGACAAGGTTGGAGATTAGGCATCATGCAGAAAAATAGTGACATTAAACGTGAAGCTGAACTTTGTATGAATGAAATTAGAGGCATGGCTTAAAGACATTTCTTTTATTCCACTGTTTATTATTTTATTCTTAACCAATTGATTTTATTGATATTACAATGGTACCCTGTAAAATATTTATAAAAATGTAATCATATATATATGGTTTTTAAAGGCCATAGTTATTTTTAATAAATTTAAAATATACATGTTAGTAATAGGAATCATTTAAAAAGGTTGATTTATAGTTTGTAGATATTATGTAATACAAAAACCAATTCTTGAAAAACATATTTATCTTATCAATACATTTTTTTGTTATTTATTATTTTAAAAATAGATTATTATTGAGCACTATCTTTTGAGACACTAAATGGTTCTGCAACTTCCTCCACACGAGTATCAGCTATAACAACATCCTTAACAGGTCTGTCATTGGCTCCAGTGGTAGTACGCTCAATCTTGCGAACAACATCCTGTTGAATACAATAGGTAGTTTACAGTTTTGGATTCTTTCAATAATTAACCAGTGGTATAACAAACATTAATGTTAGTAAAAATGATGTACATACATTTTTATGACAGTAGCAAATATTGTCTTAAACTGTATATTTGGTATGACCTGTTATTTATATTTCAAAATTTTGGGAACCAAAATAAAAAATTATAATTGTTAAAATATGAGGGTAGAAACATAAGATAATAATAAGGCCTAATTAAATAGTCCGAAAATTAATTAGATATATGAAGAATGTTATTGTCTCAGTTTTTTATCTTCATAAATTTACCAAAATCAAATGATTTGATTTTGATGTAAACTATGTCACTAATCAAATATACATACCATTCCCTCTATTACTTTTCCAAACACTACATGTCTGCCATCAAGCCAGGGAGTCTTAGTGGTTGTAATAAAGAACTGGGAACCATTGGTGTCCTTGCCAGCATTTGCCATAGACAACCAACCAGCTCCATAATGTAATAGTTTAAAGTTTTCATCTTCAAAACGTTCACCATAAATACTGCGACCTATAAAATCATATAAAACATATGAATTCTAAAGATAACTTTTTTTTAGTAAAGTAGTAAAAATTGTGATATAATAGTGTATGTTCAACAACAATGTAATAAAAATGGTCATAAAAAGTGCAAAATTAAAGAGCTATTAAATTGGCAATTATTTTTAACGAAGTTGTAAATTTTTAATAAATTTTGTAGTATCTAAATCAAGCTTATAGATCATATTATTATAAATTCATATTGAAAAAAAATATGAGTATATTAAGTCAAGTGTAAATCAAATGGACAGTATAGTAAAACATGATTTCATAATTATAAAATTATATTTTTCCTATTTTTTTACAATATGCTACAAAAGATAGTACTGTCTTTTTTTATCAATGACAGTTTATACCTGATAACTAACTATCCACTTAAAGATACATCTTGAAGGGTTTAGAGCTAATCATTTAATCTAAACTTATCCTTATATATAAAAAAAAACTTCTGCTACATCTGTCAAGTCTGTTTGTGTTAAACATAAAATTACTTAAAGATTTTCTTACAAATTTTACCAATAGATAGTAATTTGCAATTACTTAAGGTTTTATTTAAGTTACTTGAAATTTGATAATAATCATTGAAAATAATTGGAAGCTTTCATTGAAAATGCTGATCGTTTATGTTATAAAGGTTTTAAAATATAACAAAACTTTATAAGGCTACAATAAATGTCTATAATGGTATAAATCTTTCTTTTAAAGATAACTATTACACTGATTCTATATATATAAAAAACTATTAATCATAATTTAGACAGATACAGTGTAAATCATTAACTAATGTGTCTCAAAATAGATAGAAAAAAAAGGGAGCACAGCAGAAATACAATCAGTAAATCAATTGGCGCAGTACTGTAAAAATAGATATACTTTTAGTTTCAAGTCATAATGCACAATTGAATTCCAAACAGAAATCTGTTTATGGGACAGGTATTCCATGGAAGAAGCCATCAACCATCTGTAGTTTTACCAAAGCTCCTGCGGTACTTAAGAGATGAATAAACAAAAAATGGAAAGAAATCAGTGCAGCAGTGATTTTAGTGATTAGAATAGGTTAGCAAATGTGAAATAGAGTTACTTACCACCAGTACCATCACCTTTAGTGAAGTCGCCACCCTGAATCATAAAGTTATCAATAACTCTATGGAACTTGCTTCCCTTATAGCCTTCACCTTCTGGCTTCTGAGCTAGCTCATAAAAGTTTTGAACCGTTTTGGGGACTGTTTTGCCAAACAATCCAATAACTACTGTGCCTATAGGGTTATCACCAATTTTAATATCAAATTCTACCTGTTTGGATAAAGAAAAGGTAAATTTAGTAAACAATACTATCTATTATATATTAAGTTTTTAAAATAAAATAATTTCAGTAAATGAGAATTTGTACATTTTGAATGCAAAAGTTGTTAAATTTTTAATAACTTTTGCTAAAGAAAGTTAAATTTTAAACTAAAAAAAGTTAAATTGTATTTAAAAAATACATATAAAAAAAATTAATCCTAAAAATAATAACAAAATCTTCTAATAATCAAACAAAGAATACTTGTTAACCAGAAGTTGAAGCGTCACAATGTCAAGGTCAGTGACCTCATAATCATCTACTAAGGTTAAAATCTGTGAACTTTCAATATATAAAGAGCTTAATTGATACATTCTGGCTTTATTAATTTACCTTATGAGTGACTTTGGGCCCTTTCGGTGCGTCTGCAGACCATGCCGTAGAAGCAATTAAAACGATCGCTAGTGCCGTAGCAATAATAGCCATAATTATGATTAATTTTGTTCTTTTCCTAGTAATTTTTAAAATCTTTATTTAGTTTTATTTTACTAAAGAAAATTATCTTATTATCTATTATACAACGTTATTTCAATGAAATTCAGAACAACAATGAACTGGCGCCGGCAAATTTGCCAAAAAGGTACACGTCACACGTCACTCGTCAGTGTCATAGACTACGAACCATAACCAAAAGTGTTATGAGTTGTGTTTTTTTACTAAATTTGATATTCTGAAAGTCAGTCTTTTAGGCTTTAAGCGTACAAGCTTCTTCACCAGTGCTAATAATTTTACTGTTTTAACAGTAGATTTGCTGTTGTCACATTGATACACCTGTTGTATTCCTAATTTTCACTGTTTTTCTACAAGTTCAGCGCCACCTAACCTCACCCCGTAAACAAAGCATCATCAGGATAGGCTCCACGACTAAATTGCAATAATTTATTACATTTCCATAATGGCCTTCCTTTCTTCATTCTCAATACATAGTTGCATTATAATCTACGCTAGATCATTCTCAATGTTAAGCATTATTAATCATAACATAATACTTCGTATATATTGCCGTTTTTGTTTAGGTAATTGGAAATTATTTATACTAATGTTTTAAAAATTGTAAAATTCCATAAAAATAATTTAATTCGAATAGTTGAAATTTATTATACCAGAGTAAGGGAGTTATAGGCAGGCCTGTAAGTCAGAATGGCACAATAAATAATAAGAGGGAAGATGAAACTTTTTCTTTCTTTACATCTTTGTGTATTAAAAAAATCTCTTTTGCGCTCTCTTTATTGTTGATGGACACATTTTCACATCTTTTCATTCCCATTTTTATTTCAAATGTTCGTCGATGATCATAAAGTTAGTACTGTCTATCAGGGCGGTTTTACTACAGGCGCCAACACATGTTATCTCGCATCCCTCTTGCACATGTACGTATTTATGAATGAATCGTATGAAAATAGTCTCAGCTGCATCTCGCTCCACTCCTACATACATATTTTTACGCGCTCATTCTCTTTATGTCTGTCTATCATATAACAACAAGTTGATTTTATTAATGAATGGGCGGTGTATTAAATTTTTAAATTTCCCGTTGTAAAGTTCTAGTACTTTAATTTTTACTAAAATGTATAATTTTGTTTTAATTTAGTTAGCAAAATTCTTGAAACAAATATCACTAGAAGCAAATTAAATGTATCAAGTCTTATTTCACCAGTAGCTGTTGAGATATTTCTTAAAATGAGAAATATAACAACGAAGAAACGTGCAGTTATAAAACAATAAGAAGAGGATTTACTTAATCATTATATAAATGTAAGTGTTGAGTTTTAATGAATTTTGTGCATCTCAATAATAGTAAGAGCTTTCTTAAAATTTACATTCTCACATCTAAATATAATAACCTAACCTTGCATGGATAGCCTAAAACCTTTAACATGCAGTATAATTTTTATTTCATATTTGACTTAGTTATCGTTATATAAAAATTATATGTACATTAATTTCGATTGATGAATTAGCTATATTCATTATTATATTAAGGATATGTCTTGCGATTTTATATAGCTTCTAGTGTCTTGTAGTGCATATTTTTTTTTAGAAGTATTTTTTAATTGAAGTTGTATACTTCATTGTATTATATTAGAACTTTAAAAATGATTGTCAAGTTTTTATAATGAGACTCCGATGAAAAGGGAGTAAATAGCAAAAGAGAGCAAGTTTATTCTGTATAAAGCAATATAGGGTATATTGCTTTATATAACACTATTGTTGATTTTTAATTAAAAAGCAAAAGCAAAATTTAAATTTATGATTGATTAAACGATTGATTGATTAATTGCAGATTCAAGAATCCTCAGATCCAAGATTAAGAGTAATTTTTTATTTTAATATGATTGTCACATGATGTTATTTATAGTTATGATTTGAGATATCTTTACATTTACAGTGCTAATAAAAGATATAATAGTATGTGTAATGAATGAAAGAATAACAGCAATATTAAAAGACTGTTCTATAAAACTGAAAGTAAATATTTATGTAATTTATAAATCACTTAAAATGTGCAACTGTTTATATCTAACAGAAATTAAATAACAAACAATATTTCTCCTTCATACTTATGCAATAATAAAAAGCAATTTTTCTAAAAGTGAACCCATTTACTCTTTCTTAACAAATCAATGCATAATGACACAGACAACATTTTTTTATATTATAGAACAACTATTTATATAGATTCAAATACAACCTTGTTCATAAGAGGTTCTATTTGAATAGTAACAATTTTTAATTTTTTTAATTTTTTAAAATTATTTTCAGAGATGGAATAGCATTAGACTAAGTGCAACTAAAGGAAGGTAACTAATACTCAAGTGAAGTCTGAATTTATGAAGCTAAGTTAGATTCCCATAATTTCAGCCACAGATGTAAGCGTGCACTCAAACATCAGTAGCCAAAAGCGACTGGGAAAAGAATTAAGGTTTTACATGTATTGCAGGTGCCAAATACCGGCTCTTTGCCAACCGCAACACATAACCATTACAAAAAAAAAATGTAAAAATTAATGGATTGAATGAAATTAATGGATTAATTTTACAGGAGGGCAGTCCGACATCTGGCCTCGTGACTCCACGAGCTACGCTGGTCTGGCCTCGCTGCCGCCAATGGAGACGTGCCGCCGCCCCTCACCCCAGGCCGGCCCGTCCGGCTATGCCGCAGCTGCTGTCGCTCCGCCGTCGCCTCGAGCGCTCGAACAGCGCCAGGCCGAACAGTAGCGTCAACCACCAGGACCTCTGTAATTTGAGAAAATGCATTTGAGGTAACTAATACTCAAGTGAAGTCTGAATTTATGAAGCTAAGTTAGATTCCCGTAATTTCAGCCACAGATGTAAGCGTGCACTCAAACATCAGTAGCCAAAAGCGACTGGGAAAAGAATTAAGGTTTTACATGTATTGCAGGTGCCAAATACCGGCTCTTTGCCAACCGCAACACATTACCATTACAAAAAAAAAATGTAAAAATTAATGGATTGAATGAAATTAATGGATTAATTTTACAGGAGGGCAGTCCGACAGCTGGCCTCGTGACTCCACGAGCTACGCTGGTCTGGCCTCGCTGCTGCCAATGGAGACGTGCCGCCGCCCCTCACCCCAGGCCGGCCCGTCCGGCTATGCCGCAGCTGCTGTCGCTCCGCAGTCGCCTCGAGCGCTCGAACAGCGCCAGGCCGAACAGTAGCGTCAACCACCAGGACCTCTGTAATTTGAGAAAATGCATTTGAGGTAACTAATACTCAAGTGAAGTCTGAATTTATGAAGCTAAGTTAGATTCCCGTAATTTCAGCCACAGATGTAAGCGTGCACTCAAACATCAGTAGCCAAAAGCGACTGGGAAAAGAATTAAGGTTTTACATGTATTGCAGGTGCCAAATACCGGCTCTTTGCCAACCGCAACACATTACCATTACAAAAAAAAAATGTAAAAATTAATGGATTGAATGAAATTAATGGATTAATTTTACAGGAGGGCAGTCCGACAGCTGGCCTCGTGACTCCACGAGCTACGCTGGTCTGGCCTCGCTGCTGCCAATGGAGACGTGCCGCCGCCCCTCACCCCAGGCCGGCCCGTCCGGCTATGCCGCAGCTGCTGTCGCTCCGCCGTCGCCTCGAGCGCTCGAACAGCGCCAGGCCGAACAGTAGCGTCAACCACCAGGACCTCTGTAATTTGAGAAAATGCATTTGAGGTAACTAATACTCAAGTGAAGTCTGAATTTATGAAGCTAAGTTAGATTCCCGTAATTTCAGCCACAGATGTAAGCGTGCACTCAAACATCAGTAGCCAAAAGCGACTGGGAAAAGAATTAAGGTTTTACATGTATTGCAGGTGCCAAATACCGGCTCTTTGCCAACCGCAACACATTACCATTACAAAAAAAAATGTAAAAATTAATGGATTTAATGAAATTAATGGATTAATTTTACAGGAGGGCAGTCCGACAGCTGGCCTCGTGACTCCACGAGCTACGCTGGTCTGGCCTCGCTGCTGCCAATGGAGACGTGCCGCCGCCCCTCACCCCAGGCCGGCCCGTCCGGCTATGCCGCAGCTGCTGTCGCTCCGCCGTCGCCTCGAGCGCTCGAACAGCGCCAGGCCGAACAGTAGCGTCAACCACCAGGACCTCTGTAATTTGAGAAAATGCATTTGAGGTAACTAATACTCAAGTGAAGTCTGAATTTATGAAGCTAAGTTAGATTCCCGTAATTTCAGCCACAGATGTAAGCGTGCACTTAAACATCAGTAGCCAAAAGCGACTGGGAAAAGAATTAAGGTTTTACATGTATTGCAGGTGCCAAATACCGGCTCTTTGCCAACCGCAACACATTACCATTACAAAAAAAAAATGTAAAAATTAATGGATTGAATAAAATTAATGGAGTAATTTTACAGGAGGGCAGTCCGACAGCTGGCCTCGTGACTCCACGAGCTACGCTGGTCTGGCCTCGCTGCTGCCAATGGAGACGTGCCGCCGCCCCTCACCCCAGGCCGGCCCGTCCAGCTATGCCGCAGCTGCTGTCGCTCCGCCGTCGCCTCGAGCGCTCGAACAGCGCCAGGCCGAACAGTAGCGTCAACCACCAGGACCTCTGTAATTTGAGAAAATGCATTTGAGGTAACTAATACTCAAGTGAAGTCTGAATTTATGAAGCTAAGTTAGATTCCCGTAATTTCAGCCACAGATGTAAGCGTGCACTCAAACATCAGTAGCCAAAAGCGACTGGGAAAAGAATTAAGGTTTTACATGTATTGCAGGTGCCAAATACCGGCTCTTTGCCAACCGCAACACATTACCATTACAAAAAAAAAATGTAAAAATTAATGGATTGAATGAAATTAATGGATTAATTTTACAGGAGGGCAGTCCGACAGCTGGCCTCGTGACTCCACGAGCTGCGCTGGTCTGGCCTCGCTGCTGCCAATGGAGACGTGCCGCCGCCCCTCACCCCAGGCCGGTCCATCCGGCTATGCCGCAGCTGTGTTCGCTCCGCCGTCGCCTCGAGCGCTCGAACAGCGCCAGGCCGAACAGTAGCGTCAACCACCAGGACCTCTGTAATTTGAGAAAATGCATTTGAGGTAACTAATACTCAAGTGAAGTCTGAATTTATGAAGCTAAGTTAGATTCCCGTAATTTTAGCCACAGATGTAAGCGTGCACTCAAACATCAGTAGCCAAAAGCGACTGGGAAAAGAATTAAGGTTTTACATGTATTGCAGGTGCCAAATACCGGCTCTTTGCCAACCGCAACACATAACCATTACAAAAAAAATTGTAAAAATTAATGACGTACGAATTACCAAAACTGCGCAATGTCAGAAATCAGTACAACGTCTTACAAAGTAGCGCGCTTTTGAAGCTAATGTATATTTACTATACTATAATCTATATTTACCTAAGCTATGATTAAAACAGAGTAATTATGCAAAAGTAATAATAAAATTATTTTGCTATAATCGGCGATGAAGTAAAATAGAAAATGTATATAATGCTAAATGTAGAGTGGACAATTGGTTATCATACCTGATACATGCAGGATTCGTAAAAAACACATGCACAAACCTCCACCACCGCCACCACCATACACAAGCACTATATACATTCACTATCACAAACTCAACAACTCAAATGTTTGAATTTCAACAAACATTCTCGGATAAAATGTGAGTAGTTATCCAAAACTTAATAACAAATAAACTATACTTTTGCACTATTTAATACGAAGAAAATTGAAACGTACTGACTCACCTGAAACGTTCGTTATACGTAATATATAACTGTAATCACTTTTTACTTACGCAAAAATATATAAACCAACAAATGATTTTTAATTAAAATTAGACAATTCCATAAACTTCTTGTTAACGCACACTATATACAATAACACGATATAATAGGAATACCACAATTCCCGTTCCGAGATGCACTTCTCTTGAATGACGAACAAGGACTGAACGTCACTGAAACGTTTTATCGGTATATATAGTAAGACTCCACCGGAAACAATAACGGCACAGTGTTGCCCCTATTTAATCAAAAAGGGCGCGATTAGGGTTGCCACCTTTTTTTTGAAGAAAAATACTATTTTTCTTTTTAAATCAAAAAAATATAGTACTTTTAGGAAATTCAGGAAAAAAAATAGGACACATCTATTTTCAATCATTATTTATTTTTCCATGATTATTTTTTATTACTTTTCGCTGGATAATGACACGGAGTTAGAGCTACTAACTAACTAAGCCCCGTAAATACATGAATGAGTTTCGTTCCTACATTCCCTATGCAGGGCTGCGGGTGCGTTCCATTCACAGTTAATTAAAAAAAGCACGACAATTGCAATTAGCGATAAAAATATAGTATTTTTCGTGCTATATTCTTTTTCTATAATATATAGTACAATTTAAGCTAGTGTTTTTCAATTTATATATACATTTATTAAAGCAGGGACCTCGAAGCATATAGCATTATAGTATATCCTTAGTGTTTTTATTGAACTGTGATAATATAGGGAAGTTTTATTTTTTAATTTTAAAATATAAGTAAAAATAAAACTAAAATAATAAAAATAAAACTTTTCCTTCTATAGTGATATTTATTGTGTATGCTTTATTGAAGTGTTGTATATCATATGTCATACCCAATATCAGTTATATTCTATGTTTTAGGTGGTTATTTCTGAATAGTTTTTATTCTTTCTGCGACAGACAATATGGATTACAGACATACTTTAATTATTTAACAGAAAGTTATTTGTTCAAGATACTTTAACATACTATCCCATTTAGTTATGCACATTTCAACTAGATTTTTTGTCTGAGTAACTGTGTCTGGTCAAGGCACTGCTACTGTTGTTGCAATGAATTCATTAATATCTGATACAATGGCTGATATTCTTCAAGTGAGTTAAAATGTTTCAAATATAAATCATTTTTGTTTGTAAACACAATAATTGGCATGTGTATGTTTAAAGTAACGGCCTGTTATCCACCCCAGCAGTGGGAACCATAAGCTTCCTCTATCCGTTTTTTGGAGAGAAGTATTGTAGCAAAGACCTACCATCGCGTTGCTCCAATGCGGATTGGTAGGTTACGCATATCCCTAGAATTCGCTAGAAGTATGCGGATTTCCTTACCATATTTTCCTTCACCGAAAAGCGTGTCATAAATTGCAATTGTCAATTAGACATGTGCCTGCGCCGGGTATAAACCCATGATCGTCTTTACAGAGTCGAACGGCCTCACCGCTGAGCTATCCATAGCTTGTTCCATATTTATTAAAATGTATTTGCAATAATTTTCAGATGAACCTGGTCATAGCCAAAGAGAGTACTCATTGGGATGACGTCTAAGGGCTATATGCTGTTGATGCTTTATGGGATGAAGCACATGATTAGGTCAATTGATTTGACTAGATGAAGGCAAGTAAATATTTGATGTAAAGTATGTCAGTCTGTCCATTTCACTTTCTATTAAAACTGAAGCTTATATGTCTAATGGGCTAACTGCCTAATCCGTTTGAGATATAACAAAAAATGTTTGGAACAATTATTCCTCTATTATAGTGATGCAAAAAAGTGTGTGATATAAGAATAGCTTAAAAGACATATTAGTGATGATCATTGGAACTTTGTCACATACAATACAGTATTTGGAAAGCATAATATTTTTAGCCTGGTACTGCTAACAGTACAAAATCAAAGATATTTAACATAACATAAAGATTGTCACAGATACCCCTTATATTTTATTATTAAAAAAAACAAAATTTATAATTATAGTCTCTATTCTATACTTAAAATATAACTGTAGACAAAGTTATAGACACGAAAAAAATATTTTCCCGACACTATTTAAGACCAGTAGAAGCTAAAAATATATTTTTAAAATTTAAAATCTCTGTTATTTGTCAATGCATCATTCTCCTACCCTTATCCCACTCTAAATGGGGTAGGCACAACATGTTTTAAACATGTTATCACATGATTTGGTATCTTACGACCGGCCGCCTGCCCGACGTCAACTTACCTTAATCGGTTTTCGCGACACCTCGGTAAGAAATGAGGGTGGTCTATTCTACTCAGGGGATATCAATGCCAAGATTGTCTGTAAGACTACCTTTGCAAACTAATGTTCTATCTATACATTATTTAAGAATTACTTATTTATTACAGGTTAAATATGCTGCGAACCGAACTCTTCCGCCGGGAAGTGTCCACGAGCCCGATGATGCAGATGAACATATATGAAGAGCTTCAGTCGAATCATAATTATTTAGCCTCATTTACATTAGTAATAACATTTTCACAGCGCGAATGCTTTTATTCACTAACAATTTATTTTGCCGCCTGAACTATTCGGAATTTTGGAATAAGGCTGTAAAAGTCCGCTTCAATGCTAGAGGACTCAAGAGAAGGTTGTGTCTTCAAAATAGTATTCATATTAGTATAATTGACAAACATTATGAAGTTTGAAACTTCTTAACTAGGACCCAATGGATTTTTTCTCAAATCCGTGGATAAGGGGGCTCTAGCACACTAGAACGGATCATAATTTGGTTTCATTGTTTAAAACATGATTGGTCAATATTATTGTTTGATAGTTATAGTACCTTGTATTCCATCAGAAATATTTTCCAGACCCAAGCCATATCATATTACCGGTTCAGTATATTGATATATCGGTCATGTGCAGCAATAGCGGTACAACTCAAAAACTTATATTTTGAGATGAATGGGTTTAAAATTTTCATTACTCAGGAAAATGAATAACAATTGCTTAGTTGCTAGTTTAATTGTTAGTTTGCTTAAACGACGGGCTTATAATGAATTATGAGTTCTGCCTGTATTGCTGCTAAAAATTGTGTATTTTAACATTAACACCATTTATTCCTATTCAAAACACGTGTTTTTACTTGTGTAGCAAAACTAAAAACCTGAGCAATCCTGGGAGTAATATATTTTCAAAACAGGATTACTTAAATTGTGAAATTTTTATAATTACGCTATTGTCTAATAAAACTGAAAGATTTGATCTAGTTAAAATTATATTATCCATCACAAAAACTTATATCTTTGGAATGGCATTATATGGCATGTAAAGTGTTAATTAGTCAAAAATGTATATAACTTAAAAAACTATAATTCCTGGTTAACTTGCGTTAATCATAAATATGATTTGTTAAAAGTTTTTTGCATAATCGTAATCATAATGCGAGTTAGACAACGGTGTATCAATTAAGGAGAATTGACAGTACTGCAGATACTTGGAAAACGATAATGGAAATGGAAAATTTTATCGCAAGTAAAGTTATAGAACTATGATACATGAGGCAAAAGTAACTAACTAATATTACTATTATTAACATTTAAAAATTGATTCAAAATTTTTATTATTTTACTATATATACTCCATAAGTATAGAAACATAACAAGATGTAAACAAACAAAACCATGTGATTCAGGAGTGACAAATATGTCATAACAATAATATTATTAACAAATGAAAAAAATGGGATTCAACTGCAGTTGTCAAAAGAATATCTCTAATATTTATAAATGTAATTTTCATAAATTGATTGGTATTTTCTAAAATTAAATATTTATACCTTTAGTATAGCAAAACAGCAATATATAATTTAATAAAATTCAGCAGATACAAATTAGCCAAGTAAACTACCTAAAATGGTAATTGGATTAACCAACGCAACATAATATCAATATTCTACGAGCTTCACTCTGTGATACTTAAATGTGTAGTAATTTAGTGTATTTAATATTATCCATCGTTTTCTTTAAAAATTTTATAATTCTTATTTATTGTTTCAAAGTTTGTAAAAATTATTGATAGCAATCACGCCATAATAAAGTGGTGCGAATACTATCAATAATTTTAAATTCTTTAAAAGAATTAAAAATTATATTAAATGTTAGTATAATGTGTTGTAATAAAAAAGGTACTTTATAGTAGGCAGATAATGCCTAGTATAAACTACCTGTTTTGACATGTTTACATTTAGTTAAATACTTGACCCATGGAGTATGATATTTTCTTTCATCGAAAAGCTTGGTATCAATTGGCACATTAATTATGGCAAAATTTCACAATTTAATTCTTATTTTATATGTATAAATCCGAAGTGTTAACTGGTTTGATGGAAAATATTATACTTAAGAGATAAAAACCACTAATATTCTATAAAAATACTACCAATATATCTAAAAAAGACTAATATTTATAATTTACCATCAAGTATACTCCTTTTAAGTATAATGTTTTTTCCTAAATACTAATCTTGTAAATTTGTTTTCGAGTGAATACTTATAATTAATTATATTTAATAATAATATATAATAATTTAAATTACAATTCCTATATTTTCAAGATACATGATCGCCGATTCTGTTTCCTATTTAAAAATAGTAATCATTTTTGAAGTTGCACTTTTAGCGTGTTTAGGAAAAAACTTTTTTTTTTAAGAAGCATGCACATAGAAATGTAAAACGGCTGTTGAATATAAATTTTTTTATTACAGTAAAAGTCTATTAAAGAATTTCCTTAAATATTTTGTTTTATTAAAATCTAAAAATCATTATTAATATGTTACAGGAAACCGGTTATCCAAATAATCGGTAAGAGTAAAATGCGAATCGATAAAATTTTGACATCACTAGTTACGGTTTTAGCGCACCAAGTACATCACTAATTTTACTACGATTTTACGTCATACGTTATATATATTACTACTCCATATGTGAGAAAGAGTCAGAGCTGAGCCGAAATCCGTTTTTATGAATGAAACGGGTGAGAGGCAGATAGTTTTTTATGAATGAGAATGTAAGTAGCTATAGTGCTACTCTGCACCCTCCATACCACCGAAAATAGGCTTGCGCCAATGTATGAATCTCAACCACCTATTTTATAGTTAATAATCTATGCTGTCTATGGTTAGTATCTTCGTCTTTGATACCTCCAATGAATATAACTTTATAAGTCATATAAGTTATTTGTCTGTAAAATAGAAAAAAATATTGAAGTCGGACGTAAGATCGTAAGGCGTTTGTTAGTTTATGTTATTGATGGTGTCGTAATTTTAAATAAGATTAGAAAGTGACCAGCACAGGACCTACATTACAGAATAATTTAGTTTTTATAATGCGACAACAAAGCTGACGCTATGTGGCATAAACTAATTGGATTACAATAGCTATGTTATGATTCCCTTTCACGAGTTTATAATAATTTCGCAACACTAAATGGCTGAGAATTAAACATATAAACATGGATGGAATAAAGGGATCCACAGACCTACCGCCCGTTAAGGAAGAGACTTTTTGTAAATACGTTTTGTATTATGAGATGAATAATTCAAGGTAACTGTTACTCTGTTCGTAGTGCCCTTGTTCATTTGTTTTTGTTCTGATAACTTATTTATTCCGCAGAGTACGTATTTGGGATTTAATAATATTGATACCGAATGCCCTATTCGTGCTTTTCTTAGTGGTAAGGTTCAATAAGGCCCAGTTAAAGTTACGTGCTACAAGCAGCCCTATATTTCTAACGTTTTACTCGTTGGTTTGGGGCAATGTGATTATCAGCTTAATAAGATGTGTAGTGTCCATGACTGTGAATGCGGCGATGCCGGTCGGTGGAACGATCGACAAAATACTATGGGTCACTGTGAGATTTTTTTTACTCGCAACTGAAATGAGTGTAGTCATATTTGGATTGGCATTTGGTGAGTTTAATAATTATTATTACTAAGATAATTGTAAATTTTTTTGTCTAGAGTTATTTTTTGAAATTCCTAAATAAAGTTACATGTTTGGGTTAAGTTAAATGTTCACTGTGGCAATGTAGTCAAAAGATTTGGAGTACTAAACATATTTTACTATTTTCTCATAATATTTTCTTTATTGTAAATATTGCCAATACTAACACCAACCTTGCCCTTAAGAAATACAGACCATAAATGGCAATTTATCTTCTTGAAGAATTTTAATTGAATCTTGAGGTATTTAATGACAATTCATCTTTTTTGAAAAATTTTAATTATTACATGAATTTAATTTATATTATGTAGTAATTGCAATAACTAAATTACATATTTATCTGTCACTAATAGAATATTGTTTTCAAATATAATCATATTTTAGAATACCAATAGACAAATAGTTATATTTCTAATTGTCTTTAAGTTAATATCTTAGTGTTAAAGTTTATAAAAATCTATAGATTGTTATAGTTTGCTATTGAATATTAGCTACTAAAATAATAAGTATTCTGTTATGTTAAAAAGTTCTTATTGCCTCTATTTATCCAAGCAATAAGTTATTAAGTTATTTTGACTTTTGAGATTTGGAATACAAGTACCTACATGCAATTTCTTTTTTGTAAGCTTACATGTTACTTACAACATGTAATTATGTAAAATAGAATACTTCAGTAGAATCAACCTCCCCTTATTTTTTACTAAGGTGTCTTAAAAGGCAATTAAGTTAAGTTAACCCGCCATGTGGTATCCGGCCGAGTAGAATAGACAACTCTCATTTCTTACAGAGGTGTAAAAGGTGACTAAGATAAGTTGACATCAGGGAGTCGGTCATAAAATTACTTGCCAAAAAATGTAACAACATGTTTAAAACATGTGCAAACACCCACTTGGAATGGTATAAGAGCAGGAGAATGATGACTCCCAATTGTGTACAATTTGTTTTCCTGCTGTTGCTGAAGGAAAAATGGGTATTTTTGATATTTTATATTAGCTTGGTATATAGATTTTACCAATTTATTAATATTGCCCCAGCTAGTTTGTTTATACTTACATATTCCACATCAACTTTGGATGCCATGTGGTATCCGGCTGAATAGAATAGTACCATCCTCATTTCTTACCGAGGTGTCGTAAAAAGCGACTAAGGTAAGACACCTCGCTAAGTAATGAGGGTGGTACTATTCTATTCAGCTGGATTTTTTTTTCAATTTTTAAATATAGAACTTATGTACATACACGCAGCATAGACAACTTTTGTTTATTTTACAGGACACATGGATAGTCGCAGCAGCATTAGATATGTGTTACTGGCTACATCATTAATATCATTGGCGTTTACTGTAACTCAAGGCACACTAGAGTTTATTATACCCAATGATATGTTTCACATCGACACAAGGGAATACGACTTGTTTGGCCATGGAGGGATGTTGTTTTGGTTCACATCATCACTTGTGTTCGCTGTAATATATTTTATTATATTATTGCTGCCATGGATACCTCTAAGGGAATATTTGGCTTTACCAAGTAAGTGTGATTTTTATAAAATTATATTTAACTTGAATTGTGAAAACTTTTATGCAAACTGTGTGCTTAGTGGAAGTTTTTTTAATCTATGAATGTGTTAGCGTAACGCCAATATCTATGGCTCTGGCTCTTTAAAGAGTTTAGAAAGATAGGTGATGTATATAATAGACAAAGTAGGAACCGACATAAGCTTGCGGCTCCTGCTTTGCACCTTGCAAAGGTATGAAAGTTGTTCATGGGTTTGGGTATAAGATTCTATAATAAAATTCCGCAATCAATTTAACTTTGCCATTACAGCAGTTTAAAAACACTATTAAAGTGAGGCTGATAAAAAAGCCTATACTGTTGAGGATTTTTTTGACGATAAGAATGTGTGGATATACCTACTGTCTGACCCTGTACAAGATAGTAATGCCTTAATGTAACTAGTTATAAGTATTATGTTTAAAAGAGCAACCGCCGAGTTTATTGCTGGCTCTTCTCGGTAGGAACAGCTTTCCTACCCAGCAGTAGAATTGACGATTCAAAAGCACTTGTTAAAAGTTTATTTGAATAAAAAAAAATTGAGTTTGAGTTTACATTTAAAACTCCTTGATACTAAGATTAGGTAGATTATTATATTAGAAGTTTATATTAAAGGATCAGTCACTTAATGTGTTCAATGATAAATAACGTATTTTTAAAAGTAGATTAATGGAATAACGATAATTTTTTTCTTGCGGTTGCATTATATGACTCCTGATCAGGCTGGACCGATTTTAATAAAGAACAATCTTTAGAATGACCCAGCGACTGATTCTGTAAGGTTTCGTGACGATCGGAGCATTTTTTTAATGTTTATTTGTGTTTTGAGGGCAATTCGAAACGAGACTGAGCCACAACAACGCGTGGCCTGATAGCTAGCATTTCGTAAATTTGATATGTACCTAATGTTTGAAACTAGCTTTAAATAAATCAAGTACTAGGAAATATCGTGATTCACACCGTGATCTCTAGACTACTTTCATTAATTTTGTAACAAAACGACAAAAAATATCTAAGTTAAGGCCATGCAACTTGACTGACATTGTTGGCTATTACTCATAGTGATGATTTAATTTTTTTACCAAAAAAAACCAGTTTCTATTATGTAGCTGCTCGGCGTTTTGCAAACCGAATTTAATGATTACGAATATCTTTTGCACGTGGTTTCATTTTATACTTTGACTAGCGGACCGCTCCGGCTTCGCACGGGTATAAAATACTCGCCCATGTCACTCAGTGAACTCATCGGCCGATCGCCGCCGTAGCGTGCGGATGTCTCGGTCGAGCGCAATCCGATTGCCGCTCCCCCCGCCTGACTCACGCCCCAACCGCGTTAGATTGTGAAAGTGCCCAAGGACTCTGGACTGTCAGTGTTGTTCGTTCCTACTCAAGTGGATTGTGTTAGTGCTACTGTGATTCGTTTAGGTAGTGTGGTGCTTCACGCATAACACTTGCCGTAGGTGGTTCCGTCCGTGCGTAAGTACACTAATTTTTAATTTAGGTACTCACCTCTTTCCCCCGAAGGGAGAGAGACTAAGACTTAGATTTTTTCTTAGGTACACACCTCCCTGCCCTCCGGCAGGGAGGCCACCCCCACACTAGCGGGCCAATATGGCCCCCACCCTGCGCCCCACGGGGCAACCGATACTGGACGCGATTTTCGCGTTCCTTCAGGCGCACCACCCCGCCATTTTAGTGGAGCTCACCAAGGCCCTCCCGCCCCCTCAGGGCCAGAGTGGCAGCCCGGCAGCACCTTCTCCCCCCTCTGCGGAGAAGGCCAAAGATCGTTCCCGCTCCGTGTCTCCTGACATGGTAGTGGAGGAACAGACTGACTCGGAATCCGAGTCCGGTGAGGAAGCCGAAGCATCCGATGCTTCGCAGTCCCCGTCCCCCTCAACGTCATCCGCCTCAGACGAGGACGACGGCTTCACCGCCGTCCTATCAAAGAGCCAGAAGCGAAAGCTGAAGGCTCCTAAGACCGTCCCGCCCAAAAGGGCCACAAACGACGCAGGTGCACCTGCCCCGCGCCCCATCCCCAAACCCCAGCCTGCCTCACAGGCTACAACTAAACCGACGAAACAGACCGACTCCACTCAGGACTCGCCTATGACGGAGAGGAAGGAGAAGGTGCCGCCCCTATTTGTTAGGGAAAAAGACGCGTGGAACCGGTTAATCCCGCGCATGGACAGTTCGTTCATCCCGTTCACCTCTGCCCGGTCCACAAGCCAGGGCATAATGGTGCAATGTCCGTCTTCAACGGACCACCGTCGCCTCACGACACTCCTGGATGCCGAAAAGATCGGCTACCACACATACGCCCTAGAAGACGAGCGCGAACTTCGCGTCGTCATCCGCGGGCTTCCCGTAGAGATAGATTGCGACCTTATTAAGAAGGACCTCCTCAGCCAGGGCCTTCCCGTAAGACAGGTACACCGCATGTACCACCACAGAACCAAAGTTCCATATGAACTTTGTCTCGCGGTCCTCGACCTCAGTCCTGAAGGCAAACGTGTCTTCAACGTCCAAACAATATGCAGACTGTCGGGTCTGCGTATTGAAACGCCGCGTACGCGTGGGGTAATGGGGCAGTGCCATCGCTGCCAACTTTACGGCCACTCGCAGCGAAACTGCACCGCACGACCAAGGTGCGTTAAGTGCCTGGGCGATCATGGCACTGCCGATTGCCCCAGAGCGGTTCCGTCCGAGGAACCTCCCAGCTGTGTCCTCTGCAGGACCCAAGGGCACCCCGCGAGCTATCGCGGCTGCCCGAAAGTCCCGCTTAGGGCAAAACGAGGGGGCAGAAGGGCCACCCGTAAAAAGGCGGACCGTACCGCCCCCAAACCAGCTGAGAGGTTCGTCCCCGCGCCTCTCCCCACCTCAAACCCCTGGCACAGGAAACCGGCATCCGAGCCGGCTGTGCCAGTAAAACCGGCTCAGGAGACGGTAGCGAAACCCGCCGCCGCCATCTTGAGCTCCAATACAAGAGCTGCCGCTCCTAAAGCGACAGCCGCCCCTCCAGCAACGAGTTTCATGGACGACATGAAACTCGTTTGCGATATAGTAACCAAAATTGACACTACGGAGCTGTCAATTTTGGCAAACAAGCTGAGGAGTAATCCTCAAAACAGATTAATGGCCTTGCTCGAACACTCTAGTTTGGTGCAGGCCATCTCTAGGCTTTAAGCTTAAACCCTCACTGGGTAGGGCCAAGCCCCACTCCCTCAAGCTCGTCACGTACAACGCAGACGGGCTTATCAGACACATGGACGAAGTCCGCGATTTCGTAGTTGCACACGATATAGATATTCTTCTAATACAAGAATCCTTCTTAAAACCCCAATTTCGCAATCCCAATATTGCGAATTACAGTTTGATTAGAAATGACCGTCTGTCATCCAAAAAAGGCGGCACGCTCATTTACTATAAAAGAGCCCTCTTATGCTCCCCCCTTGATTCCCCAAAGCTCACTAACATGGAGGCTTCAGTCTGTCAGGTGGGTATGACCGGCCATCAGTCGATCATACTAGCATCAGTATACCTCAGTCCGACCAAACGGGTACTCGAAAGAGACGTCCGCACCCTTCTCGCACTAGGCGACTCTGTAATACTGGCCGGAGACTTCAACTCCAAACATGGCCAATGGAACTCTCGCCGAACCAACCGGAACGGCACAATACTCCAAGGCCTCAACGGCCTTCCAAACCTCGTTTTTGAGGTGATAGCCCCTAACGAGCCCACCAGATACCCGCCTAACGGGGATCCAAACAGAGCAGATGTGTTAGATATATACATTTTCAAAAATGTAGCTCTCCAGTTACATTCTATAGAAGTCCTGCATGAATTAGACTCGGACCACCGTCCGGTTCTAATTCAGTTAGGGCAATCTACCTCCACGACCCCTCCCACGAAAACGATAATCGACTGGAGTAAATTAGGCGGGAAACTCCAGTCCCTAAACTCAGACCACCTAGATCAAATTCCTGACAAGATAGACTCCGTGGATAGTGCCAAGTTCGCTGTTACCCACCTTACGAAACATATAACAGACTCACTCGAGCGCTGCTCCAAGGAAGTCCCCGACGACCGCGGTCGTGGGAGACTACCGGACGACCTGCGCGACCTACTTCGACGTAAACGTGCCGCCACTAGGGCCCATGACGCATACCCGACAGACGATAACCGGAGAACACTCCGGCGACTTCAAAGAGAGGTTAGAGAAAAACTCAGCCTCAACCGTCAGTCCGCCTGGGACAACAAACTCTCAGAGATCTCGCCGAGTCACCTGGCTTTCTGGAAACTGGCGAAATCCCTGAGAGGAGACCAGTGTGCAGCTACACCTCCATTAATACGTTCAAACCGTCCGGTCGCTTTTGACGACATCGATAAGGCCGAATGCTTGGCTGACAGTCTTGAGGGACAATGTACTAACAATCCCAGTCATCCCGAACACGCCGAATTCCACTCGGAAGTGGAAATGGCGGCGGCTAGGATATCCGCGAAGGCTCCCGAAAGCGAGCCGCTCACTCCCACCACCGGAGAGGAAGTCCGTTCCATTATCCAAAACCTGAAGACCCGCAAGTCCCCAGGCCCCGACTCCATATCCAACAAAGCACTCAAGTGCCTCCCCGACCAACTCATAAACCTATTAGTATTGATTTTCAATGCCCTCCTGTTAGGTTGCTCCTTCCCCGACGAATGGAAGGAAGCAATAGTAATAGGTATTCGTAAACCGGGAAAACCCAGTAATCTCCCGAGCAGCTATCGACCCATCAGTCTGCTCAACAGCTTAGGGAAAGTCTACGAGCGAGTAATCCTCGCTAGACTCAAAACGTTCATGGAGTCGATGAAGCTCATACCGGATGAGCAATTCGGCTTCCGCGCCAAACACACCGCGGTACAACAAGTACACCGACTTACCGAAGCCATCCTAAATGGCTTCGCCAAAAAACGGTACACCGGTACTGTCTTCTTCGATGTCGCCAAAGCCTTCGATAAGGTATGGCATGCGGGTTTAATATACAAACTCGCAAACCTAGGAATCCCCGATAGACTCATTCTTATCATTCGCGATTATCTTACTAATCGCTCATTTAGATATCGTATTGATGGTGCGCTCTCCTCAAGACGTACCTTACGCGCCGGAGTCCCCCAAGGTTCGGTACTCGCACCGTTCCTCTACTCGCTCTATACGAGTGACATCCCACGTTTCTCCACCAAAACTAGTGCAGTCACCCACTTAGCCATGTTCGCGGACGATACCGCAATCTATACCACTTGTAGAGATCCCATAACTATTAATGATAGGCTCCAAAGAGCAACCAACCAGCTCGGAAGCTGGTTCCGCCGGTGGAGAATCGAAATAAATCCCGATAAAAGCGCAGCAATGTTCTTTGCGAGATCTAGGAGAGCCATGGACTTCATCCGGACGCCTCCTAGAGTCTCTATTTACAACAAATACATAGATTGGCAAAAGGAAGTCAAATACTTAGGTGTCATCCTCGAACCTACCCTATCCTTTATCCGACACATCCGCGTTGTCCGTAACCGGGCAGCGTTCGCCATGGGACGCCTCAATCCGATACTGTGCAAGGCAAGTAAACTGTCACTTCGCAACAAAGTGACACTTTACAAAACTTGCATCAGACCCATCATGACGTATGCGAGCGTCACGTTCGCGCACGTCCCGAAATCACGACTGTGTCCGTTGCAGACACTTCAAAATCGATTCATGCGTACAGCCACTGGCTGTCCGTGGTTCGTGCGCAACGTGAACCTCCATAGAGATCTCGACCTACCCACGATAGCCGATCTTTTCAGACGATTCTCGACGACTTACTTCGAGAAAGCGTCCATCCACCCAAACCCCCTTATAGTGGCCGCGTCCAACTATAAGGTGTTCAGGCACCCCAATAAGATTCACAGGCGCCCGAAGAGCGTCCTTAACGACCCCGACGATGCTATCACGGCATCCAACAAGATACACACATTACATCTACACAAACAGCGTCTTCGCCGGCGAAGACGAGGTCCCCGCTTGCTTGTGTCAAGCGGCCGCAGCCCTCTGCCGCGGCCGCCGTGACGCAGACTTCTTCCAAGTCATTTATTAGATGCAGCCCTCCAAAACGCGCCGCCTTAAGCCGAGGTTCGGTCTCGCAGGAGACACCCTTAAGGCGACGCCCCCCTGTAGCGCGGGTGCTTGTAATGCACCCGCATGTATCACCCATTTCTTCTCGGCGATGCTTCAGCGCTCGCCCGTCTTATCGGTGACGCTGTCAAAGCCATTAGGGCTAACAGCATTAGTCAAATTCGAAAAAAAAAAAAAAAACTCAGTGAACTCAGTCACTCAATGCCCTCCTTGCGGTATTTTAAATCTGTAATATCTTCGAAAATGTTCATTTAAATTATATGCTGTAAACGGCCATCTTGATCTATATTAAATCAACAATTTATTTAGGGTACTTAATTTGATAAGGATTAATGCTGTATTGTTTTTTTTATTATTTTTAAATTAAACCTAGCTAGATCGATTTTTCCCACAAAACCTCTTGCATGCTGAATGTCAGGAAATTCGTTGGAGCCGTTTCCGAGATTCCGAAAAAAAAAAAAATATATATATATATATATATATATATATATATATATATATATATATATATATATATATACATACAAGATTAAATCATTTAAATATTTAAGATAACTAGTTACATTAAGTAATTACTATCTTGTAATATCCTCATCATCCAAATAATCCTCAATAGTATAGTATACTCTCGTATCAGCCACTTTTTAACAGTGTTTTTAATTGATTGCGGAATTTTATTAAAGAATCCAAAAATATATATCTATATACATACAAGATTAACTCATTTAAATATTAAAGATACGTCAATCTCATTACTTATCATTTGGAAATACCAGTAATGTCGGTCTGTAATAACATTATCTTAAACGGTTATTACTTTGTATATATAAATTCTTATCTATACAAAATAAACTAGGTATTAACGAGATAATTTATCAAAAATAAGGCATTATTTTTCGTAAAAAGTAAATGACAAAAAATGCTATTGTGGGTTATCCATAAGAGATAGACATATACCATCGCGGACTTTTCTGTAGACCTTTTCAAGGTGTACAAATACTTAGTATATATATATAGTATAGTATAAATCTCGTATATATAGTACTAGCGGCCTGCCCCTGCTTCGCACGGGTATAAAATATATATCCCATGTCAGTCAGTGTAAAAAAAATGATTAAAATCGATCCAGTAGTTTTGATTTATTCATTACTGCCCGTGGTCCGCACGCGATAAATTGGGAGAAAAACAATTTCCTTTCCCTATACCAAGAAGATTTCCTGCTATCTTTGGAATATCTAAATTCATATAGTACATATTTACTTTTACATTTTCCCTATGTATTTAATTTTTACAATTAATTACAGAATGTCTTTAAACAAACTCTTGAAAGAGCGACATAGCTGCTAAAGTCGAAGTGTTAGGGCGAAGCGCGGCGTCCTCACGGCATTTTAAATCTGTAATATCTCCGAAAATGTTCACTTAAATTACATGCTGTAAACGGCCATATTGATCTATATAAAATCAACTATTTATTTAAGGTACTTAATTGGATAAGGATTAATGCTGTATTGTATAAAAATTGCTTCAAAAATATTGGCATTATTTTTCGTAAAAAGTAAATGACAAAAAATGCTATAGTGGGTTATCCATAAGAGATAGACATATACCATCGCGGACTTTTCTGTAGACCTTTTCAAGATGTAAAAATACTTAGTACATTATTTTGATAAATCTCGTAGGGTTTAGCCTGCGTTTGCAATGTAAGCGGAAAAAAATGTAATTATTTACAGAAAAAAAATCTAAAATTACAGTATTTCCTCTACTCCGTATTGAATGTTATTATACGTACAAACCTTCCTCTGGAATCTCTCTATCTATTAAAAAAACCGCATCAAAATCTTTTGCGTAGTTTTAAAGTTTTATGCGTACATAGGGATATATGGACAAAGAATGCGATTTTGTTTTATAATATGTAGTGATAGTATTAATCTCGTAGGGTTCAGCATGCGTTTGCAATATAAGCGGAAAAAAATGTAATTATTTACGACACACACATTAGAAACCTCAAAAATTACAGAATTTCTCTACTCCATATTGAATGATAATAATATCATATAAACCTTCCTCTTTAATCACTCTATCTATTAAAAAACCGTATCAAAATCTGTTGCGTAGTTTTACAGATTTAAGCATACATAGGGATATAGGGACATGGGGACAGGCATAGAAAGCGACTTTGTTTTATACTATGTAGTGATGTAGTGATTTAGTCCCGTACAAGAAAAAAGATGCAATCGAACATTCATTGTGTGCATGCTTGCTTGCGTTTGTGCGTGCGTGCGTGCGTGCGTGCGTGCGTGTGTGTGTGTGTTTGTGTGTGTGTGCAGCCGCCTTACGCACCCAAAGATACACACCGTACCGTTATTTTAAGCAACTAAATTCTTTGTTATTGTTCTTTCGTTTTAAGAACTTAGCCATTAGTGTAATTGTTTGTTTGTCCCAACGTATTGTACATTGTAGTCTTTACGCTCTACAATGTTGCAATTTTGTTTATGTATACGTTAAAAGTAGATAATGTCTCTATCAGTGACCTATCCAAACGTTCAATAATAACAAGATATGGACATATATGTATATTTCATCGTCGGAATAAGGAAAGGTAAGGTTAACTTGCCATATCATAGGATTATTTAGATTATATCATTTTTATTTTTATATAATGTAATGTTATGTTTTTTTCATCATCATCCTCCTGCCCTCATCTCACTCTAGTGGCGTCGGCAGAACATGTTACAAACATGTTGTCACATGATTTGGCTACGTATATTACGACCGGCCGCCTGCCTGACGTTAACTTACTTTAGTCGTATTTTACGACACCTCGGTATGAAGAGGGTGGTTTATTTTAGTCAACCGGATACCACACGGTGGGTAGGCTTACCTTAGTCGCCTTTTACGACACCTCGGTAAGAAATGAGGGTGGTACTATTCTATTCAGCCGTTATACCACACGGCGTTAATGTTATGTTTTTGTTTATGGCCCCTTAGTTGGCTGAAATAAAATTATTTAAATTAATTTATATATAGGAGTGCATTTGGATGTTCAGGACTATTTTTTATCGCTCAAATAACTCACTTTTAAGCTTATCTGAAGTCTATGATATAGTAAATGCGGGATTCTGTCTTCAGGCTTATAATCCAGGCTTAGATATATGTATAAAAATCGCGTTATTTGTCGAGTTTTAAGGGTTGCTTAAAGGTTAAGTTGACGCGAACGTAGTCTCAGGTATATTCTTTTATTTATATATATTTTATTCTTATTATATTTTATTATTATTATATTATATTATTCTTATATTATATTATTCTTTTATTTATTTATGGCTTTTGCCCACGACATCGTGAGCGTGGACCTTAGTCTTGTTGAATTAATAGGATTTTTACAGACTTTATGTTATCAAGAATCTCTTTCCCTTTATGCATTTAAGTGACAGGCTAGTCAATATTTGTCTCAAGTAATTAATAAGTATTTTGTTATTTTATGTATAGAAACCGGCTATACTCACGTGTTATTTTATCGGATGAGCCCGACTAGTTTCAAGCCCATACGGGGCTCTTATTCATGAGCTCTTAACGCGGCGTTATCGCGGCGGGAACTAAAAATTAAAAAAATTCAAAAAGTATTTTGTTGACAGAGTCTTGCTCGTTAATTTAAAAAAAAATAATAATTGGGTAGGTGGGGCTCGATGCTAGGTATTTTCATTTCTAGAGACCACCCGTTGCCCGAATACGCTACGCTACGCTGACTTGACAGTTTTCGGCAAAAATAGTGTTTTATATATTCAATTTGAATTTTTGTATTTTTTAATGCCCAAAAACAGTGATAAAACTTTTTTTTTTAAACAAAACCTAGCTAGATCGATTTTTCCCCTCCAAAACAGCCTGTATGTTAAATTTCAGGAAAATCGTTGGATTTTAGATCAAAAACTTGTTAAGCTAAAGCTTGTAAAGAATTTAGCACATAACACCGCTAAATAATTATATGTAAATAGCAATTGCTAATAAACTGATAAAGAACGTTAACATTTTTTCTCACAACCCAGTTGTTATATAAATAGTTAATCGCGTAATATACCGAGATGTTTATTGAGGTTGCATCATTGAACTACCACTTCCGGATTAATTTGCATAACATGTGTAATACAAATGACTTTAACGATTTACGCTTTGTACCGTAACGTAAGCTCGTCAAACCTTTAGAAAAGCACATTAAAAGCTCATTGTTTTGATTAACGGTGGATAGTATTCCCATAAGTTCTGTGGTATCCAAATAGGATAGCGCTACCCTCTTTTCTTACCGAGGTGTCTTAAAAGTCGACTAAGGTAAGTCGACCCGCCGTGTGGTATCCGGCTGAATAGAATAGTACCACCCTCATTTCTTACCGAGGTGTCGTAAAAGGCGACTAAGGTAAGTCGACCAGCCGTGTGGTATCCGGCTGAGTAGAATAGACCACCCTCTTTCTTACCGAGGTGTCGTAAAAGGCGACTAAGGTAAGTTGACCCACCGTGTGGTTGAATAAAACATCTTATAAAGGTGCTGTCACATGATTTGGCAGCGTTTTACGACCGGCCGCCTGCCTGACGTCAACTTAACTTAGTCGTATTTTACGACACCTCGATAACAAATGAGGGTGGTCTATTCTACTCAACCGGATACAACACGGGGGGTCTACTTGTCTTAGCACCTCTTGCGACACCTCGATTAGAATGAGGGTGGTCTATTCTACTCAGCAGGATACCACACAAAAGATTGGCATGCCTTATGCGCCTTAAATAACATATAATTTATGTACTTTTTTACATGCTAGCAGCTCTTAGCGTTCTTTTAGCGAGTATAGAATCACCATTCTAATGCTTTAAAATTCCAACCATTTCCGTGAAAAATCAAATCAAAATAATCTTTATTCAAATAAGCTCTTTCAAGCACTTTTGAATCGTCAAGGATCAATATGATTAATGAAGCTACAACTGGTTCGGAATGTTGCTTTACCGAGAAGAGCCAGAAATAAACTCGGCGGTCAATCTTTTAAATATTTTCAATTTTACATTATTAAACCGCAGTCCTGTATGAAGCTGAAAGGATTCTCAAATGCTTCTTTATCATCCAAATAATCTTCAATTTTGTAATATGCTTTACGTATAAGTACATCTCTTATACTTAACTTAAACCTGTCGGTAGATTGATCTAATATTGATTGCGGAATTTTATTGTAAAAGCGAATACCGAGACCATCGAATGAGTTCCTAATTCTGCTGAGTCGCGACACAGGTATCACAAGCTTTTTGCGACCTCTCGTATGTCTATGATATACATTAAATTTCTTGTTCGCAATTTTCGATTGCGGGATTATATAAAAAAATGTTACATCATCACGACGTGCTGGCCACCCAGTAGTGGAAATAGAATCTTTTTGTTTACATTGTAAATTATTCTCACAACTGCAAAGATATCGAATTAAAAAAAACATTGTTATCGTCATTTGTTTTTGCAAGACGTTCAAAATTGTAGATATATCGTATTGGTTTCTGCGAAATGCTTTACGTTATGCTAGTATATATGTTCTAGGTATTGAGAAGCCGTATGATAACGGATTAAGAAACCCGCTGTCTCGAATTTTATGCAAATGTCACTGAGGGATTATTCTTGTAGTCTACATTTTAAACATTTTTGGATTTTTTATTTTAAGATTGTTTTATTAAAAATATTTTATTGTATGTTTCGCCGTGTGGCATCCGGCTGAATAGAATTGTACCACCCTCTTTCTTACCGAGGTGTCGTAAAATACGACTAAGGTAAGTTGACGTCAGGCAGGCGGCCGGTCGTAAAAACGCAGCCAAATCATGTCACAGCATATTTATAACATGTTGTGCCGACCCCACTTAGAACGGGATAAGGTCAGAAGGATGAAATAGTAAATAAATATCACTACATATTATAAAACAAAGTCCATATTTCCGTATGTACGCATAAAACTTTAAAACTACGCAACCGATTTTGATGCGGTTTTTTTTAATAGATAGAGTGATTCCAGAGGAAGGTTTGTACGTATGATAACATTCAATACGAAGTAGAGAAATACTGTACTTTTTGAGGTTTCTGTAAATAATTACATTTTTTTCCGCTTACATTGCAAACGCAGGCTAAACCCTACGAGATTTATCAAAATGATGTACTAAGTATTTGTACACCTTGAAAAGGTCTACAGAAAAGTCCGCGATGGTATATATCTATCTCTTATGGATAACCCACAATAGCAGTTTTTTCATTTACTTTTTACGAAAAATGATGCCTTATGTTCAAAGCAATTTTTATACAATACAGCATTAATCCTTATCCAATTGAGTACCTTAAATAAATTGTTGATTTAATATAGATCAATATTGCCGTTTACAGCATGTAATTTAAGTGAACATTTTCGGAGATATTACAGATTTAAAATCCCGCGAAGAGGCCGCGCTTCGACCTATAAGCACTTCGAATTTAGCAGCGACCGGAGGCGCAACTATTGTCCTTATTTCAAGTTTATATTGTCTAATGATAAGAAAGCTATGAATGTTGTATGTAAAGACATTGTCTAATCAATTGTAAAAATAAATAATATCACTACATAGTATAAAACAAAGTCGCATTCTCTGTCTGTCCCTATGTCCGTATATCCCTATGTATGCTTCTATCTTTAAAACTATGCAACAGATTTTGATGCGGTTTTTTTTTAATAGATAGAGTGATTTTAGAGGAAGGTTTACATGTCTAATAACATTCAATATGGAGTAGAGAAATACTGTAATTTTTGAGGTTTCTAATGTGATGTCGTAAATAATTACATTTTTTTCCGCTTACATTGCAAACGCAGGCTAAACCCTACGAGATTTATCAAAATGATGTACTAAGTATTTGTACACCTTGAAAAGGTCTACAGAAAAGTCCGCGATGGTATATGTCTATCTCTTATGAATAACCCACAATAACATTTTTTGTCATTTACTTTTTACGAAAAATAATGCCTTATTTTTGAAGCAATTTTTATACACTACAGCATTAATCCTTATCCAATTAAGTTCCTTAAATAAATTGTTGATTTAATATAGATCAATATCGACGTTTACAGCATGTAATTTAAGTGAACATTTTCGGAGATATTACAGATTTAAAATGCCGTGAGAACGCCGCGCTTCCCCCTGTAGAACTTCGAATCTAGCAGCTATATGTCGCTCTTTTAAGTTTGTTTAACGACTAGGAAGCTGTGAATGTTGTATATAAAGAAATTCTGTAATTAATTGTAAAAATATAATACATCGGGAAATGTAAAAGTAAATAAGTAAAAATGTACTATATGAATTTAGATATTCCAAAGATAGCAGGAAATCTTCTTGGTATAGGGAAAGAAAATTGTTTTTCTCCAAATTTAACGCTTGCGGGCCACGGGCAGTAATGAATAAATCAAAACTACGGGATCAATTTTAATCATTTTTTTACACTGACTGACATGGGATATGTAAAGTTGTAAATAAAGTTTTTCTTTTGTTTTTTTTTTCTTTATATATTTTATACCTGTGCGAAGCAGGGGCAGGCCGCTAGTAATAAATAAACAGGAGCGGCAGACTACACAACATAAGTGAAAGTACCTGATTCACCGAGCCTTGATCGGTAATTTTTTATTAAAAAGGAATTTAAAAAAAATTGTTTACGTGGGGCTCGATCCTAGGTATTTACATTTCTCGCGACCACCCGTTCCCCGTATAAGCTACGCTGACTGTTAATGGCAAAAATTCAATTCAATATAATATATAAACATATAACTGGATGGCGTGTAAACTCATAGAACAATATTACAGAATATAAAACAAAAAAAAAATACCCACCAAGGCTCGGTCAACCGGGTACTTTTACTTGTTAGTCATCCGCTCTTAAAACTATTCCCCCCGTGTATATATTATACACGTGTATAATATATAAATATACATAAGTCCTATAATATACTTACCGTCCGTCAATTATACATTTTAAATTGCATTACTAGAATAGAATAAGCTGTGGTAGCCCAGCGGTATCACCGTGCGACTCTTTCGAGAAGGTCTAGGGTTCAAACCCCGGGCAGGCACCAATGAGTTTTCTAGTAAAACTTATGTGTCTAATTGATAATTGCAATTTATCACACGCTTTTCGGTGAAGGAAAACATCGTGAGGAAACCTGCATATCTCTAGAGAATTCTGGGGATATGTGTAACCTACCAACCCGCATTGGAGCAGCGTGGTAGGTCTTAGCTCCAATCCTTCTCTCCAAAAACAAAAAAAAACGGAGAGAAGAGGCCTATGCCCAGCAGTGGGATATTAACAGGCCGTTAAATACTTACTAGAACTCATCAGCACTTGCCGTATACTCCAATAAAAGTTATACGTCGTAGGATTCAACCTGTCTGCCAGCGATCCCAATTTAAAACACAGTTCAAGAAGAAACATGATAATTAATATGAAATTTAACATTTATCCGTTGATACGCAACAAGGTAAAACATACATTCACACAACTTCTTACTCTCAACTATGACAGCACTGAAACTCTAATTTATTAAACACATATATAGTTACATTAACACAAACCCGCGCGCACACACACTCTCATACACATTCACACACGCACTCTCTCACATACACATTCATACACACACTTTATTTCTTCATAAATTATAAGTCTTGGTGGTTGAGCGGGGCACCCAGTAATACGGGCTCTTGCTTAGTAGGGGCTCTTGCAAATGCTATGTACCTGTATTTTAAAAAGAAATAAGTATTTTCATTTTGATACATATATACATATACATGTATGAACATGTGGTTATTCCAGCGAAGCTCTCGTTTTACCTGTACGTGTTGGTGCTCGCTCTACTGGATACAACGCAGGCGGTGGGCGCGGCGCTGCTCACGTGGGGCTCCATGCCGTCTGGCCTCTGCGTGGTTGACGTCACCACGTGGCTATATTTCTCGCTATACACGCCGCTCGTGTATCACACGTTTCTCAGCGAATTCTTTAGGTAATGTTTACTTTATTTTATTTAAATAATTTATAGAATTAGGCGTTACTTTGCGGTGATCCATAATACAAAAGTAACAATAAAATTATTTTGCTATAATCCGCGATGAAATTCATTATTCATTGATCGCGGATTATAGCAAAATAATTTTATTATTACTTTTGTATTATTTTATTTAATTTTATTTTTGTACTAGCTGCGCCCCGCGGTGTCAAGTGTTAAACCAAAGCAATTCATTTTACCTTATTAAAAGTAATCTTTTTTTTTGTTTTCTTAAATGGATGCTCTAGGATAAAAAGAAGTCTAGTCCAAGTTTGTTCAAATTTAAATTCAAAATATTCTTTATTCAAGTAAATTTAGTAAGTTCTTTTGACGTTCTTTTGCGGTTTTTATTGTGAGTGGTTGTTTGTTGTGAGTCTTATCTCCTGTAGGGATATGAAAAAATAATCGTTTTTTAAAATAATCGATTATTTTTTTATACATATAATCGATTTTTAATAAGCCATTATTCTTTCATAAAAAAATTATTTTTTAAAAATCGATTATTTAAATCAAACTATTTCTCTTTTTCACTCTTTCTTGTTTTTTAAGATTACATATGCATTGCTAGGTAAACCACACAACTACACATTTTAATAAAATTTCACAAACAGTGCATCTGTTATTATTTATTGATCGTAGCAAAGCGTACGTAGCAACATGTTGCGCCGACCCTACTTAGAGTGGGATAACGGCAGGAAGATGATGAAAATGATGATGTTATTTATATTTCCAGTGTCTCCCAGCCCAGCATCATGTTCTCGTACAAGGCTCAAATGGATGAGCCCATGGACGACGATCAAGTATCGCTGCCGCATCAGCAGAGCTTCAGCTCTCTGAAGACCGACTCCGATTATATTTATCAGGTACGTGTTTAGAGAAACAATTGACTTTTATTATCCCACTTCTGGGAATATGCCTCTTCTCCCCTTTTTTTAATGGGAGGCGTCGGACTTTAGAACCAACACGTTGTACCAATGCGAAGTAGTAGTTTGTACATATCCTAGGATATGTAGATTGTAAATATCACTGTACATATGCTATATCTATCCTAGGATATACTATATTATAGACGCCGTGTGGTATCCGGCTGAATAGAATAGTACCACCCTCATTTTTTACCAAGGTGTCGTAAAAGGCGACTAAGGTAAGTCGAACCGCCGTGTGATATACGGCTGAGTAGAATAGACCAACCTCATTTATTACCGAGATGTCGTAAAATATAGCTGAGATATCAATAAAAGAGATATCTTCCAGTTAACCTTTGCGAAAGAAAATAAGAAGTGAAATACGGTTCATATAAAAAGAAAAAGGAAATAATAACGAAAAACTATGTAGCTAGATAAAAATTTGCACACGAGATAACATGAAAAGCAAAAGTGAAAAAAAAATGCAATATACATAACAAACTTTTATCCGCAACTTCATTTGACTGGCCCGTTGGCGCAGTGGGAAGTGATCCTGCCTTAAGCTCACAGGTCGCGGGTTCGATTCCCGCCGAGGGCCAACATTTTCTATAAAATGAATTTGTTGGTCTTTGAGCCTGGGTGTATATTTGTATTTAAGTATTTATTTATTTATTTTTTAAGACCATCAACGACAAATACATCATACACATGTAAGTATGTATTTAAAAAATATATAAGTATATATTCACCAGTTGTCTGTCACCCATAATACAAGTATTAAGTTACTTACTTTGGAGACGGACGACCGTGTGTGTAAGTGTCCCATATATTTATTTATTTATTTGCGTGGACTGTCGCGTTTTAGATTGATAATAGATGGCGCTAGTGTCATCCTATTCCTGTAGAATTAACAGGATTTCTATAGCCTATATGTTATCCCGGTGTATAAGAAATAATTGTGCCAAATTTCATCGATATTGGTTCAGCGGATTCGCCGTGAAAGAGTAACAAACATACATCCATACTCACAAACTTTCGGATTTATAATATTAGTAGGATAGACAGTACCCGCCGTGTGGTATCCGGCAGAATAGAATAGTACCACCCTCATTTCTTACCGAGGTGTCGTAAAAGGCGACTAAGGTAAGTGACTCACCGTGTGGTATCCGGTTAAGTAGAATAGACCACCCTCATTTCTTACCGAGGTGTCGTAAAAACCACTAAGATAAGTCGACGTCAGGCAGGCGGCCGGTTGTAAAATACGTAGCCAAATCATGTGACAACATGTTTATAATATGTAACTACCCCACTTAGAGTGATGAAATAGGATAGACTTCTTCCCGAAGAATTGGGCTTTACTTAGCAGTGGTATAGTAACAGACGCGTAAGTAAGTAACGGCCTGTTACTATCCCACTGCTGGGCATAGGCCTCTTCTCTCCGTTTTTTTTTTTTTTTGGAGAGAAGGATTGGAGCTAAGACCTACCACGCTGCTCCAATGCGGATTGGTAGGTTACACATATCCCCAGAATTCTCTAGAGATATGCAGGTTTCCTCACGATGTTTTCCTTCACCGAAAAGCGTGTGATAAATTGCAATTATCAATTAGACACATAAGTTTTATTAGAAAACTCATTCGTGTCTGCCCGGGTTTGAACCCTAGACCTCCTAAAAAGAGGCGCACGGTGTTACCGCTGGGCTACCACAGCTTACGCAGGTACGCAGTTACGCAGGCACGTACTTTACTTTTAATTGATCTACTTTTAATCGACTGGCCCGTTGGCGCAGTGGGTAGTGACCCTGCCTTCGGCTCCGCGGGTCGCGGGTTCGATTCCCGCCGAGGCCCAATATGTTCTATGAATGAATTTGTTGGTCTTTGAGCCTGGGTGTATATTTGTATTTAAGTATGTATTTAAAAATATATAAGTATATATTCACCAGTTATCTGTCACCCATAACACAAGTATTAAATTACTTACTTTGGGGACGGACGACCGTGTGTGTAAGTGTCCCATATATTTATTTATATTTTATTTATAAATTAATTGTTCCAGCAGAGCAATAGTGTATACGATAGCACGCTTTTCGAAGCGGGTGGTACCACTCCTATGAACCCAGTGTACAGTGCATCACTACAAAGCCCCGACTCGATAGCATCGGGACAATCCATAGACATAGGAGTACCAACATCAGGATTCCAAAGTCAGAACATGCTCTCAACATAACAAACAGAATATAGATTAAAAACGCCTTACATTTATTTCATACATCCAAAGAGAAATGTTAATTATTTAAGGGTATAGCGTTAACGAATTAATTTTAAATGCTTTACGATAATAGTTTGTTAGAATCTCGTTTTGTGTTTTAATTCGTTCTCGGGAAGTTTTTAGACGACATTTTGAGAGTAACATAGAGTTATTACACTAGGGGAGTCAGCCTGAAATTTTCCCTTCGAAAAAAAGAGAAAGCAAATAAGAAATCTTTCTCTATCTTTTTGCACGTGCAAAATAATAATTACTTAGAACACTTCAACTTTGTTCTAAGTAATACAAAAGTAATATTAAAATTATTTTGCTCAGATTATAGCGAAATAATTTTATTATTTCTTTTGTTATAAATATTTGACTGGCTCGTTGGCGCTTAGGGTAGTGATTTTGCCTTCAGCGCCGCGGGTCGTGGGTTCGATTCCCACCGAGGGCCAACATTTTCTATAAATCAATTTGTTGGTCTTCGAGTCTGGGTGTATACTTTTTAAAAGTATGTATTTAAAATATATATGTATATATTCACCAGTTGTCTCTCACCTATAACACAAGTATTAAGTTACTTTTTGGGCGACCGTGTGTATAAGTGTCCCATAGATTTATTTATTTAAAGTATGAACACGCCATAAATTTCCTCTACGCATTTGTGGTTACATAAAGATAATTATGTCTCTCATTTTCCCTCTCTTATTTGTTGGACACTTGCACTTACAAACTTGTTTATTACTCCCGTACTCTATGTATAATAACTCTATGGTTATACCACTTCTGCTTTAAAATTTAGTCTATGTAATGGATCCATCCACATTTTCGTATTAGGTTAAGGCTGATACAGCTCCATATATTAAGGATCGGTAAATAAAAGCACATAGAAAATTACTTATATAAAAAACTTATGTGCATGTAAGATTTTCTAGATAAAGATTTAATAGAAAAGCTTCTAATTGTTTTAGAATAATTGTGTTGCAACAAAAAAATCAATAAAAGTAATTATAATATAATTTTTCTCTAATCCGCGATATAATGCTAAAACTGTGCAATACTCTATATTTCAAAAGTAATAAAAAATATTATTTTATCGCAGATTATAAAAAAATAATAATTCTCATTATTTTAGTGTTATGGAGTTACATAGATGCCTAATTCTATAAATAACTAAATTTAATATTACATAGATTTTCTATAATGCGGAAAATAATATATCATCAATCTTATACTATAGATGTACGAAACTTAACGCCTTACTCTATAAATTGTTTATGTGCTTTAGTCTACCGACCCAACATACATGACACCGATGCTAGTTTTCCGGTTAATAAACGAATAAGTATGTTTAAGAATAACAATAGATTGCAATCTGAAATTAATCCACTGGATCAGTTAAAACTCGAATATTATTAGTATATTTACATCCCACAATGAGTTTAACCAAAATTAATTAAGAAAGACTGTTAATGTTGAAAAACGGTATCGAATAAATACGTATAGTAAATTAACAGATAAAACTGTTCGAATAATAAATAAAAATACTATATCTCTATGCACTTTTAGCAGTATAAAAACTTAGTTTATTTTGAGATCGCATGGGTCGTTTTAGCAACATCGTTTCGGACATACGTGATAGATATACAAACTGTTTGGATTTATTTGTAACTATTTCTGAGTTTGGTTACTAACCAATTATAAATTTGTAAATGGCAAAATATCTAAATTTTTGATAAATCTATTTAATTATTTGCAATTTGTCTAAAAATTTAATTTCGACACTCAAATGTCGAGCACTAAAAAAATTTATACTTTCTCACAGCGATTCTAAATTATCGATTTTTAATTATCGGTACACGCAAAGAGATAAAGATATTATAGATTTAGTGCTTCAACTTTAATATTCGCGGTTGTTTAAATTAGTATTTGTTTAGTAGTTATTTCCGTGATTAGTTAGAAATTACTATTGACATTGGGATGGAATAAAGTTCATATAAGGTTAACGATTATCATGATGAGGACTATAAACAAGATGAATGGTCAATGTATAGATTCCGGCTATACTCACGTCTTATTTTATCGGGTTAGACCGACTAGTTTCAAGCCCGTACCGGGCTCTTATTCTCTTGTTCTCGCCGCGTAAAGAGCTCGTGAATAAGAGTCCCGTATGGGCTTGCAACTAGTCGGGCTCATCCGATAAAATAAGACGTTAGTATAGCCGGAATCTATACATTAATTATGAATAACACTCACGATAGTTTAATTTCAAAAAGATGAATGGCTTAATATGCTTTTCGAAATAGTGAAGGAAAGAAAATCACAATAGTAGTTTTTTAAAAAACGTTAGATTTTTTATAGGATTCCGTAGCCAAATGGCAAAACCAAAAGTTCTGACCGCCATTTACAGAGATAATTGACACACTAAAAATTAGATGTCTTATAGAAAAGAAAATGAATTTCAAGTAAAGGAAAGGTAGTGTCGTAACAGAAAAATGCTCGTATAAAATCGAATATAAAATATGTCCTCTTCTAATTTAGTTTTAAAATTATTCAGTAAAGGTAACTGCCAAAACAAAGTTGCAAATATTAGTTGATAGTTTTCAAACAATTTATTTTTGGTTATGTGCTATTTTGAGACCAGCGCCTATATACAAGCTGAATTCGTTTCTAACAGTCTTTTAACAAATGCCTATTATAAAATATAAAATTCTTTTAGAATAAAGTGGTCCTTAATAACATTGCGCTTTACCATATAACGGGATCTACTGAAGCATCCGCTTCTTGGTCCGATACAAACTTTTATTTTTAAGTGTACAGTAGCTTTTCTGAATTTATTCTTATATAATAGTAGATTATGATACTGTTGCATAATAAGGGTTCTTATAACACGAGTGTGTTTTTATAGTATCACACGAGTGTTATAAGACCAAGTTGTGTACAGTGTCATACACTACTTTATCTACTCTCATACTATAATACGTAAAACAATATTAATAAAAACCAAACTTTGTTTAAATATTGAAAAGATTTTTTAAATGTCAATTGTTAGCGCCAAGGCGCAAACATTGATTGCGCATGCGTGTTGCGTCGCCGCGGACTCGTGCATTGAAACCTTTTTTTTTAAGTATTATAGTATCAGAGTAGATAAAAAAAAAATACATATAGTTGTGAACCTGTGTATAGTTAATGATTAACAGTATTCAGTTATTAGTATTAATGATATGAAATAGCAAATCAGTTGTGATCATTTTTCTCTATCGAAATATGTTAGATTCTACTGTAGAATTCGGATTTAATATTATTTTATATTTATAATTGACACCGATTGGTTTATATTATTTTTATTGTACTGTGATTGTTTAATACTTACTTATTTTAATTTTGTTATTTTTATTATTGTTTATTGAATCGATAGCAGTGGTAAGTTTAGAATCGTAACGCAGCAAAGCTGATAAATTAGTTATATAAGTTACATAACGCACTCTTAAAGACCATTGACATACATAAAAGATCTATTTATAAATAATTATGATATATAAGCATGTGCAAAGCAATGATAGCTTAACGGTTAGAGTGATCCTTCGAAATATCATGCAGGTATGAATGTTGTTTTCGAATTGTAATAGATATTTATGGTTCATGATTTTTGAAAAATAATGAGGAAATAAAAATAATCATAGACAATTTATGGTAACCTGCCTATATGCATTGGGATCATGAATAGTCTATAGGAGCCCTTCATTATGGGTGAAGATGGGCTTGATAGTCTATGCTCCATATACTCTCGAATAAAAAGGTCTTTGGCCGAATATGGAAAAGTAGTTGGTTGTAATTTGTTTTATATAGGCATCGATAGATGATTTAATTTCAGAATTTTTTTTTTGGAAATATATTCGTGCATAAGGTAACATGTCGTATAACTTTCGTATTGTTACCGAAAAGTATTGTAGTAATCGCGTCACTAAGTAAAGCGTAAAGGTAAAGATTCTGGATAGTTTTCAGTTGCATCAAATCGTCCTATCCTAAGAATAAAGCCACGTTTCCTATGCTTATACAAGGGACATGTGACTTTATTCTTCGGAATAGGTTAAATGATATTAATAGCTCTCATGTGAGACTTGGTTGAATACAGTATCTACAACCTTGCTCTAGATCAGGGCTTCTTAAACTTTTTTATATAGCAACCCCTTCAAGCTTAGGAAATTTTAAACGACCCCCTCCTCCATATAATGAAATATATATTAACCGTAGATGTAGATGTAATATCGCACTATTTTACAATGTAAATAACAGTTTTACATTGCCACTTTTTTCAAAAAATTGTTATAATAAAACTACAATAGTATTTTGTATGATTTTTATTTGTATTTATATTTGTACGTAGTGTGTATACTAATTTTAAAATTTTATTTACAATTGTTGTAAACTAACCAATCATAAATTTAATAAAATCTATTTAATTAAATTTAATGAAAAGGAGTAATGAAGGAACTTAGGAGGAGAAATATAAATAAATCTTTGTTAGAAAAGTTCTTTAAAGGACAGCTGCAGCCATGTAGTTGTATCAATAATAATTGAAAAGTATCAGATCTTTGCGACGCCCCTTTCAGTAGTCTCGCGACCCCCCTGGGGGTGGCGACCCACTGTTTAAGAAGCCCTGCTCTAGATTACTACAGGAAAGGTTGTATATGGTTTTATGTTATTAAATCCTCATTATATTGGTTGTACAGAAACAATGTTTTGCGTGATACAAAAAAAAATTTAGCTTAACGTGTCAAAAAAAAAATTTAATGAATAATGGGATTCATAAAAACTATTTATCTGTCGATTCCTATACTAATTGTTTTTTCTGGTTTCTAAGTGATTTAGTATATAATTTTGATTTAAAGTTGGCAGAATGTAACAATGCCTCTGCCTTGCTATAACTAGTCTTAGTTTTTCATAGTAAAAAAAGTTGGTTCTAGCGATAAATAAAGGTAGTTATCCTTAACACCTTTCTTGCGTTTGTCTTATTTGTTTTACCATTGTGAAAACACGTTCGTAAATTCCAAATATCAATAAAAATTAGAAAAAATTGTCAATTTAACCTGTAAATACAATACAGCAGTAAATCACCGTTGTCAATTTTCCTTTCAGAAATGTGATAGTCCACATATGTACATATGTGAACTTATTTTAAGTGATATTTTGGTTGATGGCATATATTTTGTTATTTCTATCTTAGGAAACTATTAAAGTAACAATTTTAATGGCGATTGTCTTATTTATATAACCTTACGAGCTGATAAGGCGAACTTCTTATCGACTTTTAAAAGTTCCTGTGTAACCGAACCGAGCGAGGTATTTTTTTTTAAGATATAAATAAAAAAAAATGCCGTGTGGTATCCGGCTGAATAGAATAGTACCACCCTCATTTCTTGCCGAGGTGTCGTAAATGGCGACTAAGGTAAGTCGACTCGCCGTGTGTAGAATAGACTAACCTCATTTTTTACCGAGGTGTCGTAAAATACGACAGAGGTAAGTTGACGTCAGGCAGGCGGCCGGTCGTAAAAACGCAGCCAAATCATGGTTACAGCATGTTTATAACATGTTGTGCCGACCCCACTTAGAGTGGGATAAGGGCAGTAAGAAGATTATAAATAAAAAAAGAAAGGATTGGTGCTATTTGAGACTTGATCCTGGGCCTTTTCACTTCTTTAGTCCGCCCGTTCCTAACTGAGCTATTAAAACTTTGCAAATGACAGCGCAATTAACCTTTGTTTTCTAATAATATTGTAACGTATATCATGAAAATATTCCTAAAATTCAGATTATATATGTATATACAAGATTAGCTCCTTTAAATATTAAAGATATGTACAACAAATTTAGGAAAAAATTTTTTTTTTGCCATTTTTTTGTACTTTTTAGAGCTGCGTTAATACACAACGATTTCGGTTTTCCGATGTGAGAACATTTAACATCTATTGAAAACATAGAACTTTGAAGTTAATTAAACACTTAGCATAGAAAAACGTGAATTTACAATAAAAGAAAAGATTATTAACCGAAATAAAAACTACCTAAAAAATTCACTGAAATCGGTTCAGTAGTTTGACACAAGATTCTTATATATGTATAAAGATAAAACAACTGTATGTAATAAATCCAATTTATTTTGAGAAACTTATTTTTGAAATCCATCTTGTATAAATGGATGTTTTAAACAGTCGGTTGAAGATAATCTTTGACGTTCGTCCAAAATAAGCATTTTATCAAGTAAATCTTTAAATTGAGTAATCTTTTTCATGTCACAATTTGATGCCTTTACGTAACTTTTTTTAAGTTCTTTATTTAAATCTCTTGTGACAGTTATGTTGGTAACTTCCACTACCTTTTCTCTCCCAGTAAGCTCATCCATCTTATGCAAAAGAAAATTATTATTGTAATTAAAATGCTGATCCTTGAATTTCCCTTTTCTAATTACTCTACTCGGTATCCTTCCCTTTAAATCCATAAAGCATTTTAACATTCTATTGTTAGAGCCTCCAGTAAAAAGAATTCTACCTGTTGCCATTTCATACATGGTACAAGCAGTTGACCATACATCAACGCTATGTTTGTAAGGAATACCCAGTATGATTTCAGGGGCTCTGTAAAACCTGGATACTAAATATGGAGTAGGTTCATTATCATTTATTTTCATAGCAGATCCAAAGTCACATAATTTTAAAATGTTTTTCCTTTCATTTACTAAAATATTATCAGGTTTTATATCAGCATGAATAACTCCAATTTTCTTCAACAGTCTCAAAGCAAGGAGAAGCTGTCTACTGTAACTCATTAGAGCTTTCATATTAAGACCATGATTTTTACCATATTTCTTAAGTACACTTCTCAAATCCATGTGAAGAGCTTCAAAAACCAAACAAAGGTGTCCCTTATGCATAAAATTTGTCAGCAGCCTGACACAATGATATTTATTGTTAGGATCAGCATCATTGACCTCCTTTAATGTTTTTATTTCTTTTAAACCTGTTTTATACATCAAGTCATTATTCCTAATAATTTTAACTGCAACTTCACTATTTTCCTTTGTACTATCTTGGGCTTTTACAACATTTGCATAAACACCTTGTCCTAATAATGATTTTATTGTATATCTGTTATTATTTATAATATCACCAATTTTAATATTATAATATCCTTCAAAATCATCCCAATTGTCTGCTAATTCGGAATTTATTTCTGTATTGTCTTGTGTTACATTCTCAAAACTTGTTTTAGGTACAAAGTCATCTTCTGAGAACATATCAGTCACTTTTTGTGAAGGCTTTATATGAGGAGATAAATCATTTTTTGCTTCTTCTTTATCTTTTTGATTTTTATTTAGTCCATTTTGATTGTTAGAGGAAAGTATTTGGTCTGCAATTACACATGTAATGGATTTTGTAGCCTGTAATTGTTCCATTAGCTGTTTTCGTTGCTGTCTTCTTTGCTCAATGATATTTTCTTCATCTTCAGAATCTAATTGATTATAATCTTGAATGTATTCAGGTGAAGCATTTTTAAATGAATTAAATGTTTTATTATTTTCAATATTATTATTAACTTGCACAGTTTTTTGGAGTATATAGCTTGGTGTCTCTTTTTCATATTGTTTATTAATATGTTTACTTTCACCTTTTTCAATATTTCTAAGCTCTTCTTTAATAAATTTCCTCTGTTTAATTAAATCTTCAATACTGCCATGTCTTACTGGTAATGGAGGAGTTTTGCTTTCACTTAAATAATATTTAGTATCATCTCTGTTTCTTTTTCTACTTTTATTTGTTAAATGTTTTGAAGTATGATATTTGGTATTCTTCTCATGTTTTTCAGCCATATATATGATATAAATAAATAATAGTCAAATGTAGATAGCACTTCGTTTTTAAACTTACTTCTTCTTTACCTGTAATCAGTAATGTTTGTTTTGTGGATTTAGTATGGTATACAAAAAAATTTAATTATATGAGGCTAATTCATTATTTTCGTACAAAATATGATTTCCAAGCATGTCATGTCACATTTATGATTGCTATTCTTTATTATTTGACATTTTTTTTTATACAACAACTATCATAAATTTGACATGTTTCATATTGAAGTACTATGGTACTATATTGTCATTGATTACATTTCCACCCTGTATTTTGTCATCAGTACTGTTCCAACATTACTTAGTATTGAACTTTACATGTTGTTTACAAGGAAAATGCACATATTCACTGGTTCTGCGCTCATTTAGGCCTTTCTCTCACTTTACTTTGCCATCCATGGTTATCTATATTGAAAATGAACATATTAATAATTAAATATGTGTAAACAAATATATCAAAATTAGTTTGGTAAAAATGACTTCATTATGTCAACACTATAACTGTTAGTTATAGGTGATGTGCACAAATTAATTCATAAATTTAAATTTTATATAAATAAAGAGCATATATTTTTAAATAAAATTAAATATATTACTGATAACTGAGAACTGCAATGAGTGGTTTAATAAGATATGATATTAGTAATTTTTTTCCTTGTTTTTAGGATTGCTTTCTTTACAACACTTTTTCAATATAAAATATTAGTAATTATTTTTGTAGACAACATTCTTTACAATTAACAAAAATTTTGGTTTTCAGTTTCTATCAAGCTATAGAAGGTTAAATTATGACGTTTTTTAAGAGAATAACTCCTATAGTATACATAGCACTCATGTTATGTATACTATTCGAGTTTACATTTTATTCAATACTTTTTTAATAGATTAATTTGCTCACTTTCAACAGTTCAAGTACAAGTTAATCTACTAAAAACTTTCATGTTATGGGCACTCTGTACAGTGAGCAACTAAAGAGTGGTAATAGAACTATAACTGAATATAAAATATTATGAAAAAACAAATATGTCTGCACGATAATGAGATCAATATCAAGGAAGTTTCGCAAAAGCTTTGCAAATTCATTAGAATATCCAACTAAAGGGTTACGAAATTTTAGTAAAGGTAGATGTACCACGAGTTATCAAAAATTTTGTAACCCTTAAATCATTTTTTTAGTTTACACAAATATAAAAAAGTTTCGCACATTTATACACTGTCCATTATATTAACCATCTTTTGACAGATTGACGATTTACATATTTAGTGATGTCCTAAAGATTCTCGTATGCGATACCATTCCGATTATAGTACCTACTATCATTAATCGAATTACGTACCTAAGTAATTCGATTAATGATAACCTACGTAAACTAATAACAGATATAGAAATCAACATTTTGATTTAATATTGCCTTAGTTTTTTGAAAATAAATGTTAATCCGTGTGTATTTATTATAATCATAAAAAATATATTATACATCAACTGGCAACATCAACAGACCTTCCGCTCGGCCGCCATTTTGACGTGATCTGTCACTCTCAACGAAACGCCCGTGATAGTCACACGCATTTACGTTCGCTGAGTGTTCTCTCGCATCTGTTACACCTTAAGTTAAGTAGCTTTATTCCTCGGAAAAACTTTTGTGAAACTTATATTAATTGATCGTGAAAATGCCGAAAGGACGTGTGTTGAAAGCACAATCGAGACAGTTAGTGTTAAAACTTCATGAGTATTTTGAGCAAGAAAATCAAAATGGCGGACCTCTTATACCTATCACGCAAGTCCGAAACCGTGTTGCAGCCGCGTTGGGGATCAGTCTATCAACTGTGACTAAAATCACTACTGATGCCTACGGCAGGAGCGGCTTGGAGCAAAACAAACCATCTACACCAAAAAGAAAGCGCCGGGCTCATAAGGTGACAGCTGTTGATGACTTTGACGCTGACGCTATTCGTCGTCATGTATATGATTACTACTTGAGAAAAGAAATTCCAACTTTGAGAAAACTTATTGTTTCTTTGAAAAGAAGTGGTCTATTTCATGGTGAAAAATCTTCTTTGGTCAAAGTTTTGAACACAATTAGCTTTTCATATAAAAAGTTAAATAAAAGAAAATTATTAATGGAACGCACAGATATAGCTATAGCACGTTGTGATTTTTTAAGAGAGGCAAAGAAAATACAAGATTGGGCAAATATTGTTTTCACGGATGAAACATGGCTCAACGCTAACCACACACTATCTCGTTTCTGGACTGATGATACTGCTGATTCCACTTCCTCAGTACCAATGGGAAAAGGTGAGCGCCTAATCATTTGCCATGCAGGTACAGCAAAAGGATTTGTACAAGACGCACTGTTGGCATTTAAATCGAAGAAATCAAATGACTACCACGAAGAGATGAATGCAAATGTGTATGAAGAGTGGTTCAAAAAAATGCTCATTTCATTGGAAGAACCATCAATAATTTTTATTGATAATGCGCCCTAGCACTCCCGTCAAATTGACAAAATGCCAACACAGGCTAATAAAAAGCATGAAATAATTAATTGGCTTCGGGACAATGGAGAAAATGTGGACGACTCAATGTTAAAAGTTGAATTAATAAAAATATTAAAAACCAAAAAGAGAGCAAAACGCTATGTAATCAATGAAATGGCAGCAGAATATGGCCATACTGTTCTTCGGATTCCTCCATACCACTGCCAGTACAACGCAATAGAACTTATATGGGCACAAGTAAAAGGGCATGCTGCGAGATGCAATACAAGCCCCCAATTCACAGCGAATAAAATGTTGCAATTGCTAAAAAATGCTTGCACCCACGTAACGGCCGAGAACTGGGCAAGTGTGGTGGAAAGAACTAAAAGAGTAATATTCTCTGATTGGGAACGTGATATTGCGTTTGATAATATATTATCTACACAAGAGCTAATAATAACTGCTACTGAAGACTCCTCATCGGAGGAGTCTAGTGTTGATTATCATTCCGACGACTCGTGCTAATAAAATAAATTAAAATATCCTGATTGTTTTATTTGTATTCATGTATTAACTAAGAAGAAAGTAAAACTTTATATAATGTTATTAAATGTCTTTTAATACTCGTAACATCGATTTCTACCGATTATTTTTAATCTGTGGCATAATCGTAGTAACCATTATGTGTGACATCACTAAGTGGGCGGTACCCATCCATAAAGTACAAATATTATTTGTATGATATTTGTACGTAAGCAATACAAAACTTAATGAGCGTGAGCTGTCAAAAGACTGATAATATGATGGACGCAGTATACTTTAATTTTTTAGGCACATTATGGTAAACATAGACCACTAACTCAAATCACTAAAAATAGTAAACACAGACAAGACAAATTACTATCTATTATAAGATGTCTAAACGGAAAGACTTACCCATAGAGCTACGCTCTTTACATGGACAGAAATACATGGTAAAAGTTGAAAGAATGGTTAATTAATGGCATATCATTTATTCCTTTGAGGTCATATTTAGACTTATTTAAAAATAACAACAATAAAAACCTTTTTCCGTAAGGAACTTATTCGTCAAATAATAAAATCGTGTATGATAATAGACTAGCTAGTCCTTAGAGACATACACATGCTATTATTTGAAATTACTTTTCTATGCAGGTTATAGATTTATTGTTTACAATCGTACTTTTGATATGATCATTAGTCTGTGTTGTAACCTAAAATTTGTTTTTCGACTATATCTGACTTTTGTTAATTTATTGTAAGAATGTCTTTTTTCAATGCGGTTTTTAGATCTTTTACAAATTATAGCTTACGTTGTGCTTTGCCAGTTAGAAGTTTTCATGTTTCACAAGGTTAGTTTCATAAATTTAAATGTTAATATTTTAAAATTGAACACTTTTCAAATTCAAATTATATTTGCAGCACAATTGCTGTATTCTCCATCAGCATTAGGCATTGATGGGTACTTGCAGACAAGAAAGAGAATTAGAGAACAGTTTTCAAACTTTTCGGACAAATTTAGAACCAAAATGAATGAATTTGTATCGGATTCAAAAAATATGATTTTTACTGAAGACCTTAAAAATATGGTGCATATTGCTGAGCCCACGGATTTGGACTTAGTAGTAAAAATGGTTAAGAAGTAAGTAATTTTTTTTCCTACAGTATGCTCACTAACCAACATTATTTGGAATATCAGGGCATTATTATAGAATTCAATTTATTTCAAATTTATTAGAGAGCAAGGGGATGTGGTGGCTGTGTCTCTTGATAGTTAAAGTAGTTTGAGGCAAAACTATCTATTCCATGATATTGCAGTCAATAAATAAAGCAAATGACTCTATTATTCAATTTATTATTTCATCACAATAGAATATTTTATTAATATTTATTTTGACACACCAATGAAGAAAAGAAAAATCTGTAAAGTTTATTCAAATTTTTTTTTAAATTTTCAGATTTAATACACAGAAGACTGAATTTAGGTTTGGAT